>CM002482.1:20669436-20753850 GCA_000325765.3 Leersia perrieri
TCATGTGGTGGACGGGCACGCCTCGAAAGGACTGGCAAGCTATCGGCCTTCTATCCCCTTTGTTCCATTCTCGGTGTCATGTTTATTATATGAGGCACTCGGCTCGCCGTCATGTACGCGTGAGGTTATGGTGGCTATTATGCGTGTATGGATCCCACCTAACAGATATCGCGGTGACGTGTGCGAATGAGTGTAGTATATATAATAGATATGGTGCCCCTCAACAGGTTATAGAACTTTTTAAGTACGTAAGTATGCTGTACATAGACCATGACGTGGGGGGATTTCTAACAGCGAACTCTGCTCATCAGTGATGAATGATGAAGGGGCCTCTCGGCCCAGGTATAAGACGCAACTACTGTACTAGAGGAAGAACAAGGTCCGGGGCCTAGGGCAATCTGGACGGAAAGCCCATACGTTATGAGCTTTCACCGTATTAGCATATGTTGGGCAAAAATTACAATGGAGCGGCCCAGATATTGGACTATTATAGACCTGTCACTGGGCATAATTAATTGAAACAGATTGTTCCTCTTCAATCCATCATAATCGCTGATGAAGCGTGGGATGCTTCAAATGAGCACAAAGCCAACATGAGCAAAACTAAAGAAAGCAGTTGCGCCCCCGCCCTCTACAACCCCACCCCCCTCCCCCTAAAAAAAACTTTTGTTTCGTAATGCAGGGTGTTTTGACTTTACTTACAGTGTTTAACCATTCGTCTTATTTAAAAATTAGTTTACATATAAAAACAATAAGTCTTGCTTAAAATACTTTTGATAATAAATAAAGTGAGCCACAAATAAAATAAACGATATTGCCATAATTTTTAAAAGTCCTACATTATAAAACGAGGAAGTATGTTCCACGCAATTACTATCCCCTGTTTATTGCTATTATCCCACTCTACCTTGTTTATACCCATTAACTATATATGTTTATACCCATTAACTATATATGGTTATAGCTGATAATTTATACTTATTTGTCTTTTTATGCCATCCTTGTTGCTACCTATCAATTGTCATAGCGACGCACATATTGTTATCTATTCCATCCGTTTTTAAATATAAAGAGTAGTAACATTTTACGCAATATCAACACTTTATTTTGACTATTAATTTGTCTTATTAGATATTATCGAAAGCTACAAATTAACATTGCATGAAAACACTTTTAAATACGAATTTAGTAACATCACATGCATAACACTAAAAATATACATCTTAAAACTTTTAAATATAGACTTTGCAGAAAACCAGAATGATATGTATTTCATAATGAAGAGAGTAGTTAGTGTAAGAGCTGCACACAACCGTAGAAACGAGCTCATGAACACCGCCTGCGTATGGGGTTGGGTTTAGAAATTATGTTTCTGGTCCATGTATCAGCGAAAATAACTACAGTTGATCGAACGTATCCGTCATCCCAATAACTGAACCAATTGTGACTTGAAAGCGTCCATGTGGGCCGCTTGCAGCAACGACACCGACACCTGCACACCGCGGCCGTCCCTGGCGCGGACCAGCGCCACCTGCCCGTCGCGGTTCATCCTGATTGGCTCCGTCCGTCTCGGCTTCCCCCAACCGAAGTCGCCGACGTCGTACGGCCGGAACCCCGGTGAGCCGGACACGTTCATCCACCTGTCCCTTTGTTCTGAGAGACTGGCCACAAAGCTCATGAAATCCCAATTGCCCAGCGGGGTTTCGTTCAACTTCCGGATCTCGTCCTGGATCGCCGCCGCGGCCGCCGCCAGCGCGCCGTCGCCGTGGAGGTCGCGCGCTGGGACTCTCGCGACGCACGCGGACAGGCAGGTGCCGAAGTACCCGGTGTCGACGGGAGGGTCGAGGCGGTCGCGGAGGTCGGCGATGAACAAGGCGAACGATTCGCCGTCGTCGGACGCGGCGATCTTGCATCGGGTGAAGCACGTCCATGCCATCGCCACGACGGCGACGAAGGTGGACGGAGGCCGACGCGGTGGCGCGCCGTCGTCGACGCCGACGGAGACGATACGCTGCTTGAGGCGTTCCAGTTGGTGTGCCTCCACGGTGAACGTCCGGCGGGTGAACCGCTCGCGTACTTCTTCTGCAAGCAGGTCCAGCTCGGGCACCTGCGACGTCAACGGTGGAGTACCTTGTTTCCCGAAAAAAAAAAAGAAATATGGCGCGAAGACAACATACCTGAGGCAATTTCGGTGCGTACCTCCGCAAGGCGGTCCTGGCAACCTCGTCGCCGAGATGCCGATTGACAACGGAGCGGTCGAAGCACGGCGTCGCGTCCGGCGGCGGCGTCTCGCCGCGGCACGCCGCCGCCCACGCCTCCACGAACATCCAGAACGACTTCCCGTCGACGACGCCGTGGTGCACCGTGACGCCGACGGCGAACCCTCCCTGCAGACGCGTGGCCTGCGCGGCCAGCACCGACGTCGGCAGCTCGGTCATGTCGAGCTCCGGAACGAGCTTCTTGAACGTCTGCAGGTCGTGCAGCTCGTCCCCGGCGAGGCGGCGGGCGTCGGCGTCGGACTCCGCCGTAACAAATCTGACCCCGTCAGAGGCAGAGCAGGCGATGGCGACGTCGCCGGTGTCGTCGAGGTAGACGAGCTTGCCGGCGAGAGGGGCGAATCTCTGCAGCGTCGCTGCGAGGGAGAACCGGAGCGACTCGACGACGCCGTCGAACGGCGGCGAGCCGGCGACTTCGTAAATCAGGACGTGTTGCAGCACTGGGATAGTGACCCACAGTGCTTCCAACGCGGTGAGCTTGATCGGCTCCGGCCGCGGCGCGGCCGTCGCTGGCACAGCGACATTGCTGACTTCCACGGTGTTCACTGCCGCCATGAGAGAGACCTGCTGCTGATCGAGCAAAACACTGAGGTTGGGCTTTGCAACTTTGGACTGGCGTTCGGCTCTAGCGAGCGTGAACACACAGTGGTTATAGCCTTTACAGAGTGGCGCGGAACAGTTGCCAGTGGCCGATCCACCTCTGATTTTCATCCATAAAAATCCAATTAAATTATTATAATTTTTAATCAAAGATCTCAATTTCGAACTAAGAAAAAAATTCAACTGAAAGGAAAAGGTTTTAGATTGAAAGTATTTAAGTTTGTTAGAGTATTAATCATGATTAGTACTAAATCCGATCTCGGGAACAACGATCAATCGCGTTACACGATTATAGATATCACTATACAAACATAAACACGTATTAAAGTAAAAATAGCATAAACATGTTTTAAATTCAACTTCTATTCGTTGCAACAGAAAGAATAAATTTTTGTTTTTACCACTTTTAAATGTCGAATCTGAACTTATATGTTATGAGTGATATAAATATTAATTTATCTTGTTAAATACATTTTTAAATATAAATATTAAACGACATGTAATGTACGATGGGACCCTCGAGTATTTGAAATCCATACCCGTGATTAAGTGACACTAAATTTTGTGACAGTGAGACTGTTCTGCCGTGGAACCCAAATTTTGTGTTCTCTTGTGGCCTTGTGGGCTACGGTGAGTATATACGGTCGCAGTCGCAGGTGCCATCCGTTCTTAAGAGCAGGTCCAGCGTTGAGCTGAAAGCTGGAAAGCCACGTCGGATAGAAAACACTAAAATAATTGGCTACTATTTGTTAGAGTGGAAATCGGACTTTAAACTTGGTTCGAACCAAGCCCTGAAAAGCAACTGAACGGATTAATTTTTCAGCTTTCCCACCTCTTCGCCCGTACAGTCTTACACGCAGATAAAAAGCAAAGATGAGAGAGATAATATTTCTTTAATGGTCTTTGGTTATGCACACACTGTAGCCACTGAACATTAAAAACACAAATCAAACGCTGCTCCCATGGTTCGATCAATACACTGCAGAATCTTGAATACTCCTACTACCCTGGAGTGTGGGGACGGGGCACGTGTGGAATTGGAGGGTGCCAGGTGGTGAGTGGTGACATCTTGAATGGCATGTGGGGATTCCTACCACTCACTCGATCGAGTAGCTTAGCTTATCTCTCTAGTAAATCACAAAATATCCATGGCAGCCCATTAAGGTTGGCCCATTATGCCATGTCAGCCTGTTCATACGCGGGTTGGGTTGGTTTTTGCCGGTTCCTCACCCCGACCCACAGCTGGATGGTTTTAGATGGTTTGGGCCGGTTCCAACAGGCTGAAGTGAGACATATTTGCTGGGTTGGTTCGCTGGTTTAGACGGTTCCAGCCCGATTTAAGCCTGCATATCAAATGGCAGCAGCTGCTGCTAATAACGCTATGCCTATTGATACATTTGAATGCGTTTCAGTTGAAGTGCCAACCCAGCTCAGTTAATCTGTCATATAGCTGCAACTAATAATGTTAAGTACTGAATAATTCAGTTAACTCTGCTAATAATTCAGCCGAGAGAAGGATGGCGAGGAGGACGGAGCTCCACCGCCGCCGTGTGTGGGTTTCGACTGTGAGAGCGATGATTGGGACATGTTAGATGGTTTCACTTCTTCTACCCGCCCTAAAATCTAACCCGTGAGTATTTTTAATGGTTGTGACCCGGAAACCATCAGACTCGATGAAACCGACATTAACAGGTTGGTCCAGTCTGGGTTCACGGGTGGGGCTGGTTTTCGTCGACCCGTGTGCAGGCTGAATGCCATGAGCTGGGCTGGACTTCAGCCTTTGTGGGCTCGACGCCTCGAAGCAAAGTTAGTTGTTGCGTCTGTGCGGTGTGCCTGTGTGCGACGATGAGACGACCAACCATGTCGTCGTGGGGTCAAATCGTCGATCGATCATGTTCGGTTCCTCGAGACTCCACTCTCTCTTCGTTTCGTTTTGTTGCCTTCCTGCCCATGTCCGCGAAAGATCTTGTTTACTAGGATTGTAATCTACTTCGAATTCATCATATTGTTAATCAGTCTCTGATGTAAAAGAGGCGATCGAGAGTGCGTACTGTGTAGTTCATGCGGTTTTGATATCTCAGTTAGTCAGCAGCTTAACACCGTTGACTTCGGACAGCGTGCACCTGTGCAAATCTACGTACTTCTCCGCTGGTTTCCGCTACATTATATATCTACGGCTTCGGGCCATCGATCCCTCCGAATCCGATAGTTGAATAGCTAAAAATTCAGCAGCCGCGTCATGAGTGACTTCTCGCTGGACGCCTACAGCGACGGCGGCGAGGCCGACGCCGACGCTGACGTCGCAGAGCCAACCTTCCCCATCCATACCAGCGCCACCCGTGCAAAGCGGACTTCTCCGAGCGCCAGGCGCGACGACGACGAGGTTTCCCGTCACGTCCTCCGCGTCATCCGCACCGCCGCCGCCGCCGGCTCCGAGCCAGTCGTCCCAGGCTACAGCCCCAGGATGTCCATCGACATGGCGTGCGCGCACAGCTGGGCGCCTTACACGGCCGTGATCCCGGCCCTCCGTTCCCTCTCGTTCCTGTCCCTCGGTGACGAGCGATCTCGCCGCGTGGCGAAGGAGGCGATCGCCGAGCTCTTCGGCCACGCCACGCCGTTCGACGCCGGCCGCCGGTTCCCCGCCGGCGAGGTGTACGTCTGCCTGGATCGTGCGCCGCTGGCTAGCTACGTGCAGAGAATCCAGAGGTACGTGACGGTGGCGGATCTCTTGTGCGGGAGCAAGACGGAAGCCTGCGACGGCTTCCTGAGAGGTGTGGAGAATGCCATCGACGTGCTCACGAGCAACAACGGATACAGTGTAGTTCTGTATGACCGCGAGGTGTTCGAGTCGGTGTTCCTGCTCACCTGGACTGAGGCCGCATGAGAACGGATTGCCGACGTCATAATATGCACCGAATTGCGTCGAGCACGAAAATAACGCGAGATTGTGTAAGCTCGCGCCCTGTTTCTGTGTCTGTTGTAGTGTTTGATCGCCGTCGAGTCGTCATGCCCTGCGACGCTTCGGTTTCATCTGTTCCACGCATGTTTGTCAAGTTTGCTTCTACTGTTTTCTAGCGCACATTGTCTTGTATCTTGGCCAATCAGTAAGCATTCGGATCTGTGGACTGCGATCGAGTTGCCTGAAAGGCTGAAATAAATGTTTCGCTGTTGATTGTAGGTGGTGGGTTCCGCAAAATTGCATGGGAAAATCCGCTAATTTAAACAATTGCATAAAATATGAAGAAAAGTTGACAAGATATACTATGTTGATACAATCATACAATTCACATACAAGCATACATATTTAAAGTTCGATCCACTCTGGTGTTTCCTACTGGCATAGTATTATACTGTCAGTAGAAATTATATAAATCGGTCGTTTGAAATAACATATTAGTCATTTACTAATAAGTGAATATGTGTTTTCGATTTTCTTCATGAAACAGTAGAAGGCACCGGATCCAATCTACTTCATTCCATCGAAATGAACGGTGGATCGTTCGATCGCGATTCAGCGTTGTTTTCGACGGTGGAGGCGCATTGGCCGTGATTCTGGTGGAGACATCACTGGGATGGAGATGCAAAATTATGGTTTTACTCCCCCACTACTTTTTTTTCTTAGATAATCGAACCCTTCAAATTTCTACTGAAAAAAGTCTATAGATCTACTTAAATCCATATTATTTTGAGGATCCGGAGCACCGGAGCGAAGCTCTCCGTGCATAGTTACGACTTCATAAAGTATTGGAAATATACTGTCTCGAGAAAACATGCATGTTCAGTTGATCGGTTGAACCCGTTAACCCAACAACTCGACCAACTGTGACTTGAAAGCGTCCATGTGGGCCGCTTGCAGCAACGAGACCGAGACCTGCACGCCGCGTCCGTCGGCAGCGCGGACCAGCGCCACCTGCCCGTCGTGGTTCATCCTGATCGGCTCCGTCCGTCTCGGCTTCCCCCAACCAAAGTCAGCGACGTCGTACGGCCGGAACCCCGGCGAGCCGGACACGTTCATCACCCTGTCCCAGGCAAATTTATCCGCCATGTTCAGGAAATTCCACCCGGCTAGCGGGTCCTGCTCTATTTTGCGGATCCCTTCTTGTATCGCCGACGCGGCGGCCGGCAGCGCCACGTCCTCGTGGACGTCGCGCACTGGGAGTCTCACGTGGCAGCCGGTTATACAAGCGCCGAAGTATCCCGCGACGACTGGAGGGTCGAGACGGTGGCGGATGTCGGCGAAGAAGAAGAGGAAAACGTCGCCGTCGTCCTCGGGGGACGTCTTGCATCGGGCGAAGAACGTCCAGGTCATCGCGACGACGGCGACGAAGGTGGACGGTGGATGATCCAGTGGCGCGCCGTGGGCTTCGCCGTCGCGGTTGATGCGCTGCTTGAGGCGTTCGATTTGCTGCGCGTCCACGGTGAACGTCCGGCGGGAGAACCGCTTGCGTTCCTCTACGTGCAGCTCGGACACCTGCGTCGTCAAGTCAATTAATGTGATCGACGTGTTCTTAAATTTCTGCACTGTACCGCTTGCTACCAGTAGTACGAACAACTGTACACAAGATGTAGACTGGGTATCTCCCTGCATTTGTTAGCATTTTCCCGACCAAAAATAAACACACACACACACAAAGAGAGAAGAATATAGCACGAAGGATGACGTAGCAATTTAGCATACCTGAGGCAAGTTTGGCACGTACTTCCGCAAGACGCTGCTGGCAGTCTCCTCACCACCTGGCCACATGACTACAGATCGGTCGAAGCACGGTGTCGCGCCCTGCGTCTCGCCGCGGCACGCCGCCGCCCACGCCTCGACAAACATCCAGAACGACTTCCCATCGGCGACGCCATGGTGCACCGTCACCCCGACCGCGAACCCTCCCTCCAGACGCGTGACCTGCACGGCCAGCACCGACGTCGGCAGCTTGCTCATGTCGATCTCCGGCACGAGACTCTCGAAAGTCTGCAGGTCGTGCGCCTCATCGCCCGCGAGACGGCGAACGTCTGCGTCGGACTCTGCCGTGACAAACTTGACCCCGTCCGAGGCAGAGCAGGATATGGCGACGTCACCGGTGTCCTCGATGTAGACGAGCTTGCCGGCGGCCGGGGTGAAGCTCTGCAGCGTCGCGGCGAGGGAGGACCGGAGGGACTGGATAACGCTGTCGAACGGAAGTGAGACAGTGGCCTCGTAGAACAGGAGATGTTGCAGCACCGGGATAGGGAGCCACTGTGCTTCCATCGCGGTGAGCTTGATCGGCTCCGGCGGCTGTCGCGCGGCCGTTGCCGGCACAGCAACGTAGCTGACGTCGACGATACTAACAGCTGACATGAGGCCTTTTGGTCTAGTTGGGCTGAGCAAAATGGTGATATATATCCTCTCGTTTCTTGCATGCGGTACTTTGTGGAGCCCATATGATCAGTGTGTCATGTACCTGATTATTTGCTCGTCGGGTGGTTAATTAATCTGAAACGGACAGAGTGACAGCATGCAAGACAGCTTTGTTGAGCTCAGCCTTGCAACATTTTTGTGCGGAAAGTATGCGATCGGGCGTCTGGTGTTCCTGCTAATCATGAGCAGTACTGCAGGTGTTCATCGAAGGCGAGATGACAGGCATGTTTGGACTCGGGAGTAGTATTGCAT
This sequence comes from Leersia perrieri, assembly GCA_000325765.3. NCBI lineage: Eukaryota > Viridiplantae > Streptophyta > Magnoliopsida > Poales > Poaceae > Leersia > Leersia perrieri. The sequence goes on from CM002482.1 coordinate 20,677,954, forward strand.
ATCAGCGTATGTTCATCGAAGGGGACATGATACGCAGTGTCTGGAACTCTGGACTCTGGCGACACGGGGTTTGATGTCTTCTCCAATAGGAGTATATAGCCACACGACACACCAGAACCGGCAAAATTAATTCCAACAGCCACGACACACCAGATCGAACCAGCAAAATCACGATTACGTCTCCTCGAAGCAAAAAATAAAAATAAAAAACGTGACGCCTTCTACGATGTAGGAGTACTACATAGAAACAGTGGGACAGCGTGACCGACCCGCTCTACACTGCGAGCGCCTGCCGCCACTGCGCCAGCGTCCAGCTTCTCCCACCATCATGAGTTCACGACGACAGTACAAGTGCTGATGCTGCGAGCGTAACGTGCTACCGATGTACGGCGATCGCCGGGTACTTGCGTCGGTCTGATATGGTTGCGCAGCGGGAGGGCTCCTGAGATGGACGCGGACGTACAACAGCGTCACTCAGCACGGAGGCGGGAGGCCCACCGACCCCAGTTATCATCTTATCGGCGCGTGAGATAGGCTGACTAGAAGTCTAGAATCAGCAGGCAGCGGTCAAGTAGTCCGAGTATGTAGGCCTAACAACTGCTTCCTCCGGTTCTTTCTTAATGTTGGACGCAATTGTTTTTTAAGTGAATGTTTGACTATTTGTCTTATTAAAAAAATTATCCAAATGTTATTTATTTTGTTATGAGTTATTTTATTACAAAAGAAATTTTAAGCATGACTTATATTTATAAATATTTAGAATTTTTTTTAATAAAACAAATAGTCAAACGTGTGCTAAAAAATCAACGGTTTCAAACATTAAAAACTAGAGGGAGTACTACCTATGTGCTAGATATATTGTCACCACCTAGGTTACTATATTTTGGGACGAATAGAGTACTGTGTACGAGACCCATTTGGAGTTTCTCAATCAGAGTTGAGAGTTTTTAATTCGGAGGTTTGAAGTTGAAATTTCCAAAAATGAGTTACGGAAATTAAATTTTGGGTAAACAATTTTTACATTTGAGTTGAAGATTTTGAAATTTTATAGTTCAACATTTCAATTTGGAGTTGAAAATTTAAAATTTTGGATTAGAATTTTGAATCAGACTTCAAAGTTCATAAAATTTGACTTGAATACTTTTGAATATTTTACTTGATGTAACACCCCGCTCTACGAGAAGCTAGGCTGGATCTTATTATGTTCCTCCTCAGCCTGCCTCGGAGAGGCATTTTGCACCCGCCAATCCTGGCTCGCTCGTTTGTCCACAGAAGTACAGAACCAAACAACAAAGGTCGCTACATGTGCTGGTGGTGCATCAACCAAGGGAACAGTAGAAGTACACGTGAAATATAGTTGTTAACATATGGGCCTAAAGATAACGGACACATATATTAGCTGTAGAGTCCCTTCACAACGAAGATGGTCTATTTGGTTATTTGTATCCTTCTAGCCTGGTTTATCTCCCGCATATACATGACTGAATTAGAGCATTAAAGTTACTGAGTTGGAGTATAATTTTTCTTTTCGAAACTAGCATATCGTTTTTTTAGAGAACTGAACCAGGATACTCCGTAGTACTAGATTGTTGTTAGCCAGCCAGACATAAATACGGCCATACGGGCCGCACTTATCTTCTTCGCGGCCTGCACACAAAATGTTACTCTACTTTCTCAGTTTATCTGGTCCAATTTCTCAACGCGGCAGGCGCCAGACCTTTAGTTCATCTCGGCCTGCCTGTCGGCCTAAAAGCAATCGCCTACATACGGCCCATATTCGCCTCGCCCGCGTTGATTTCGGAATCGGCAGCTCGTATATAATAAGTCGTAACGCAAGCTCGATCTGGATGCAACAGGCCCACTAGATTCGACGAACGCCTCGCCGTCACCTCCGAGAGCACCGTCTCGCCGTGGCGGCGGCCGATCTGAGAAGCATGGCAAGCCAGCCAGCCGGGACCATTATCTATCCAGGATTCCAGGTAAGTTCTCTGTGCAAGGGAGCGTCCTCCAGATTTGACTCAGAGGAGAATTGGCCTGGTCCCATCCAACCATGATTTCCCCTCGAACAGAAATGTGTGTGTAATCTCTTTTTTACCTTGAAACGGACAGTGATTGGCTTAGGCTGTGATCGTTTTGTTTCTAAATAAAACTTTTACATTTGTATCATTTACGGTTAAAATCCATGTATGTAAAAAAAGGACTACGGTGAAAAAGCCTCAAAATCATATGTGAATTTAAGTTTTAAATTTTAAAATTTGGCTGATCAACCACAACCAAACGATGGGAGCTTTAGCTTTTCTTTAGAAAATGTCTACACAAATCATTAGCAATTGCACAGCTAAAATCGCTATGGTAAGGCGGCCAGCGGCGTGGATGTATACATGGCGTGAGCATGCTTGATCTATCGATGACAAAATAAAATGACACCATCAGTTTTAGCTGCTTGTTTCCTACCGTATATCTGCACAGGTCGAGTTTTTCTCCTCCTTTCCAGCGCCGGCTCGCATGCAAGCAATCAGATCAAACTGGAACTGTCTCAACCACTTCGATTTACATGAACAAAGTACCATTACTCATTTCCAATGCACATGAGGTACAGACTACAGACTGAGCACTAATTAACTAGTACCAAATTAAGCTAGCAAACAAGTATACCCAAGTACAGGTTACAATTCACAAAATGAACACAGATTAAGCAGCTACTGAGACTTGTGCACACAAGGGTTTTTATTGAAAGATCTGATCAGAAAAGCCTACGTAATCTAGAAATTGTTTAGCCACATTTTATACAACTACGCTGCTTAGAAAGTAATTAAACACGGCCATATATATACTTGCTGGGTTGCTCAACTGAAGGCTGAAGAGTGACGAAGGCTAGCTGAAGACTGAAGAAGCAGCTAGCCGTGAAGGATGATGCATCTAATTGTGGTGCCCTCCTTTGCCACCGCTTCCTTCTCTTGGATTGCTCGGTGGCCTCGGCCTTATCCGCGCTGCACGCACCTGAATGGTCGCCTCCTGCAAGTAGAGATACTACACCAATTTTATACGGTAGAACGAGCAAGTAAATTAACTGAACATTACAACACAATGCTTTGCAGAAACTACAGATCAATCCACTTACACTGCTCTTCATGTCCTCCTCTTCTCCTTCTTGAGACGGATCGGCAGCAGCTACAGGTTCAGGAAGTGCAGCACTTGGCTTTGGGTCGCAGAAAGAATCGCTCAGGCCAAGGCAGCAGGCGCAGATTCTGGCTATGTATTGGAGCAGCGAGCATGGGTGCAAGAAGAATGACGGCAACGCCGCCACTGTCGCGGTGGCCTCCTCAGGGCCCTCCGTTTCTTCTTCCTTCTCCTCCTCATCTTCTTCCTTCCGCTGGTCCACCGATGATTCTTCAGAGTTGTTATTCTGCTCCTTATCTTCTTTGCACCGATCCGATGTTGATTCTTGGAATCGGTTCTCTTCCTTTTCCTCTACTTGATCCATTGATTCTGTCTCCAGCCGGCGGCCGCTCTAGATGCTCGTAGCTTCTGGATAGAGAGAGAGATGGAGCGGTGGCCGGCGTCTTGGCGAGTGCTACTGTTTCGCTTTTGTGTTCAACTTTTTTCTGTGCTCTCTCCTTCGTGAGGATGCTGTTGATGCGTTCAGGGATATTAACTCCTCTCCGTGTGACCGATTCATTCGGTAATGAAGCGTATTTATTGCCGTGGAGCTGGAACAGATCGAGGCAGAAAATTAACGTTAACGTTGCCAACAATGCCCCCATTGACGCGATTGATCCAGCTGGTAGCATTACTATTTAGACGGCGTGATTTTGTTGATGAAAAATGTGATAAAGTGGCGTATCTGATGGATAGTTATATGAGATAGGAGCGTCATTTTCCTAGAATCAGTGTTAGGTTTGCTGAACGCTACACTGTTGAATATTGGGGATGCTCACCTAATTTATCAGCACATCTGGGAGACTGCAAACAAATTAATCATGGTGGTTGTGCTGTGTAATACTATACTACTAACTGATTAACTGCTACTGACTGTTTCTTAGCATCTTAGCAATATGTTAGTACAGTATTATCAGCATAAGCTAAGGTTGGTCCCGTCACTAACCTGCAAGTGAGCCATGAGCCGTGTGACCGTGTTGCCGCTGGAAGATACCTGCCACTGCAACGCGAAAACTAAACAGGAATGTTGATGCGGACAAATGCTGAAGCAGTTAATAACCTGCCCTGCATCTCTGCCTGGTCGCACCAAACCAGCTGCGAGGCATTCAAGGATATCTATGAATCTATCTCCCCGGTTCACCTACCGGCTGGATTCCATTTCGGCTGCCGCCCACGTCATGGACGATCTCATCGTCCTTCAGATTCCTACCAATCGATTATTAATTTCCTCTTGTTTTTACCGAGTTCGGTGAGGTGATCATATCACGGTTGATTCTTTTATCGTTTTAGGCCATTTAACACCGTCATTAAAATTTAACTCTGATCGCTATTTTAGTTTTCGGTATTATCAATGGAACTGCTTTTCTTCTCAAATCTGGAGCATTGCTAACCAAAAACAGTAACACGGCACATCAAGAACATGAATAAATAGTTCTTGTACAACTCGTGGTTGCTATCATCACCGACGATGATCTCTTATCATGGCTTCATTTGGAAAATGTCGAAGGTGACAGCGGTGTGTAGACTAACGTAAAGTTGAGGAAGATGATGATCTTAATTTGCCCGGAGGGAACTGGTGAGTGATGACAGATGTATGCGGCATCCGTTCGTTCTTAATTGACAGATTGGTCAACATCTCGTCTAAATTATTTGAACGAACACTCGGATTCTCTAATGTATATGTTCTTATCGTTCGGAGCAGACAATTTGTCTGGGTTTACTTGTCGAGTTCCCTGGATAAAGAATCTGGGGTACAAGTCTACAAGATTGATGTAAGCATGCTACTTGAAAAGAGAGCATGGTAGCTACCTGAAATTGATTAATGAACAATTGGTGGGTCGAGATACCTTCTATCGATTGACTCATTCAGGATGTGAACCAGCTCCTTGCTGCCTCCTCCAGTTTTAATTTTCAGTAAATGTGAGCAAAATCTCTCTATTTATATTTTCAGAGGCCTCGTTCGTTTCAGCTTGTAGGTGCTGAATTTTTTCTCGTTTTTCGTTAGCACGTTTTTCCAAACTATTAAACGGTAATTTTTTAAAAAAAGTTATATATAAAAGTTTCTTTAAAAAACCAAATATATCATTTTTCAAGTCTGTAATGATTAAACTTTAATTAATCATGCTCTAATTACCCATCTCGTTTTTCGTGCGGCTTATAATCCTAGTTCAATGTCACTTTAGAACGGGCCTCAGTAGGTGAGGTATGCATCCGTACATTGAGAAGAAGATAACGAGGATTAAATTAGTAAAGCAAAAATTTCATTTGCAGACTTCAATTACAAGAGAAAAAAAAAAAGGGACATCGGTTACTTTTCCAATCCAGTTTTAACTCTGATTTTGCAAGACCCAACGATGAATAGTATACGATCTCTTAAATCGTTGTCCGGTTGTCCCATAATTCAAGCTCAACGATTTGATAAGATGGCCTTGAAACTGGAGTACTGTCTGTCCATGGACATGGTTTTGGTACAGAACAAGTAATCAAAGCAGCTATCACCGTACTAACATCGTCCTGCCAAAGTCACGAATTAATGATACACGTTGCTGTCTGCAATTCTGCATCACTTGATTAAAAAGTTTGGCGAAATGGAACCGAACTCTTATCTGAATTGGGCCGAGACTATAGCGATATCACCTAAATGGGCCTGGTCGTTCACCCTTATACTGGGCTACAACTCAGAAGAAAGAAGCCCATCTTAGCATACCAAACCTGAACGGCAAAAGCGGCAACTACACCGCACGCGCAACTAAATCGCCGAACCGGCCTCCGTGCCGGCCGATTTGGCGCCAGTTGCTGCCCGCCAACCACGCGAACCAACCAACTCGCCAAACTGCCAACCATACCACGCGCCCGCCGCGAGCTCGCTCGAGCTGCGCGTCCGCATCAAAAACGCCTCCGCCTTCGCCTTCTCCCGATGGGCACGCAGCACGAGACACCTACACACACACAGCCCCCCGATCGATCGCGACGCCGTGGGGGCGATCGAGCGCAGCGCCGGCCGCGCCGCGTCGTGACGCGGCAACTCCGGTCGCTCGCGTCCCCCACGGTAATTAGCTAGCTTCGATGGCTGACGCGTCACGAAGGACGAGGCCGGCCGCGGATGACGGCGACGACGACGACGACGTCAGCAAGAAGCCGATCCTGATGATGGCCTCGCCGTCGCCGTCCCGCGCCGTGGCGGGACGGACGCTGGAGGCGCCACCGACGAGGAGGCGGCCGGGTCGGCGGTCGCGGCCGGCGAGGATGTTCCACACCATGTGCCGCTCGCTCCCGGTGCTGACGCCGCGTTGCGGGCGCCTGATGCCGCCCGCCGCCGCCGGCGCGCGGCTGTCGCCGTCCGACTCCCAGCTGTCGCAGCTCGTCGCGTCGTCGACGTCATCGTCGAGGCGGCGGAGAATGACCGGCACGCTGTTCGGCTACCGAGACGGGCGCGTGGCGCTGTCGCTGCAGGAAAACCCGCGCTGCCACCCGACGCTGGTCGTCGAGCTCGCGCTCCCGACGCATGCGCTGCTCCGCGACCTCGGCGCCACGGCCGGCGCGCGCATCGTGCTGGAGAGCGAGAAGAAGCACGACCACCACCACGGCCACGACGAAGGGTGGGTGCTCGAGGAGGCCATGTGGACAATGTACTGCAACGGCAAGAGGGTGGGCTACGCGGCGCGGCGCGGTCCGACCGAAGACGACATCGCCGTGCTCGAGACGCTCTGGGCCGTGTCCATGGGCGGCGGCGTGCTCCCCGGGATGACGTCGTCGTCGGACAACGTCGACGACGGAGAGATGGCGTACATGCGTGGGTGCTTCGAGCACGTCATTGGGTCCAAGGATTCGGAGTCGCTATATATGGTTGGGCCGCACGGCGGCGACTGCCCGGAGCTCGCCGTGTTCTTCGTTAGGCTATGATTGATTTATCACAGTACAGTACTGTGTATATACAACACGCGTGCATGCACGTCTTTGGTTTTTATATCTGGATACCTCCGGTCACCAATATATTTCAAAATTTGGAAAGAATTTGAATAAACTTTTAAAACTAGAACTATCAATTAATAACTTAAAAAAAAGATGATATTTGTGGATTCGCCATTGCAGGTTTTTTTTTTCATATGGAGTAATTAAATTTCACAAGCTTTCCGTTGGAACTTAAAATCATGATAAAAAAAAAGAGACGCAAATACACCAGATGGACCAGGTATATATCAACCTTACCCAAAAAAAGAAGAATGAAAAAAAAAAGGGTGGGCGGTAGAGGAGCTTAACGGCGGCACGCTGCCAACTAGGCTTGACGCACTTCACATCTCCACTATTAAAAATTATATCCAGTATTTTTTATTGTAGAACATTAAGGAATACTACTTATTATTAGTTAAAGATAATCAATGGTCCCTATGTTATTACAACCTTGTCTAATACCTAAGTATATGCATGAAGTAGATAGTCAGTTATTTTTGTCCTATATCTTTTGTACTGTGTCTTATGTGTGTGTACCCCCAAAAATAGTGCAATGTAAGTTTTGAATTTCATATACAATTTACCGCATAAAAATGTTTTTTTGTGAAATATATAGTAACATAAATATAGCTAGTCCCAAATAATCTACGTGTCACGAGGCATCTTTCTTTTTTCAACATCAAGTGATTCAAGCCTGGCAGCTAGGATTTGCCGCCTTCTACCACTCTAAGACTTCAATGACAAGATTTTGTTGGCGTCAACACCAGCCCACCACCCATTCTTCTCTCCTGCAGCTGAGGCGATGCCACTGCCACCTCACTGGGTCTGCCATCACCCGTATCATCCGTTTAAACTAAGAAACACCTCCCCTCTGACCTTGCCCACCCCAACATCCCCTCTCCTCTCGACCCCAACTCACTCACGAACTTGTCAGAGACGAAGATGAAACACATATCACATAGCAGATCGCAAGGTTAGAATATCGTGATTTCGTCCCTAAAAATGTATTGCATGAGAAAAAAATAATGGACTATTTCTCCAAAGAAGAAGAAGAAGAAGAAGAAGAAGAAGAAGAAGAAGCACGATGCAGAGCTCTTTTCATGTCAGTGTAGACTATCTGAATCATGTACGTGCTTCGGTAAGTACAAGGTTCTCTACTCCATGAAAAAAAAAGTCATCTGCTTTAACAGTAAGGCAGTTGTTGTACATGAAGCGGCTTCACATCAAGTGACATTGCACGATGAGATTCGACGCCGTGCATTCGGCTTTTCAACCAAAAAAAAAAGAGTTGCATTGGAGTCCAGGAATGCAGCATCCTCCCTAGAATGTGGTGTATATATAATCACATTTATGATTAAGAACTGTTTCTAACAATTTCGTAAGCTTAATTTAATTAATTAGAGAGATCGATTCTAGCTAGCTGGGTACAAAAGGAGCTAATGGTTTTTCAGTGTTCTAAAAGATATGGAGGGAAATAGTATGCGCATGCTTATAGAGTATCTGAAGAACGAAACACGACACAATATAACTATATGTCCAAAACATAAAAAGGAAACATCGTGAAGAACGCTAGCTAGACAGAGGTGAATCTAATAATCTCGGTCTCGATGTATCGTAAAAGAAGTTCGATCCATAGATTTCAGCGTCCGTCGTAGAATAATTAATGCCTGCAATTACAAAAGGAGCTGGGTACAAATAAGTAGAACAATCAAACCGTAAGAACAACAAAAGATAAATGAACAGAAGCTGCTTGCCACATGACCCATTTTTTCTTCCTCTATCCTAGCTTTGCACCACGACGGCCCTCTCCAGCAGCAAAAAATGCCGCGCGATCGATCGCCGGCCTCCGAGCGCAATGCATCTCCATCGGCGGCGCCGGTCGCCACTGCTGCCTGAACAGTAAGTGAATACATCTCCCGAACTATATATCCTTCACAAAGAGAATGAATCGAACCGAAAGATATGTAGAACCTGATAGTATCATATAAGCAAAAACTAAGTTCAGAGTGTACAGGCTTTTAGCTGGCTGGAAGAACAGTATATGATGCAGGAATCGGATAACTAAGAACCAATATATATATGCAAGATATATTATTAATTACCTGCTAGCTAGCCATGAAATCAATCAGGATTGAGGATATCACATACTTAATTAGCCGAACATGCACGCGAGATATATTCTCACTCGTGTGCATGATTGCATGAACTGATATAAGCATATCTGCTCTCTTGTCAAAACTTGGATAGAAGAGAGAGGAGACCAGGAGAGAGGCAAGGCCCAGGGACCTCTCCCTCTCTGGTCGCCCAAGAGCTCGTGCACGGGAGTGGCAAGTGATTTTATAGCCGCTTTGCAGTGCAGCAGTGTACACAAAGGCAGGCAGAAGTCATGGGTTAGTTTAAGCAGGTGAAGATGCATGCATGGGTAAGCTGCCTAGCTATCTCGTCGTTTTCTCTCTAGCCCCTGCAGGAGCATGGGCGCTGCAATGCCATGCCCTGAGCTCTGACTCGGAGGGAGATCATGCAACAAATGCAGCATAGGGCTTGTCCTTTTGAAACACAGAAATGACCCGAGAATCTCCCACGTCGCTCGCTTGTTCCGTGCAAACCTCAACTTCAGTGCAAGATGCGCGCGGCACATCTTATACATTAATTAATCTCTTCCTCGGTCAGAGTAATTAGGTTGATAATCCCAGTGTGGTTACACAGCAAAACCGGCACTGCTACTACAAGAGGAGATTGATCACATCATAACCTGTAATTGATCAGTGGATGTTCTGAGTTGCAATTTGCTTGCATGCGAAAAGTTTTTGTCCATGCATGTGCAGCCCACATATTTTTTTCCCCCAATCGATCGATAAATGTGCAGGCCATTCGTCTGCATGATGCATGAAAGTACGTACTCGACGCGAGATGTGAGATGTGTCAACTGTCATATATACACTTTACCGTCAGCATCACGGAAGAAATCTGACATTTTTCGATCACCCGTGTGAGTATTGCATGGATGGATGGGATGCGATGCTAGCTGGTTGCAGGGTACGGCCCGGCCGACAAAGTACAGGCAGACAATGAAACAGCGGCAGCGGCGGGCAACTTAATTTTTTGCTTAAGAGTAGGGAATGGAAGTATTCCCTTTTTTTTAGAGCAGGGAATAGAAGTACTCTCCCTCTCCCCTCTAAAATTTTAGCAATATTTATATGGACGAGACATATTATATTATGGCGAATAGATTATATCCTAACCATATAAAAGTTGATATATTTTTGGCAAATCACTAGGAGCAATCCTGCGGGCATATTACCCTCGAAAGAATGTGTTTTACCTTCGGAGAAAATATTTCTATGATTGAAACGACAGAAAAATTCTGACATCTGGACGAGAAGCGAGAGTAAAAGAGAAGCGGTGGCACGGCGGGGAGGCTGGGATAAGAGAAGGGGAGTTAGGTTGTGGTTTATCAATTGGTAGCGTAATATACACATAATAATTTTTCGGTAGATTTTGGCATAAACATCAATGTTGTGTGAGTTTAAGTAAAGCCGACAAAAAAATTGTAATTTTCGTGAGGCTCTCGCGGGGCCGTAAAAAAACACACACACTCATGCCCTGTTCATAACTATCTTTTGGGTTTGTCTGCGACAGTACTTTATCTCGTTTCCCGCATGCACGCTTTCCGAATGGTTAAACAACGTGTTTTTTAAAATCTACCCTAGTTGTTTAAAAAAAATATCAAAGTATACTAATATAATGTTTTTCGCTTCGCGTTATGAATTAGCCAATCTACCAAGCCATCAGATTCGAACACGGGCTGAGTCTTGCTCCAAAGCGTGGCAGTGGAGAGAGTATTTGCTAGGTGCATAGCACGTTGCATTGCGTTTTCTTGAGTAGGCTCGAGCTGCTAATTAAGCTTGGATCCACACAGTCAAGGAGAGAAACACTGTTTCTCTCGCTATCTAGCGAGCTTAACCGCGCAGTCGTCGAGACGAAACGCTGTGTTCTCTCGTTATTTTCACCCTGTGACAGTGCGCGCGCTCCTGTACTGTCGTGTCTACTTGTGTTATTGCTGGGGATATTCTAGTTTATGGAACTGCGTGATGGTTGTAAAATGTAAACTACTCCTATGGCCTTTCGCCATTACAACAGCTGCCTGCAAAAGCGCACGGCACTGTACACCAGCCAGTATTGTGTGTGCGCCAGTGACCGTATCAGTATTCATCAGTACGCGATGCATGCATGCGGGATAGCCCATGCGTCATTTGCAGCAGATGAGCAGTAGTGCAGATACTGTCTTAATTTTGCTGTGATGTGATCTGCAGCTAGCTAGTTAGAGCCTGCAGGTTACGTGTCAACGGTGAAAGATGGGGGAGCCATGCATGATGCATGCGCCGATGCGCGGCGCAAGCATGAATTGACGCATATGCCATGCGGAAAAATGTGGTGCAAGGCTGCAAGCTTCATACACCGCCGGTAAAGAGATAAGACGCACAGTGTCCTAATTAAACCATCTGATCGGTGGAGGTGAAATGGTGAATAGGCGAATAGTCAAGGGGGTATTTGGGCCTTGCAGGCTTTGTGGCCCATTAATTTCGTCTCTTTTGCCTTATTGCTACGGCCGCGGCTCGCGGGCTGCTTCTCAACGAGAGGTCGGCCCACCAGACAGAGTTTTCGTGATTTTGGTGTGGGTCACGTCACCCAGTTTTTCCTTTTTTCCTTTGTCCTTTTTCCTCTTTGTTTATTTTCTCTCCTTTCTTTTTTTCTTTCCAGAGACCAGTGCAGAGTTGCTATTTCAACTCGATCATCATCATCTCAGACAATTATTCCAGACGTTTTGATAGCCTGGATCGGTCTGTGCTGGTACAAAAGGCTAGCTCAGCCACACTTTCATAATTGTGAATGAAAGACATAATTACAAATGGTTTTCTTTTTCAGACTATTACTGTACTTTTATTGGACCAAAGAAAAGCACTCCAGCCAGTCGGTTGAGGGTGACCTGACATGAACCATCGATCATTCTTAGCCTTTGTTTTAAAAGACCACCCACCTCGGGCAATTTTCATTTTCAATCTAGAAGCTCGCACAATATCTTTTCCCAAAATCCTGATTTCTTGAAAAAAAAATGTTCTAATTCAGTTAGAGTTGAGAGGAAAAGGAACAATACATGGGCCCGGCCCAAATCCGACTTTAACTTTTGGACCAGTCCATGGGCTGTGCTTTTCCCACCAGACGAAACGGATGCATACAGTACACGCATGTGTCGCACGCACATGTAGAATGCTGAGGATTCGTAGCTGCTCGGCTGCTCCGATGCCACCAAGTCACCACCGATCGATCGCCGCTATCACAGAAACAGCTGTGGACAACGGCAAATATGACGCTGCTCATATGACCCAAAGATCCGGGGAAATAAGTTGGCTACTGCTTAAACAGACTAAACAATTCGATTTGCCGTCTCTGCATGCTGCCATGCTCCCCACCAAACTATAGTGATCATCCCATGCAATCGATTGCATGGCTCATTTTATAATCGGCCTTGCTTTCCACGGATTACAGTACGCGATGATCAAACACATGCATATACCGGGCATGATGTGGATCATATCAGAATTAAATGCAGAGCACGCGGATCAGCGTAATCTGAATATGCGATTCGTCCGGTGGAAGCTGACGCGTTTGGTGATCGACCGGGCGCACGATAGTTTGCTGCGTATAAATGGGGCCGCTCGGCGATCGATTGAGCAAGCAACGTACACCAAGCACAAGCAGCGAACAATTCTTCAGAGCGAGCGAACACTCCCGTTTTGTGAGCTCCAGATCAAAGCAGTCAGCACACAGCGTGCAGAGAGCAGCAAGCAAAGCTAGCGAACTCCCATGGCCAACCTCGCTGCCCAGCTGAAGGACAGGTTCCTCGGCCTCGTCGAGCGCGTCGCCGGCTGCGGCCGCGGAGCCGGAGGCGTCAAGGAACCCACCAAGCTGTCGACTGTACAGATACCCTGTCTATTAATTGACTCTCAAATTAACTGCTTTCTTTCATTAATTCCACAGTAGTAGGGAAAATCTAGTAGCATCATCAGAGTGCTCACGTAATTCCTTTACTTTTGCAGCGCGTCGAGATTAGATCAAGAGACCCTAATGTGTCTGGAGGAGAAAAGCCACCGAACAATTAATTTACGCCACTGATATTATTCAGACGTGTGCATGTAATGTTTCCGCAGCACTGAAAAATGATACATGATACTTTGCTTTGCTTTGAATGGTTTTCTGATCTGTAGTGTTTATGTGTGTGACAGTGGGCGAGTATACTCTGTTCCTACTCTCGTTGTAACTTGTACGCCGTAACTAGTTTGGCGATTTTTTTGGTCTCTGGTTCCTTCTGCTATTTTGAAACTTCAGGGCTGGATGAAAAGTGTGTGTGTGTGTTGTTTTATTGTAACATCCATGATTAAGGAAATAATTTGAGTAAGGTTATTTTTACCTACGGAGATGTCAAAGTATTAATTGAAATTCATTTGGTATTTAACGACAGAATTACTTGCAAATTACTGAAATTACATGGTTGCAAGAGCACTGACCATGATATCTGAAATCACTGAGATAAGAACCGGCAAAAGTGGGTCCTTGTGCACTTTCAAATAGAAAATCATCTGTCATTCAAATTGCTTACATCAAAACCGAACCACAATCCAGCATTTAAATGGTGACAACCTAAAGAACTTATTCTCTCCATTTCATAATGCAAGATGTTTGACTTTTTTCTTATAACGTTTGACAATTCGTCTTATTAAAAAAATTTAGTGTAACTGTAAAAAATGATAAGTCATGCTTAAAATTCCTTTTGATAATAAAGTAAGTCACAAACAAAATAAATAATATTTTCATAATTTTTTAAATAAAACGAATGGTCAAACGTTGTACGAAAAAAGTCAAACATTTTACATTATAAAACGGATGGAGTAAGAAATTACAAAGGAATTTGTCTCAGGTTTTCATTTGCTCATTCAAACAGGGATATTCAATTTGAGCTCACCAATTGAATACATACCCAGTTGAAACTCAGATGATGCTTCAGGGAATCACCTTTTAAGTTAGATGATCAGCTTCCCCCTTTCATGTATGGATGAAAATGGTTGGAAAATACTCAACCATCTCTGTAACATGTTTTTCCTCGTAAACAACTTCAAAAATTGTTAAAGCAGAAACAAAAACGATACAAAAACATCAGAAATGTAAGTAGACGGAAAAAAACATTTTAGCGATCATAAACCATTAATCATTAATGAATATCAAAAACATTATTTGAACTGTAAAATCACATAATTAACTTAAAATAACTATATAACCAAATAAATTAAAACTTACACTAGGTTATGGATTTGGTCAAAACCTCTAAAGTATGAGTGAAATAGAGAGTAGAGACTTGAAACATAGATATTGAATATTAGAAATATGGTAATTACCGTATTATAAAAATGGTAATCTATAGAAAAAAGTACGATAGAAAAGAAATGGTCAGGATAGCAACAAGATAGTTCAATTGGTAGAATTAGAATGTAGTTTTGGTTGTTTGGGAATTCTCGGGACCGTTTTCACCTTGCAGTTTAATTTATGTAATTGCGGACATCTGTTATAGAAGAATTGTCTACATATCGATTATATTCTACATATGGCGTGAAAAATTATGAGTATATAGAAAAGAGCCGTACATACCAATTTGCAATTTTAATGTTCTTACGCAGCCTATACTATCGAGTGTTCCAGTCATAACGACAAAGAACGCACGCAGATACCATCAATGCATCAACTATCATAATCAAGGCATCAACTATCATAATCTGTGCTGTGCATGGACCACGGCACCATGCATATATCATACACCACGCCACCACCACATGGCGCATGGCCTTCTGCTGGCAACACCGATATGCATGCGTGCCGCGCATGTGGAATTACGAGCTTTCCTGGCTGTTCCGTGCTTCTCATCCCTGCGTCCAAAAGCAAAGCCGATTGAGGGGAGCATAATCACGCATGCGTCTGCCCCTCTGATACGGGAATTCGAGAGACGATCATATTAATTAACAACCAACATTATTCAATATTCAGTCATCCACGATTAATTCACAGTAAAATACAACAATGCAAAACTTCTGTTTAAATATTTAATCACGCTCGATTATACTATTAGCTGCATGCGCAGACATCGTATCACAGAGTGGATAACATTAAACTACACTCTCCAGTCTTGTATTCTCTTAACGTAATAAGATAATGCGACAAAGAATGTTGTTAGATCTGCAGCGTGCTCGCCCAGCAATATGATACACATGCGAGGCGGCCGAGAAATTCTGATTCCATTACGTCGTGGATCTGAATTCTGAAACATAAAAGTTACCTGAACTTGTTCTGAATATCCTTGCACGCGCGTGGGCCTCGCGCGCCTTTCCTAAAGCCTGCGCGTTCGGTGGCTCAAGCCGTGTATAAATGGGGCGCCCAGTGATGGCGAGAGAACTCACCACTCGAACTCTAGAAGCATCAGCTCACTAGTAAGCAGAGTGTTCTCCACTTCTCCTTACTTGCAGAGTTGCAGTTGCAGCAGTAGTAGTTCTTGCAGAACAGTGAGAGTTTAAGCTAGGAGAGGAAGCAGTAGTAGCTAGCAGATTTCAGTAGCACTCATGGCCAGCTACGCGGCGCAGCTGAAGGACATGTTCTTCGGCCTCATCGAGCGTGTCACCGGCTACGGCCGCGGCGAGGACAAGGACGTCGCGGCAGGTAAGCAAGCTTGCTGTTCTGAAAATTACCCCTGGTGATAAAGACAGTAGAGTGAGAAAATCTCAAGAACGAAAGAATACACATGCTAGTATAATTTTCAGATGAAAGATTGAGATCTCGGCCACATAAACAAACTGACTCCTGAAGATTTGGTTGCTAATGTTCCTTGTTGGTGTGGCAATGGAAATGCTAATGATGTGGTTTCTCCGCTGTTTCTGCAGGTGTACAGGAGCCCACCAAGGTTGCATCTGAAGATGTTTTAAGTACTGAAGAGGTTGTGACTGTACAGCGCAATGTGATCAGATCAAGAGGCGGAGATCCTATTGTTTCGGGAGGGCCAAAGCCAGGGATCAATGCCGTTGGTATCTAGAGACGAGATGATTTGATGTACTGCACAACTGTTTCCCTCTTGTGTTCTCGTGTAGTTTATAAGATTATATTGTGAGCGTGCTACGTACTACTACTGTTTGCCTGTATTTTAACTTGCTGAGTTACTCTGTTCCAGTGTGCAGTGTGCTAGCTTCTCTGATGTACCGCTTGCATGGTTCAATAATTACCAGCAGTAATTTGATGAACCTTGTTTGTCACCTTGGGTTATATCTCTTTTTCTTTGATGAAAAGCTGCTGTATATATGTTTATGAATGTTTCCTAGTTGCAATATGAACGATGAATCAGAAACATTTCTCCTTCTTCTGCTCTATTAATATATACGAGATAAAGCTTTCGTCTTTGTTTCAAAAATGAAAAGAAACATTTCTCAAAAGAGAGAATGTGAGAGTGCGAGAGCCATTGCTATCAGGGCTATTATTTAGATGATGGGTACTAAACTGTATGTAGTACCGATCGTGACTCGTGAGCTAAAGGAGAGCGTTTGGGTCCGGTTATCTTTACATCTGGACCTGGTGCTCCGCTAGAAACTCACATGCATCAGAAATAATGTGCCCTGCTTTTTGTAGCAGTGGTAGCCCGACTGTGAACGGAAACTCTTTTTAGCACTGTGAAGCGCGGGGGGGCAACTTGGCCATGGTGACAACCAGTAGATGGTTTCTGGAGAAGAAGAACAGCCCTATCCGTTACCATGAACTGTTACAGCTCTTGGCCTCAACTTTTTTATGTGATCACCACCACTACAACACCAAACAAAAGTAACAGCAGCAGCAGGAATGACCAGTGATCAATACAAGATGTAAAAATATCTAGATTAACATTTTGAACACACTACTATGACAAAATACTGACCAAACGTTAGAGCACAGATTTGGGACAATTCCAGGTTTGAAGTCGGAGTCAGGCATCCAAACCAGACTTTTCTGAATTCCTGACACGTACAGTATACCAGTACTGCCCAACGGATAAACTCGGAGAAACTAGGCTCAATGCAGTACAAAGACTACGAATAATCGATCGTCGTCGGATGGAAAACGGAGGGCGGAGAAGGCTCCCCTAATCCTGCCGCGCGAATGCGACATCTGCGTCCGAGAAGCCCGCCACGTTCACCCGCCCATACCTGCGTGGCTGCGTCTTCACGAAGCAACGCGTCACGTCGTCTCGGTCTAGCGCTCCGGCTCACCGGGAACGCGACAACGGCCGCGCGCCGAAGTTGACGGAAGAATCCGGGGTGGATCCCCTCACCACCCAAACGAAACTTTTACCCGCGCAGTCGAATGCACGAGCCTTGGACGAGAGCGCATCGACGACACTTACCCGTCTCGCGGGTGGCAGTTTCACGGTTTCACCGGGCGGTGAACGGCCACGTACGTACGTGCGCGCGCGCCGTGTCGCGGTGTTTGTCTCCGGCCACTCGCTGTCCCCGCCCAACTTTCAAAAAGGAGGAGGAGGTGTAGGACAAGCCACAAGTCAGTTACTGCTTTGCTTCCACGGGTGAATTATTCCGAAAAACTGGGCGGACTCGAGCGCTCGTGAAGTCCGTGCGTGCTGCAGATCTAGCGCGCGAGTGCGCGAGTTTCGGAGTTCGTGAATTGCGCCATGGCGGCGGCGGCGGCGCGCGCGATCGTCTGCGAGATGACGCCGCAGAGGGCGACGCCGGCGACGGTGGCGCAGCAGCAGGCGACGAGGCGGGACGGCGGCGGGAACAATAAGATCGTGCTCCAGCCACGGCTCTGCACGCTCCGGTCGTACGGCGCCGGCAGCGGCGGCGTGGTGGCACGGAGGCGGCTGGTGGTGGCGGGAGATGAGGAGAGCGCCGCCGCCGCGGGCGGCGCGGACGGCGCGGGGGCCTCGCCGTTCTTCGCGTCGCTCGCCGACTACATCGACAGCACACGCAAGAGCCAGGACTTCGAGACCATCTCCGGCCGCCTCGCCATGGTAAGCTCTGACCTACGCCTAGGTGTCCGCAATCTTCGCCGTCGGATCTGAGATCAACGGTTAATGATTCACCCGTTTTTCTTTTCCATTCAGTTGGCGTTCGCGGCGGCGGTGGGGGTGGAGTTGACGACGGGGAACTCGCTGTTCAAGAAGCTGGACATGCAGGAGATCGAGGAGGCGGCGGGGGTTTGCCTCGCCGTGGTCGCCGGCGCCGCCACGTTCGCGTGGGTGTCGAGCGCGCGCAACAGGATTGGGCAGATGTTTACACTCAGCTGCAACGCCTTCGTCGACTCGCTCATCGACAACATCGTCGAAGCTCTCTTCTCCGAGGGCGAGCTGCAGGACTGGTCCGACGACGTATGAATCGACACCAGCAATTCAGTATAGATCGACAAATATACGTACATACATGTAGATACTCGTATAGATATATAGATGATGGAGTATATATTACATGATTAGTAGAGGAAAATATAGAACTATAGTCTATAGACCGATATGATAGATCATCAGCAGCATGTTGCAAGAACTGAACTCTCGCAAGTTTCATCATCACTGCGCCAAAGGTGGTTCAGATCATACATCATCTCACGGGACCGGACACATGCAGAGACATGCTTCAGAGATACATGCGGAGATATTTGTTTCAGAATTTCAGATCATTAGTATATGGGATCCGGCCTACAGGGCAGGACGGAGATTGTGGTTCAGACTTCAGAGTTAGAATCATCTTACAGATCTTGCAGATGGTTTTGGAAGGGTTTGGCTGATCATTAGAACTTCACAATCTGCACAGGAGTTTATTAGTGTGAACTCTGTGCAGAAGGTTTGTTTTTGGTGTAGCAAGGCAGAGTCCTGAATGGCTGTGAAATGTATGCGTCTCTTCAGCATATATACTCGGGGTGGATCAGCCCCTGAAGTTAACTGTAACTAGAACATGTATCTATTTGAGGAATTAATGAAATCTGGAGTCTTGAGGTTATGGTAAATTATGCTGTAACTAGTGCTTGTGCGACGAATAACATTTTTTTAAAGAACCATAGCTTAAAGTTAATTCCACCCCATCACACCCAAGTATGAATTTTGGGTAGCATATATCGTCATGAAAATCTTCAACTCAAAAGTGAAGAAAAATTCCGGCGTGAAAGATTTATTTTTTGGCATGGTCTTGTGCATTAATTTGTATTTTCTGTTTCTCTTTTGTGTGCATCTAATTTTGAGGTGCATTGCAAGTAACAGTGCATGAATATAAAGCAATGCTTGTAAAAGTATTACTATGATGTATAGAACTGCATTTGAAGGAACAAACAAATGAAATGGTGTTCGTCCTTCTAGTTTAGAAACAGTAATGTTGGAATGCTAAAGCATACACCACAAAGGAGATCATTAATTCAATAAACCAAGTCAGTAGAAAAATCGTGGTCTATACTTGACCACATTGCGTGGGGTCTACTGTTTTACAGTTCTATACTGCTTCAGTATCATTACTGAACAACGGGTCGTATTTCAGATGGCATACACTAGAAAACATATATCCTTTCTCTTCAGAACTTGAATTTTATATTTTTCTCATTTTCATCAATATCTATTTCAACCGTGTTAGAACATTCAATATTCTATAACAATCAAGAGGCATTCTCTATTGCTTCGATGCAGCCCAACACACTGGCCTTCTGGGACATTGCAGACATGAGAGCTTCATGAGCCACTTTATTGTTCTTCAGAAGTGATGCAGAAAATAGGACCTACAAGACCAGATTTTTTAAAAGAAAATTCTGCATTAGTCAACATGTAAACATGGTTTTGTGCCTCCTAGATCATAAATTAATGAACAGAAAACTCACTGCCCATCTTGTAAGGTTTTGTTGCTGATCTTTGGTTAGTTGTGGCTTAGTCCGGTTTATGAATCTCTAGAAGCACAAAAAATATGATGTCCTCATGCATTTTTCATGACATGATGAGATACCTCAAAGAAACCTTGCTAGTGTAAAACTGAAAAAGAGATGACAAATTCGTAAAGCACCTGAAGGGTGAAAAGATCTGCTGATTGACCAACAACTTTGTCATATTCTAGACCTTCAGCAGCAAGCCCTGCCATTGACACTACAGCTAACCTGATACAAAATCCGTTGTTTATTTTAGTGGTTTTTCTGAAAGTGCCTTCAGTGAAATGAGCATATATAATTTGTATATTTGAATGCAGACACCGAAGCTGAACAAACATGGTTCCAAGAAAATTAAATACAGTACAGACTACAAGCACAGCGAGTTTGACATATTTACCTGTCTATTTCCTTTTGATCAAGCTGCCCACTGTATATTAGCTTTTGTAATTGCTCATCAATCAAGTTTACATGCTCCTTTCCAATGTCCAGGGAATATCCCAGAATTGGTAGTCCAATCAAATAAGCAACTAATTTTCCAGGAAAGCTATAGTCAGTAAAAACTTATTCTCAGGCATACTCCAATTGAAGGAATGGAGACATACCCAAAAAATGAGCAGCTTCATGCCTAGCAATTCTCTCTTGATAGTCAGGAAAAACGGTTGAGAATGCACCGATTGCTGCTTGCAGAAGACTGATGATGAAATTGAACATTACAAATCTATTCTCAATAAATTTGGAACATATTTTCATCGAGCATTCATGAAACAGAAAATGTTAAGACTGCTTGAATATCCATTTAAAAATCTTGGGAAATATCATACATCTGAATTATTTAATGGTGCATCGTTTTTCCAATCTTACATAGGCTTATTAGCACAGACAACACTCGCATACCCTGGTTCATTATAATATATATACATACCCTAGTTCTCAAAAAAAAAAAACATACCCTGGAGAAATGCTTCCGATAGCCAATACTATCAATGAGATGCTTCCAATCAAGTAGGGAACGAAAAAGCCCCAATCCTGAGATAGAGAAATTTGAAAAGCTAAACCCATTATCTCAAAATGTTTATTAATCTCAATAGAAAATGATCTTATTATTTTTCATGATACTTAATTACTGATCGAGCTGACACAAAGTAGAGACAGCAAGGAAATACCCCAGGAAGCTGGCCTGCAAGAACGGCTAAGAATCCAGTTGAACCAACAACTGTAAACAAAAATGCTGCCTGCATGATTACATCAAGGAAAAATGCAGAATAAGATTTCTGAACAACACAAGATACTAGGTAAGTATGCTGCTATACTATTCTTCTCCATATGCAATGCCGATTAATGATTCCACTAAGCCACCATGCTCTGTTGCACATTAGCAAACAAGGCTACAAATACATTTGCAAGCTGTGGAACAGGCCTTACATCATTTCTAACACTCGGAATCGCTAGGTTCTCAGCATTCTTTATCCCAAGCGTGGTAAGCTCTCGCAGAGATGTCTGTCACAATTCAGAAAAACAGCATGCACCAATCAGTTCAAACTCCCATGCCCATAACTCTACCTGACGCTCACAACAGAAGTGTAGAACATGATGCTCTCTGCAACTGCAGATTCGAAGCGCATGATGCTCGAGAAGATATCTCACTGACCGTGCGGCGCGACACGTACGGCTGCGAGCCCCAACGCTTGGCCCAACCGACCTCCTTCAGCTGGTCCAGCGCCTGCTTCACTTCCTCGCCGTCCTTCTGCACGACGCAGATCAATCCCAAGCCCCATTAATCTTAGCACACAAACATTATGCAAGCACTTGCAGAATTGTTCAGAAATCAGATTTCAGAATGCACCTTGTCGATGGCGGCTTGAAGCGCCTTGAGGTCAACTCCAGGCGCCGCCGAGGAGGATGCGGCGGCGACGCGCCATTGGCGATGCGATGTGGCGGCGATGAGCCTGAGGGGATTCCGCGGGTTCGCGGTGGGTGCGACGAGGGCGGCCACGATCGCCATGGCTGTCTGTTTAGCTCAGCACCAAGCGAAGGGGATAACACGGCGCGGTCAGAAAGCGTCAGACACGCGGCGCGTTTCGGAGTTTTCAGTTTGTGTTTTGATCTTATGTGGTGCGGATTCTGTGCGCCGCTGCTCGTGGCAACGTGTCATGTCACCCGTTGCTCCTCCGCCCTCCGGTGATTTCTGTGCGATGTGCTGCTCTCCGGGAAAATGCTACGCCACAATAAATCACACCATTAGAAACCACCACTGACCACTCTCTTTGGCGCCTAATCGGCTAATCCCCTTCCGCTCCTTTCCTTCTCCTCCAGTTCATCCGCTCTCCAGTCTCAAATCCTCTCCATTCCCAATTCGAAATCTCGAACTCCCTGAATCCCCACGTTTCCAGATGCTTCTCCTCCAATCGAGTCCATTCCCCTCTGTGGCGGTGCGATTCGAGCCCGCCGTCCGGGCCGCGCCGCCGCGCCGTCGCCGTCGGCGGCGGCCTCCGTTCGCCTCAGCATCCGCATCCGCCGCCTCCTACATCGTCTGTAACTCCGATGAGGACGCGTTCACCAGATGCTCTGGATACCTCTTCGAGGAGGGGGCGGCGACCGAGGGGGAGCTCCCCACCGCGTACGATCTCGCCGGCATCGGTGCCGTCTACCGCCGCAGACCGCTACTCGTGCTCCGTCGGGCGCTGCAGATTGGCACCTCATTTGGCCGGTGGTTCGCGCTGCGCTACATCGACCGCGTCAACGAGCGCTCCGATGACATGTTCGAGGTCCGCCGCGCGTTACGTTTGGTTTTGATCTCGTGCATGCTAGCTGTTTGATTAAATTCCTAGCTATTGTGGGTGTTGATGAGCTGATGTGGCATTGGTCGGTGCTGATGCTGCAGATCAGGGCTTCTCAACTCAGGAGGGTACTATTGGAACTTGGGCCGGTATGCTTCCTTTTCGCTTGTACTTTATAGTACATGGGTTTGTTCATGTACATTGTGATGATTAACGGGTATGCCTTTCTGCTCTTTGATGGCAGGCATTTGTGAAGATTGCGCAGGCAGTTTCATCGCGACCGGTGAGCTTTGCCAAGTAGTTTGCATCGACATCATTTCTAATTGGACCTTAAACTTATGATTTTGATGAATTGCTATTTGTCAAATGGATAGTCATACACCATTTAGCACGGTAGAATTTATTGGAATATGTTATGTACTATTCTGCTCTCATAATATTTCAATTACTCCTGTCTCTTTTTCTGCAGGATGTGATTCCACCTGCATTCCTTGATGAACTTTCACTGCTTCAAGACCGTATAGCGCCATTTTCAACTGAGGTTGCTTTTAACATTATAGAAACGGAGCTTGGGTTGCCACTAGACATGGTATTCTCAGAGATATCACCAGAGCCTGTTGCCGCTGCATCTCTTGGGCAGGTCTGTTTATTTTATCATTTTGTTATGTCTGAAGATTTGAGCCTCTTCAGTAGCTTTATAACTAGAGAAAACTTGTGTGCTTGCCTCATCTGCACTTATATTGTTGAATTTAATTGTATGATTCATGCAACTTGCTTATGTTTGAACTATGCACATCAAAACTGATACATTAGACAGTGTTTATTTACTTTTGTTAAGGGATACACAAAACCAATTTCATTTATTTTTAATCTGGTAGGTGGCAGCATCTTAAGTCAAAATAAGCAGGCTATAACATGCTCTAAGTTGTTCCATAGGGCGAGAATCCCAAAATTGCATATCTTGAACCATTGGTGAAGCGACAGTACTCTTCATAGGGCATTGTTAGCTATTTTCATTTTGGATGATATAGCATTTCACATTCTACTTTTGTAGGTCTACCAGGCCAGGCTTCGTTCCAACAGGAAGGTTGTTGCTGTCAAAGTACAAAGACCTGGAGTTCAAGCAGCAATTTCCTTGGATATCTACATCTTGAGATTCCTTGCTGGTGTTGCCAGGAAGGCTGGCAAGCTGAACACGGACCTTCAGGTAAGGCCAGAGTCCTACACATTCCCAATGAAATCGAATGAAGAGGTTGTTATTTTAAGCAAGAGCAACAGGAAGGATAATTACAATCTCATAAGAAATCTCAACTATCTTATTTCACAGGTCTTCTGAGACTATCTATATATACTTAATTTCTAACTGTACATATTTGATTATTTCGTATGCAGGCTGTGCTTGATGAATGGGCATCAAGTCTATTCAGGGTAATTTCCTGTGCATGTTCATACAGTAGTTATGATAACTTAAGTTTTTTTTTCTTACTTATTTTCATGTCAAATCTAAAGTAATCAATTTGGCTATAGGTATTTTTTTTAAAAAAAGAAATTAGGTAGGGCCATTTGAAAGAAATTCGTAAGCATGGTGTTATTAGGCTTTGATATGATATCAACAAACTAGAAGAAAAGATAAAGAATATGGGGGTTACCATACAAATAACAGTGGATCCGCAGAACTGGAGCATACTTTTCGATTAAAGTTAGAATATCTTTTCTGCTACCATTATATTCTTGTAATTACTCTTAGCTGAACTCACTAGGATTATGTAATTTGAAGCCTGCAAATGTACAAATGGAACATCACATTTACATGCCAAATGGAGCTAATAATTGATTAATTTCCAATTGGAAAACAATTTGCTATCACAACATCACTAGAGTAAAATTTCGTGGTTTATAGATAAATTGCTTTAAGGAGAAACACACATTACCATTCTGGCAAGTCTGCTCTCCTGTGACTTGCAATATTATATGTATTGTTAGCTATCTGATTTTAAAAATAAGGCACATATTCTTAGAGCTACACATTGAATACAGGTAAATCACATTTAATGCAGGAGATGGATTACAGAGCAGAAGCAAGAAATGGGCTTAAGTTTAGGTAACATTCTACATTGAGTAGCGAAAGTCAATTGAATTGCTTTGTCTAAGATGGAAATTGTCAGTCAATTATCTTGGAATAATTTAAGCCACAACTTATAGAAATTTGAACTTGGCTAGGTTGATGATTAATACAACACCAATACCATTTTTGCACTTCCTTTATGCAACAGGGAATTATATGGGAAATTTAGAGATGTGCAGGTTCCAGAAATGTATCTGGAACAGACAAGAAGACGAGTACTTATCATGGAATGGGTTGAGGTGAAATCTACAATCTCATCACTCTTTAGCAACTTTCACATGCCATAGGAAACCATAGTTACCGGTTTATTATGATTTTTAGGGTGAAAAACTTTCAGAAGTCAGAGATCAATATTTGGTTGAGGTAAAACCAGTCATTGAAATCTTGAACCTCACTATTATTAATAATACTCTTGACCTTCTGACCAGATAGATCTACTGATATTGTTATCTCACAGGTCGGAGTATACTGTTCACTTTCTCAGCTTTTGGAATATGGATTTTATCATGCAGATCCACATCCTGGAAATCTTTTGCGCACAGTTGATGGGAAGCTAGCATACTTAGGTAATAGTTGTGTTCTTTTGTTTATGCATTCAAATTTTCTGATATTTATATCTTGGTAATTCAGTGCCTGATTTATTTATTGACCACCCTTTCGTGAAGCTTGTTCTATTTTAACTTACTGAAACATTCGGCGTTCAGATTTCGGGATGATGGGAGAATTTCGACAAGAACTTCGTGATGGATTTATTGAAGCCTGTCTTCATCTTGTTAACCGTGATTTTGATGGTTTAGCAAAAGATTTTGTTACTCTTGGGTAAGAATAAGCATTAACACCATAAGTCGGATGCCAAGCATTTTCTTCCTGCTGAACATCTGTTTATGACCATATGTGACCATCTTTACTTTCTGCAGTCTACTTCCTCCAACCGCTCAGAAAGATGAAGTGACAAAGGCATTGACAGGTACTACAGTCTACAGGTCTAGATCAAGCCAGAATGTTTAGAAAATAAATTATTGAACCTTAAAGTCTCTGTACCATGCTACTGTTAATCACATTATTTTTGGATCATTGATGATGATATAAAAGTGCATGTGCACTTGGCATATCACTTACTATTCTCTGTTTTTAATATATCTCAGGTGTATTTCAAAATGCTGTTGATAGAGGGGTGCAAAATATAAGCTTTGGAGACCTGTCAGGGAATCTTGGTCGAACTATGTACTAATCTAGTTTACAAAACCCTACTTTACGAAAATAAATGGGGTTTATATCAAATTATCAATACTCTATAAGTTTGCTAATAACTAGGGCTAATCTTATTCCAGGTATAAATTCAAGTTCCAGATACCTTCTTACTTCTCTCTTGTAATTCGAAGGTAATAAGGCATTAAGGCTTCCATAGTGTATACATTAATTGCCAGTAACTATATTCATTAACGAACAATAAACATGCAAACTGCTCCTTGCTTCCTTGCTGTTTTTTCATTTGAGAGGTTTTGCATCTCATTTTTCAGCCTTGCTGTCTTGGAAGGCATTGCAATTGGTTTCAATCCCAACTACAAAGTCTTGGGCAGTTCATACCCATGGATTGCAAGAAAAGTACTCACAGACAGCTCACCAAAGCTTCGATCAACTTTGCAGACGCTTCTTTATAAGGTTAATTAACCTTTTATTTATAGATAATTATAAATTATAATCAGACATGTGACCTTGCTAGCAAGTTCGCAATACAAAAGTAGATTACAGGCATACAAAGATTGTTTTACTCCACATCTAACATTTTTGTATTTTATTTTGGGTTTCAACTGTCAAGTCAAAGATGTCTACCGCTGTCCGCTAGTGGAACTTCTATCAGTCACGACTAACCTCTTATGTTCCCTCCAACTATAATGTGTAGGATGGCACTTTCCAGATTGACCGTTTGGAGTCTTTGCTGACTGAGGTTGGTTCATTTCCCCCCATGTTATTGGCGTGTGCTGTTGATCTTAATTGCTGATATAGTTGTTTTTTAGTCCTATGGTATCACATGGATAATTATCTGACTATCTCAATTTGCTATAAATCTTCGTTTGAAACACGGAAGGAGACAGAATATTTTGCTAATGAACTAATTATTCATAGGTAAGTTTGAAATTTGGCTTTAAATACATAAAATTTCAATTTCATTTCAATTATTTTGTGGAAATGTGCACTTTGTATTAGGCAGAATCCCAATATTACTTATCCGACGTTGTTTATCAGTTTTTGGATTTTGTTCCCTGAAAGAATTTGACAGTGATTGAATCAATCTATGACCTATTTTGACCTGATTGGTTCTGACTAAATGATGGCATTTTGTTTAAAACCAGAAACCAGGCAGAAGCTGGCTAGTTTTTGGCAAATGCATTCTTTCCAGTTTTATGGACCCTGTTCCAACCATCTTTCTCAGAGCATGGCTCCTTTTTTTTTTCTTGTGGCAGTCGCTTCGAGCGAGAACAGAGCAGTCCTTGACCAGGAATCAACAAGAGGAAACTGATAGCTCAAGATTTGCAATTAAACAAGTGTTGTCATTTACACTTACTGAACAGGTAAAAGTGAACTAGGTCGATGAAATTCTTTGATATTGAACTCCCTTTAGATGATTAGCCAAGATTGGTCTTGGTGGTTGAGGATTTGAAGTTCTATGTTCTTTTTCCAGGGTGCCTTTGTAAAGGATTTACTTCTTCAGGAGATTGCTAAGGTCAGTTAGCTCGTTAGAGGTGCACTTTTCCTGTTGTTGGTTTGATTATCATCGTATATTGAAAGACTTCACTATCCAATATTCCAACAGTTATAAATAGTTATTCACCTGTAAAAGAGCACTTGAGCTTAGTAATGTGGAAAAATCAGTTCATTTGTGAGTTTGCAAATCATCATATATCAGATGTAATTGACTTTTGCACGTTCTGTGCCATGGATATGTTACAGATGCTACCATAACAGATACTAGTGCGGCAGCTATGAGGTCGTTTGAATTAGAAGTTTTTGTACAAGGAAGTTCTTCTAATTGATAGCAGCTTTGCAAATAAAGAAGAAAAATCACATTTTTCAAAGAATGCAGAACTTTGAAACAAAATACATCCTGCGTGCTTCTACCTTCGGTTCCTATTTAGTCCTGATTTCGTTTACAAGGAATTCTCTTTGGCATAATGAATCTTTTCTTAAACTGATATATGGCACCTTTTTTATAGGCTGCATCTTCTGGCTATACTTTCTCATGCATTATTTTTGCAGGGGTTGGATGCACTCGGAGTTGCTACATTGAGTTCTGCAACATCTGCGGCAACCTCTGGATTGCCATTTGCTGTTTCATCCCTGTCACCTTCACTAGACAGTGAGGATGCCACTAACTTGAGAAATCTACATCGCCTTCTCCTACTTATATCCAAGGTCCCTCAGAAGGAGGATTCATCTCCAGTAAGTAAATAGAATTTTCAATACAAGATCACTTCTCAAAATTCTCATTTATTAGTCAAATGGATTAAATTTACTAAAAAAACTGGGGTTTTCTGAAATTTACTCATTAAAGTATGTTCGGATTTAATGCATAAAAGGCCAGTTTGGTTTGAGGCCTAAGTTAGGCTTACCAATATTTGGTTACTTAGATAGTAGTTGTATATGTTTGAATTAAAGCCAAATTTTGCAAGCCGACAAAACATAGACCATTTCATTAGTAAGATTAGGCTAATTTGGCTTCAATCCAAACACATGTTGGCCTTGCCAAATTTCAGCATGCCAAACATTGGCCCCAAACCAAACCGGCCCAAAATGCCCTAATCTCCCTGGCTATAAACAAAAATCAAGGGGAAATTTGGTTTATGTAGAACTGAATTCTCTATTGAATTGAGAAAACAAGTTGGAGCCTTATCTTTACAAAATGATGTTTAACTGGCAAATCACAAGACCTGCAAGCCCCCGAATAAATGACTTGCCACGATGGATTTGGAAAACTACTCATGTAGAGCTGGAATTGCAAAACGTACTACTTCTATTCTGTGTATTTGTAATGCACTGCCATTTCTCATTCTATGCAATCCTTTTACAGATTCCAGGATACAATAGCACTGGGGAGAAGGGAGGTGATAATATAGATGAGATTTCTCTTGTGTTATATGAAATGAGATCTTTGCCGGAGTTTCTGCCTATACTTTCTGTCATTCCTGAGGTAAGAAAGGAAACACGAGTAGGATGGAATTATACCACAATCGTTAATTGAAACTTCTGGGCTCCACACTAATGCTCCTTTGTGCATGCAACACAGCTTCCACCAGAGTCCCAGCAACAGTTTCTCCTCCTTCCAGCGGATTTAACTAATCGTGTTCTCTCGCGCGTTGTTGCAAGAACCATTAGAAGAATATTTATATGAAGATATAGTAGGTACAAATTTTCTCCCTCTGCTACATGAAAGGTTTTTATTTAACAATCTTTTGGGAAAGCGCTATACGTGCAGAGAAAATAGCCCCCAAACAGTAGCACTATCTTCTACTAGTAGGTTAGAAATAGAAGATCCATCTTATTGCTTACCATGATTAATTTTGAATTGTAATTCTTCATGTGCAAGTAAATTTTTTTTTTGGGGATCATGTATTAAATATTTGAAAAAAAAATGTAAGTGGTCCTATAACCTATTTTATCTATGCTTGCATGCTTAATCGACAAGCTTATGCGTAAATCTATGCTTCATTACAACATGGTTGCCGCGTGCAGAAATCACTGTTCTCTCGCTGTTCGTGCTGGTGAACAGTAATTTCGGGCGTTTTAGCGCCGTGTTAGGTTTCTTATTTTAGAAACAAGATTAAATCGCTGTTCTGTTTCCTTTAGTTTAGAGATTAGTTTCACAAGGCTTAAGTTATCCCATCCATATTAGGATGGGGATCGTATCGAGTGTTTCTCATTGCCTTATTTATTCCTCCCAAATTGGTGTTCTTCTTCACCTAGCCGTCCAAACTCTCTCCGACGGGTGCTTACCCGATGATGATCCAAGGACCAACACAATGGTAGTACTGCATTTGCTTTTCTTTCTGAATGACTGAATTTATCAGGAGAGAGAGTTAATCAGAGTTATACGTCATAACACAACTCCCAAGTCCATATTGCATTGAGATAAAAGACAAGACAAACTTTTCTTTCCAAGCTATTACTTATCCATTTACACAAGTTCAAACTCAAACCATCCTCCTTCATACTGTGTGAATAAACAAGTTCATGCTATACTAAGAAACACTTCTTATGTATATGCAATAAATACAAAAAAGCAAACAAGAAATTTTGTTTGTTGGTGTGCTTTTTAACCACCAAAAAGTGGCTAGTTTCTGACCATTGCCTTCTCAGTAAGAAAGCTCTCCATCTTTAGCAATGCCTGGAAGAGTTAGTTGAAAACTTTCGTAGTCAGGAATAGTTCGATACGTCAGCTTAAACAAGGCAGGCATACCTCAATAGCTATGGCACTTGGTGTAAGTATTGTCACATCGTTATGTCCTTGTTTGACTGCAATATCTGCATTTTGAATAATGGTATTTACAGTTAAATACTGTGAAACAATCAATTAAAGACCGAATATCAGATGAAAGCATCATATCTGGTGGGTCCATTAGTAGTAAAAGCTAGTAAAAAGTAGAAATGCCAATACTGTCAATCAACATTATAGGAAGCCTACGTTCAAGGGACACTCTTGCATCAGCATTAGCATATGAGTCCATTCTTTGTTCAAATAGTGAAGTAAGTTTTGCGTAAGCCTGTATTGAAAAAAAAAAGTTAGCACCGTTGCCATGCTAAAGGCCCATATTACATACCATGAACAAGATGGGCTACCTTTGCATAAGGATCACCAGATTCTTGATGCAAGAGGGGCCGAGAAGCAGTTCCCACTGCAGCAATCCGTCTTGCAAGTGCATCCAATGGAACGTCTAGCCAGATCGTTAGCCCTTTCTTCATGTAGTTCCTGCAAATGCCATACAACGCACTTAGTAAGCATTGCTTTTGAGGAACAATTTAGGGTAGATTATCACTTCCAGTACCAATTGATTGGTCGGATCACAGCACCACCTCCGGTTGCAACAACTAATCGATGCATTGATGACAAATCCCTTAGTACCTCACTCTTGAGAAGTCCAATAAAACAAGAGGACATCAGAAAGCTTTCTTATTAGGTGCTTGAATAGGACCGTAATACTATCCACCACTACTAGACAAGATTGAAATATAATGTCTTGTACTCATTTCTCGTACTAGAAAGAAAAGGATAAATAGAACATCTCCAGAAAAAAAAAACATGCATATACCTCATTATCTCTGAAGAATGCTTCGCTATGGAGCTGAAAGATTTCAGCAACAGATGATATGCCAACAGCCTTCTCGACCAACTTATCACTGTAATTAGACAATATTATTCAGATTGCTAAATCATGGACAGAAATTGCTTCAAAATCTAGGTTGGCATTTCATGTAGTAGTTGATTATCTGGGACAAATGCAAACCTGTCAAAGAAAGAATAGCCTAATACTTCAGCTAATATCTTCCCAACTGTAGTTTTGCCAGAACCCATCATTCCTGTTTATTTCAAAAGTACACACATATCATATGAGAGTTTCAATATGGTGAATACACCTGAGAAGGGCAACTGACCAACTAGGTAAATACACCGGTCGTTCAGGTAAGGGATCACATCCTCTGCTTTTTGCTGCAGTTAACAGGGACATCCGTTTTATACTTATATCAATAGAAGTTTGTAGCTTGTCAAATGGATGCTTCCATGAAATTGTAACCACAATTGCATGATTTCCTAACCTTTAGAACAAGAGCTTCATCAGCAGAGTAGTATGCTTTCTCAATACCTGCAAGCCATATAATGCATGTCATACCTTGATCGTTGATAACACACCATCAAAATAGCAATGATAATCACTAAATCTCTTAACGTATGCAGATCATTAGTAGTTATATCTAGGCACTGTCCAGAAATATGCATTAGTGTATAATATTTAAATTTGTTATTAGTTGGTGAATTCCTCATCCTCGACACATAAAAGAAGAGAGACTCTCCAACTAGCTCTCTATCCTGCTACTTAAATGTGGGACTCATCACTCACTCCCTAAATGTGGAAAACATATCGTCACACTTCAACATGGAGTATTATAAATAGAAGAAATAAGTTGTAGATGGATGGGATATAGCAAACTAAATTTAGAGAGCTTGCTGGAGTGTACAACAAAATAGAGGCAATTTGGATAGGAAGACTTTCCCTGGATATAGAGGCAAAAAAGGGGAAGATGCTCTCAAGTTCCAGCGTTCTGAATTTCTTCAATACCAAATAGTGGTACATCAAGAACATCCTGTTCTCAGTTCTCAAAGAAGAGAATGCCCTGACACGGATTGGATCAACCATTGACATTTCAATGAAGCATACATTAAACAGCTACCTACCCCATGATTAGGTTTATATCCAATTCAATGCCTACTTGCATCTGATGTCTGATGTGAAACGAACAAGTCCCAACACCCTCAACTGATACTGATTCCACAACTATCCCAAGAAAAATCAGTGGCAGGCGCAGGCATCTGATTTGTGATGTGGAACGAATAAGTCCCAGCACCCTCAACAATTACTGATTCCACAACTATCCCAAGAAAAATCAGGGGCAGGCGGCGCTGGCTTGCAATCCTTTGGATTCAGGCAGTCGTTCATATCGTCCTCTCCTGTCTATCCTCAGCTGGCGCGTGTTAGCGTGTAGGAGTACATCTGAAGGGTGAAGACTGTAGCGTGTCCTGCTCAGAGCTGCTGCAGGTGCAGCTCTCTCCGCGAAACCCATCAAGACCAGAAACCTCTCTCTCTCTCTCTCTCTGAGACCAAAACTATTTTCGAAAGCAACTTACCAATTTTACGATGGCATCAAATGAAAGTTACATGCTGGTCGTTGACATAGACAAATCGAGTATCTATATAGTACTAGCTCTCATCATCTAATAAAATCTTGAGCTCTCATTAAAGAGGTAACACAACGTCTTAC
Source organism: Leersia perrieri (assembly GCA_000325765.3). Taxonomy (NCBI): domain Eukaryota; kingdom Viridiplantae; phylum Streptophyta; class Magnoliopsida; order Poales; family Poaceae; genus Leersia; species Leersia perrieri. The sequence continues at coordinate 20,710,969 of CM002482.1, forward strand.
CTGCCGCTTTCCTGGAACACGAAACCTTGAGTTTGGCACATCGGCTCCGGCAATCGGAGCCCAAAACCAGAGACCGAACCGGCTTCTCCGCCGCAAAACTCACTGGAACTCTTGCCGTCGAAGAGCGGTGTGGGTTTCCAAGTCCGGCCCATACACTGGGCTTCGCCCGGAGACCCACACCGGCATCCATCTCCTCTCAAGAACAGGGTCTTAATTATTAATGACTGATGGATATGGGATTGGATTTACCGGCCATCGCCGGCGGCAGCGCCGCGGCGGAGGAGGGAGGAGGATTGTTTGCAGGGACGAGCGGAGGGAGAGAGAGAGAAGTGGAGATTGGTTCCGTGCGAGGCTTTTATATACCGTGTGTGTACGAGGCTGTTTCGTTTCGGAGTGGTGTTTCTTGTCTTGAGGTCCATCACGTTGTCAATATTTTAGGAGATGGCATAATGCTTACTCTGATAAAAATTGGACTAAGAATGAAAATGCACGTCCATGGAAAGAAAAGGCGCCTAAACCTTATGGGTAAACAAAAAGCCAAGATTAGTTAGAACCTTTGTCAAATTAAGTTTGTATCAGTCCACTAGCCCTCTTTTAGAATGCATGAGTTTCTAGGCATTTTATGAACAAATTTGATGTCTACAAAAGTATGTTTTATCAAAATTCCTTTATGAGGCTTGACGTTTTGTAATATATCAAAATTCTGCTCTAATCTGCTGTCGTAATTGTGCTACATCAATCATATATGTCTAAAGCAATTTTACGGTTCTTAAAAATAATAGGATGTACTTTTTTTTCTAACGTGAATTTGGTACCTCTCAGTAGTACCAGGTACGTACTATGAGGTACCAAGTTTTACACTAAATTTTGGTACCTCTCGAGGACCGTAAAATTGCTCATATCTAGTTATATGTTATTGCTTTCCTCTCTATATCTTTTTAGCTATTACCAGTCTGTCTAGTAAGTTGTCTATGGGGAACAAATCTTTTAGACTAAATACTAAAAAAAATGGTACATGGGCATGTTCGTTTGTTGAAGTTTGGCTAATTGCAAAAAAAATATTAGTGCATGCAAAATGATAAACGTCATTACTACGTGATTAATTAACTACTCCCTCCATCCCAAAATATAGCAACCTAAAAGGAGATTTAACCTCTCCTGGCATAATGTATCTAGCACATAGGTATAACTAGATGTATTGTCCAAGAAGAGGTCAAATCTTATTCTAGACAGTTATATTATGGGACGGAGGTAGCATTAGATATTTCAAACACAAAAAATAAACTAATTTGAATTTTCTAAATAATTTTTATGTAGAAATTTTTTCTAAAAACGATGTGCGCAAAAAAAAGAAAAATAAGTACCGACACTGTTTTCTTCCGTGCCAAACGAACAGGCCCCTAATAATCATTTTTCCTTGTTGATCCAATGCAACATGTAAGAGTGGTAGGCTAATCCATATAGCTGCCACATGCCAGCGAGAGATGGAGCGGATTTTCTTTTTTTCCGCTGGTTTTCGGATACAGCTAGAGAGAACTCGAAGACTTCCAAATTTTCAGTTGGCACCTACTACAACGCTTCACCAAAGACGGCACTACGAGTCAAATCTACTCCTAGCAAGGAGATGATAGACACATTTCTTAAGCCTCTCCACCAAAGAAAACAAGCATGGGGCACAGGGGCAGCATGGCTGGTGCGTTCTGTCGCATCCGAATAACTTCGGTGACCCAGCCGTAAAAGCACCATTTGATATTTCCGGCTTTACCCTCCACCGAACACGAAGCGAGCTGTGGCTGCTTCGTTAGACGGGAGGGGCGTTTTGGCGAAAAGGTCTAACCGGTGGGGTCCTTGGGGTTAGTTGGGTGGGCCTTGGGCCGGGATATCCCCGGTAGTTTCTCTCCCTCGGTGGATCCAACTACCACCGCCGCGCGTACGTCCGATTCCACGTCGGAGAGACGCGGCCGTGGGTTGGTGGATGATGGCGACGCTGCGTGACCGAGAGTGGTGAGGCGTCCGTCCAAAGCTCTCAATCTCAAGTCCCCTCCCTCTTTTCACTTCTCGACTTTCATCAGCTTCAGGTGCCATGACAATTTGGAATTTGGTGATGCATGGGTATTTTTCCGATTGTACAAAAGATCCACAACGGTGGGATTCCCTTTCGTAATTGGTAATTGCAGTTGAAACCACTGATATATGTGTCCCGCCATCCTGAACTAAGGGTATGTTTAATTTATTGTCAAAATCAACCTTATTATTTGTTGGTAAAGCCAAATTTTGGTTATGCCAAAATTTTGACAAATTAAAAATATAAAGGTAATGTTTTGTTTGCTACCTTACCAAATATTGATAAAATTTTGTGAGGAGAAGATTCTAGAATCTTGTCAAAATTTATAGGCAATGCCAACATTTGATAGCAAAATAAATTGATCCAATTTTTAAAATTTACCAAATAATGAAATGGTTTAAAGTGGCAACAGCCTAAACAATCTTGAATGCCAATGGTTGCTATTGTACGTGCAGTACGGATCTATGCCTCACACACTTAATACATACATATGTATATATATTTTTAATAACAGGTAGATTGCATTAATACATACATATATATGGCGAGGCCTGACCGTAAGAACCTTTTTTTCCTTCCAGATTGAACATGTCTATTGAAGAAAATCAGCGTGACATATGGTAGCGTAATAAGGATTTAATCATGCCAGCAGCTCGCATTAGCCGGCACCTTACCAACCCATTCCCCAAATTCAAGAATCAACAACCTTGTTTTGCGGTTTCTGCCTTTCTAGTTCAAGAACAGCGACGCACGGTGAGCAGGTGAGACATGTTGAGGACAGGAATCTGCATGTCGTGCACTAGGACATTTGGACCATCTTCTGACTGGTGTTGTACTAGTAATCTACTAGTATATCCACATAAGCATCCACGGGTTAAGCTTATCCATTAGGAGCAACAACTCAGGAATTGACAAGCAGCCAAGCAGATCCATGATAAACAATATGATGCATTATTAGGTACAGTTGCATCAAATCTGTTATAAATCCAAATAGAGAAAATTAAAGCCATATCATTACTATTTCTTAAAATTGAAGATATGATATTCTGGCCCACATGTCGTTGACTCACGCGGGCCTAACATGTCATTGACTAACGAATGACATATCTCCAACCTTAAAAAATTGCAATGGCATCGATCCAATCAGCCCATAAATATATCGTAACGTGGGGAACTGATCAGATGGTGGTGCTCCGGAGAGAAAGGTATCCTGTCATTGACAAAATTGGTGTTCAATTTCATGTTTGCTAATTGCTATCTCGCCAATGTGCATGATTTGCTAGTACGAGAGAAAGAAAATCAATCATTTTGTTAGCACGATGTCACAAACTTTTGCAAATTTTTTTCCATAGATGAAGCTGTCTTTTGCCTCCCTCCCTATTGCAGCGCACAGTCGCAAACTGGCAAAACATGAGTTTTTCGCGTCAGGAAATGTGGGCTCGGCTTTCTTGTAATCTGCAGACGACCCCACACGGCCCAACATATCATGCGGGCCGTGTGGGCTCAGGCAACGTGAACGATCAGCCTGGTCCGCGGCGTTGCGTTATTTCGTGCAAAGTAGGCCTGTTCAGTTTGTCGCCAAATTTAACCTTGGTAAAGCTAAATTTTAACAGCAAATTGAAAATATGAAGGTAATGTTTAGTTTGCCATCTTATCAAATATTGACAAACTTTAGTGATTAGAAGTTTCTACAATCTTGCCAAAATTTTATGGGCATTACCAAAATCTAGTAGCAAACCAAATTTTATCAACTTGCCAAACAATGAAATGGTTTAAATTGACAACAATCTGAACAGTCCCTAAAAATCATTGTGAAGAAGCAAACATCAAGGTATTTGCGGACATAAAGATATGAATTTTGAAATTGAATTGAATGGACGAAAATGAGATAATTTTCCTTCCAATCAATTACAGTTGCCGAAATTTTTTCCAAAGATTACAGTTGCAAATCGACCCTCCAAATAAATCAAATCTGAAAACCCACGTCAAAAGACCCACCCCAAGGATCCAATTCTCTCCAACGGGGGAGTCCGTCCTTATTTCACCTCCTTAACCAATTCTGATTTGCTGCCAGCTTGAGGCCTGTAATCCAATACCCTTGATGAATCCAATTCCAACTCAACTCCGTGTATCAAATCCCCCTCCTCATTAGCAACCAATCAAATCCCCATTCCAATTCAATCGATCCCCTCCTAAACCCTGAGGTTGAGCGTGTGCTTGAGGTCGCCGACGTGCAGCGTGTGGCTGCCGAGCGCCACCTTCCGGTTGCCGAGCTCGTCGACGACGCTCATGTCCTTGCACACGTCCACCGTGAACTTCACCACGCCGTGCTGCCCGGGCTCAAGCGAAACCTTCTCGAACCCGAGCAGGTGCTTCGCCGGCGCGTTGTGCACGGACGGCGGCGACGAGAAGAGGAACACCGTGTGCCGCCCCGCCATCGCGCCGGCGTTGCGCACGCGGAGGCTCACGTCGAACGACAGCTTCTCGCCGCAGTGCTCGCCGGCGGCCTCCACCGAGAGGCAGCTCTCGGTGCGGCACGCGTGGCCCTCGGCTAGCTGCACGGCCACCTGGTTCGGTGCCGACACGAGGTGGTGCGCGAAGTTGGTGTAGCTCAACCCGTCCCCGAATGCGTACACCGTGTCGCCGGTGTAGAACCGGTATGTCCGGCCGGGGTAACCGGTCGACGCGTCCGGCCGCATTCGCATGTCGGTCATCGTCACCTTGTCGGCGAACGACGCCGGGTACCACGTCACCGGCAACCTTCCACCTGACAAAGTGACAAACATGTACAATATGATGAGTTCACGTGTAAAAATGTTCTCTCAATTCAATGTACTCTCAATCATTTCAAAAAAACGATTTAATGTACTCACTTGGGTTGTGGTATCCGAAGAGGATGTCGGCGAGGGCGGCGCCACCGGCTTCGCCGGGGTAGCCGACCCAAAGAATAGCTGAAATCTTGTTACTGGATTTTGCGAACGAGATGTCGAACGGGCCACCGGACATGATGACGAGGATGACTGGGCCTCTTGAGGCGTTGGCCACTGCCGACACGAGCTGCGGCTGCTGACCTGGCAAGAGGAGGCTCGTCCTGTCCAGGCTCTCGCGCTCGACGGACTGGTCGGCGCCGACGACCAGCACTGTCACGTCAGCGCTGGCCGCCGCCTGCGTGGCGGCGCTGAGCTGGAGGCTGTTCCCGCTGCACCCAACGTTCGTGCAGCCTGGCTGGTACACGGTTGCCACGTTGGCGCCGAGGCCCTGCAGCGGCGTCGTGTACTTGCACGGCGTACCTGCAAAATGACAAGAGATCAACATCTTTCTTCTTGATTGATCAGTTATTCAGAATTTCAGATTACTCCCTCAAGTTCCATAATAATTGACGTTTTGAAAGAAATGGTCTTTAGAAAATAATTTTAGCCACTTTTTCTATTATAATATATATATATAAATATCTACTAAACTATATTTTCAGCTTAATCTATACATATGATTAGTTAAAATTTTATTAGTCTCGACTTCAACATGGTCCAAAACGACAGTTATTATGGAACCGAAAGAGAGGTAGTTTTCTCAACCGTGGTAACTAAGAATCGCCGTTACCTTCGTAGTTGCCGATCATAGTGAAGCTGGCATTGGCGTTGGGGCCAATGACGGCCATGGACTTGATGGACTTGGCGGAGAGGGGCAACGCGCCGGTGTTCTTGAGGAGGACGATGCCCTGCCGGGCGGCCTCGCGGGCGAGCTCCTGGTTGGACGACGTGCACACATCCTTGGGGCCGAGGCTTCCGAACGGGAGCTTACGCGGGTCGCCGTCGAAGAAGCCCAGCCGCATGAGCGTGATGAAGTTGTTGGTGATGGCACGGTCGACGTCGGACTCCGACAGCTTCCCGGCCTGCACCGCTGCCACCGTGTGCTGCGCCAGGAAGTTGCCGCAGTTCAGGTCCAACCCTGTCACAATTTTGTCAAACATATTAGTGAATTGTAGAATTTGTGAAAGATAAAATTCGGAAGAATTGCTAGTAACATTAACTGACAAGCAGTAGTCTGAACAAAGATGATCCTCGGTTCAGGAACTTTGACACAACGGTAAGGCCTCAGAAATCATTAATATCTTTCGGTCTATTCATTAATTTTTTTTTTCTATAGGGAACTTTGAGAAAGGTTCGTGATACAGAGTAGCTTATAGTTAAAAACATTTCTACAGATTTGAAGTTAGAAATTACGTGACAGTGTGGCACACATGACAAAATGCAGCAAAATTATGTATTCTCTGTTTTGCATGTGGTACTGGTAATCAACAAACAATTCAACACTGGTCAAGACTAAAATGACAGATGGGGGATGACAAACAACAGTACGAACTACTTCACTTTGCATAGTCCTGTGTACTTGAACATAACTGAAAACTAGTAGTGCTACCTAATGATAGTGTGGGTTCACCGACACAGCTTGGAATAATTTCGTCTGGTCAGGCTGCAGGTTATCAAGGCCCCTTAGCTCTAAAGATGTTGCTAACACCCCATCAATTATACTAGACTCCCTAACAGCTCGACGGCTACAGCTTATCTTGACTCGTACTAATTGCCTATCTGCTACAGAGTCAAGTAAATCAAACCAAACTTCCATCATCAGACAGTTTGAAGTTAAAGGAAAATGAACAGTTTTGAGCTCGTCAGAGGTTAGAGCATCAAATCCTGCAACTGCATATTGTCTGTGCTACATGGGAATGCTGAATGCATATTAAGAGGTGGTTGTGAGTGAGTAAGGAATGTACCTGATTTGATTGTGATGGCAGCTGCGTCTTCAGGGTTCTTGGTGTAATGCTGGTTATTGTACAGTACGTCGACCGAATCACAATCCGACACAATGTATCTGCAAGAACCACAGACAACATTAGTACAAATCTCTGAATCATTAGTCAGACTATCCTTCTCTGAAGCATGAGATGTTTGAAGTTATGAAGAGTGTTAAGAGGGAGAGACCCATTCAGCTTCCAGTCCCCTCTGATGACTCCTGACAAGAGGTCCTTGTCTGCACAAGTTGGCTTTCCATTGACCTTGTTGTAGGAGCACATAACACTGGCCACGTTGCCGTCGAGCACACAGCTCTTGAACGGGGGCTGGAACGTGTCATCCAGATCCTGCTGGGACACCTGAATTCATAAAAAAATAAACAAATTGGGACACGAATATGAGCACTGAAACATGGGCACACACATTGGTGATTGCTACTCTTCTCCCACTATCTCTATTTTCATTTGTACTGTATTTTTAGTTCAGTTTGGTAGAACATAACAACAATGCTGGAAGTATCAAATTGTATTGACAGGCTTTTTGGGACTAAAGCTTGTTCTGACGCATGATATCTGATGCGACAAGCATGATTGTGTTAGGGTTCTTTTTTAGTTTATCTTAACATTTACAAATCCAATAAGATGTAAAAGCAAAAGGTTCGGCTCATGTGCTCTGTCCTTGTGCGAATAGAAAACCTAATCATCTGTACCAACAGTGCCGGGACGCTGCCACCGATGTGCAAAGTCAGGCTTGTTTTATGAGTTTTGGTAGGTAGAAATGGCCAAGATCTGCCATTTCGGGGAACTGCAACAACCAGAATCTGAGAAAATTAACAATATGGAGCTTGTTTTATCTATACGTGTTCAAACATTCCTGGATCCTTAGTTAAATAATCCATGTGTTAAACTATAGTTGTCTGGCTTATTTTTTTGTGCCGTGGAGTGATTCAGGTGTTCAGACGCAACTACTGCAGAAACCAGCATGTTACTGTCCGAATAGCAAGCACAGTTGTACAGCCACGAAATGTAAGTACAGAAAATTAAAGCAGTATGGGTGTGTAGCTAATTAACTTTGTCGTAGAGGCTCGTCTACATGCTATTGTCGGCGTCATCTCGCTGCAGGGAGAGAGACACGGATCCAATTAATGGTCATTACGTAAAATGAAGATGCATCATCAATTACACTAACGAAAGGGAGTGGATGGTTGCTGCTAAATGGGTCAATCACCAACAGAAAAATGGGAGAATCACCAACTGAACCCTGTCCTACGCGGTTTCTGTACAGCAAGCGATCAGCTCATTACTCCGTATCGCCTGCTACAACCATGGAGCAGGCACGCAGAGCGAATTCAATGGCGCAAAAACGGCAACTCGAACGAACACGGCGCCGTATTCAAGCATCCAAGCAAACATTTACTACCATCAATTCAGAGAAGTTAGTTTAATTTAGGCAGTCAGCTTACCACGGCGTCGAAGGTGTAGCGCTCGACTCCCTTCCAGTTGTCGACGTCGTAGGCGGTGTAGTGCTTGCAGCAGGCGGCGACCTTGAGCGCGTCGCCGGCGCCGGCGTATTGGAGGCCGGTGACGTAGCCGACGGCGTACTTGCTGGCGAGCAGCGGGTCCTCGCCGGGCGTCTCCTGGCCGCGTCCCCACCGCGGGTCGCGGAATATGTTGATGTTGGGGCTCCAGAACGTGAGCCCCGCTAGCCCGACATTGTGCATCGCCCTCGCCTCCGTCGACACCACCTTCAAAACAGACAGTTTTCCATCGCCGTCAGATTTTTTTTTCATCGGATCAAACCATTTCACCAACCATTGATATCAAATGTTCAGTGCGGTGCACTGGAAATTAACACATGTTCGATGCTTAGTACTGAAATTTCAACAACAGAAATATAATAATAAAAGAAAAGAAAGTACTAGTACTGCAGTAGTAGGCTACTAGTACTGGCTAGACAGTGGTCAAGCTGCGAATAATTCGGTAGGTGCAACCGAGGATGAGATACCAGGCATGAGCCTGACTCTGAAATGTCTCATGCATCATGCATGCTGGATTCTTGGGACAAAGCTTAATATGGTCAGATGTCTCCGGTTTCAATGGAATATATGATTAGTCCATTTTAGCTAAAATTCCCATATGCAATCAGATACAGCCAGTGCATGAGCACTGACTAAGATCCTACATTCAGTATTCAGTAACAGCACTGTTCTTGGGCGAGTTGGAAGAAAAATGACACTTTTCCAAACTCGATGAGGACAGGAGCTAGGTGACGATGGAACTGATGATTAACTACTTTGATAAAGCTGCAGGGAGAGAGGGGCCGGGCCTTTTACATACTACTACTACTACTACTCTCAGATTATATCATGGAACGGCTTTTTGTGCCCCCATTTCTGAATTAATCCCCATGAGACAGTGACGCCTCAACAGATGGGGTGAAGCTGGCAGTGGCTCCTGACGAGCAGCGTGCTAGCGTCCAATTAATGCAATCCACGAGACCGTATCATCTTGGATGCAGAAAAGAATTGCCAATGTCTGATTCCACACATGGAGAAAGACTGTTGTATGTCTGTGAGACTGTGACACTGTGTGTGCAGGAAAGTCACTGGCCCAAACCCAATTTTCTCTATGGTCCTTGGTGACATTTCTAGCCTAGTAGCCTTGCATATCTAAAATCCTACATGTTCTTTAACCATTTATGTAATTATCAGATACTACTAGGTAGAATGCTGGAATGCTGAAATTCCAGTGGGGTCCTGGGCCTTGAGATCCCCACATGTTCGCGGCGCCGCTGCTACGTACAAAACGCCCGTGACAGGGGACATTATCTCCTTGCCGTAAATCTTGGACGGCGCAGCAGGGGCCATGCATAGGTGCGTTGCATCACTGCTGATAGGCTGCCGGAGCAATGAACCCATACTGAATATGTTCATACGCATTCTTTTCTTCAAGCATAGGAATGGTGTGACGTACGTGCAAAATGAAATGTACGAGTTGTGACTTATTACAGGCTAGTACTATCATCTAATTCTTGTTTTTTCCTTTCACCCATGCCGCCATTGTTTTGCCGTTTGAGCATAGTAAAATGTGCGTAACTTTCACCGTGCTTTGCTTTTCCGTCTGAAAATGTGTACCCCATGGCTGCAAAAGAGACGCAGCCACGCAGGAGCCATGGACAAATTCTTCTACAAATGTAGTAATTCTAATAAGCTACGTAGACAGTAGATTAGGACAAAAACTACAAATTGTTACGGCGCTTCTTTTAACCTGGTGCAGTATATTACTAGTACTACTACTAGCTTAGCAGCAGCGTAAATGCGCGGTTTGCACAGCCAAATCAGAAGGCGCCGGCGAAAGAAACCAAGCGGAATGGAATGGTATAACCTGGTGTCACGCTTTTGATGCTTTTCGTGGCTTGCCACATTGCATTGACGAGAAGAAGAAGAAGAAGAAAAGAAAAGCAAAGCAAAGGCATAACCGCACAACATTCTCATCAAACCACTGCACCGAATCCCCCAACCCCACCACCAACCCGCACCACGATCGAAACAAAATCTCACCGTCAAATCGCACCAAACCCGCCGTAAATCGCCAATGCAGGTTGCGCAGAACGCAGAAAGAAGCAATCTTTACCGCAATGCAGATTGAAAAAAAAATGCATGCCATGGAAGAAGAAGAGCGTTGGTGACAAACCTCGCCAATGGCGCGGAAGAGGGAGGAGTTGAAGGATGCGGCGGTTAGGATGGGCTGGGGGAAGCTGGTGGCGCCGGGGACGAGCGGCGAGAACTTGGTGCCTGGCCCGACGTAGGAGACGCCGTGCAGCGCCTCCGACCACCACTCGTACGCCGGGATCCCCAGCCGCGGCAGCGCCGCCTGCTTGTTCACCAGAAACCCAACCTTCTCCGCCAGCGTCAGCCTCCCGACCAGGTCGGCCGCCCTCGCCGCGCCGCTCTTCGACCGGTCGCAGAACCCGTACCCCGCCACCGTCGCGTTCCCCGCGTCGCACGCGAACACCGGCGTCTGCGCCCTCGCCACATCAATGCTGCACGCCACCACCACGACGGCGACCAACAATCCCCTCGCCGCCGCCATGGCCTCCTGCTACTACTGGCACTGGCGCTAGCAATGCCGATATATATGCTGCCGCGCGCGCGGCGCGGCGAGCGTGGCGTGGCGTGGCGTGGCGAGGCGAGGCGAGGCGGTGGTTGATAGTGTGCTTGTGTGTGTGTGAGCTGGTGAGGCGCGGCCCGTGACAAGGACGGCGCGGTGCGAGCAAAAAAGCGTTTTATTTGCTTGCAGCGTCGCTTGGCTTGCACTCCGCTGTGTCACTGTGTGTGGTTTTTTCTACCGAGCCCGTGACGGTGAGGCTGTTCTTGGAGCCATCCGATGTTTCACCGCCAAATCGTACTGTACCTTCTGAATTCTGATAGTGCTACAGCTCGTGATATGAACATGTTGGTATCTGCGTGTCAGGCTCAACAAGACTGCGTGAGAAAGTTGATGAAAGCAACAGCGTGAAAAAACTAACTCGAGGGAGTTGCTTTGCTTGCCTTGAACGTGGATGTGACCTGGTTTAGGAGTAGTTACCTTGGTGAAAGCAAGGAATACGGTATGCATGTATGGGGAGGGTGGGCAAGATTAGTGTGACTTGAGTGCGTAATGGCTTGGCAACGGGAGATTCTTTGCGAGAAAAAAAGCGTGGTGGTTGGTTGCCATGCAAAGCGTTCTCACAAAGGCAATCAGAAAAGGCGAGAGCGTATTTTGCATCTGTGATTACCGACACATTAACACATTCGGTGGTTGGATCGCCACCTTACTGGGGACGGGCCTGATCTGACCCATCTAATCTGAATTCCCGAATCTGATGAGAGAATATCAGGCATATATGAGATGAGAGGCTCGAAATCGACGTTGTTTGGTTGATGCATGATGCCGGGCTACCCTCCAATATTGTGTCGCTTAATTGGGTGATGGCCACTTGATAATGATCAGGACCATTGGTGGTTACGTATAGTGTTTTCATAGATCAATTACACACGTATACGATTATACGATCAAAGAGACAGATATATACGTATAGTATTCACAAGTTTGGGATCCACAAGTTTTTGGTCATCACATATTCCTTTCGGATCCACAAATTTTAGATCACATCAACATGCAACAATCGTTTCTAGCCCTCTGCCTCCCTTGCAGATTAGCATGCGCACCGACTTCCATATCTTCAGTGCTGACCTTACTAATTGGCATGGAGATTTATACATGGCTTATGGTGTACAGGTCCTGATCGAATCAATTTTCTCCTTTTTTGTAATCATTCGCATGCTGGTTGTGTACGTATTTAGCTCGACGGCGACACACGTCAGGATCAAGTGGCGATTCCAGGCAACTGGTCCTGAACGGTGAGGTTATCAGGTGACCAACCGATGAACCCCAAGCAATGCACATCAAAGAGATTTTCCACTCTACTAGCATACAGAAGTAAAACGAACAGACACGGCAGGTCAGACTAAACTGCCAGAAAGTTGCCTTCCAAATGCTTTGCTTTTGTTGGCAACAATTGCCAACTCCCTTACAGGTCAATATACTACTTTTACAGTTACCGGCTTACCGCGGTAGCGTTTGCTGGGTTTTTCAGCTTTGTCCGTGCATTTGAATTTTGGAGATGTCTTGCGTCTGAAGAGTGGAGAGTAATTTTTGAGAACTTGAAGAGAGGAGAGTTGAATGACTTTGTACAAGGGGAAGACATGTGAAGTTGCACGTTAAAAAAGGGCCAATGCAACATTGCAGTTGAGGAGACTGCAAATCTACAATAAGGATGATTTCGTTTGAGAACAGAGACGGCAGAGCTGAGGAGAATGAGATAGTAGTGCTTGTTTCTAGCATATGTGCATTGGTGATGGAAAATGTCAAACGGAAAGCCATAAATGTCAAACTGATCAGTACGGCCTTCTCTTCTCTAAGAGCAAGTTTAATAAGGGGCTAAGAACCGGCTAAATCCTATATAGAAGAGAGAGAAATTAGGAGAGAGAATGAAGCAGACTACAAGCTAAACGCTCGCTGGTGTGGGCTGATAAGCAGTGGGGAAGCTGTGATTGGCTCTTGCACTCTGCTGCATATTAATTTTAGTAGGGTCCACCACTACCATGTTCTCTCCCAACCAACAACCTGGTGTTAACCAACAAACTTGCTCTAAGGCCTCCTCCAGGAGAGACGATATAGATAGCTGCTGCCAAAGTTGTGCCAATAGAGAGATGAGAGAAGAGAGAAAAACTAACAGTTAGAGAATATTTTCTTGCTAGTCTAGAACGAAGACCGAGAAGGCTTAACCATTGATTTTCATTCTCTCTCTATAGATAACCAACATGAAGCTCTTTCCTCACAAAACAATACATGCTATTACATACACATGTATTGTCTTCTATCTAGTACCAGCTAGAATCATTGGAGGTGGCATAAGGACCAGCCACTGCAAAGAAACATGACTCTCTCACCAGTCATAGGTTGGTAACGCAGCAATCTGCTTTTACACCTGAACTAACAAATGTTGCAAGAACCCTACATTATCTTGGCTGCACATATGTTTCTCCCCCATTTGATCATTTATTAAGCTAGAAAATGGGCTTATTTGTTTATTTATGTTTGAAAAATTATAAAACAAAGTAATTCACGCAAAACGATAAACATCACTGGTACATAATTAATTAATTATTAGCTATTTTGAACATAAAAAATGAAAAATTTGTGTATAAAAATTCTTAAAACACCGTTTAGTAGTTTGTGAAGCATGCACATAAGAAAAGGTGAAAACACTGTAGTAATACTGCATTGTTTGTTCGTTGAAGGAAAAGTGTATCCAAAAAACGCAAGAATCTGAATCTTGCTAGCAACTTCGGCATGCAGCTCGATAACAACAACAGAGACAAAAAAAAAAAACACCATAGAGGTACTATCATGCTTACACATGCTGAATCAATGAAGTAGAACTGTAGAAGCATGAAGCCATGAACGAAACACGGAACATGTGATCGAGTCTTTCTAGCAGCACGTACGACGGCATGATCTCTTGGGAACCACCACCACACAGCCATGCCCATGCATACAGATAGAGACGAAAAGGATCGATCGCGGTGTACGCACTGACTGGCCTACGAAGCCAGTAGCAAGACGCCACGGCCAAACCGGCCGGCCTCGCGCGTTGCTGGGCAGAAACTCCCGTGAGTGACAGCCTCTCGCGGAGCCAGTGTGGCAGAGCGCGCGCGGCCCATACGTCGCCGGCGGCGGCGGCCGGGCCGAGCACGGGCTCACGGGCGCGCGTTGGGGGAAACGGCGGGTTTTGCTGGCTGCTGCATGCATGCGCTGCGTAGGTGCGTCGGTACACTGCACGTAACGCACGGCGCCCTTGGTCCCCCGGTGCGTCGCGTATACTGTAGCAGTACGTACACGTGTTACACGTAAATCCGTGGCCCGTGCGGGGTGTAGCTGTACGCCCGGCCCACCGCGGCGCGGCTTATCCCGTGAGTTCACATCCCCCGGTCTGCGTGGGATCGATACGGCAATGCGGCATGCATGATGGATGCATCCAGGCATCAGAGGGCAGGGGCCTACAAATCTGGCAATTGATGCTGCTGGCAATTGTTTTTTTTTAAATTACATGGAAGAATTAAAGCATTTAAGATGGTAAGAAAAATAATTTTTAAATGGAAAAAAAAGCTAAACTAAGATTGAAACCAAACTTTTTAAATAAAAATAAATCAAAAGTACAAATTAAAAAAAAACTCGTAAGAGTTGCAAAGTGAATGATAAAAACACAATCGTCAAGATTAAAACCAGATCCTTAAGTTAAAGGATATGGTTGTCAATATGTGAGTCCGTAGATAATGAGATACACATGTCAATGACAAATCTCGATAATCGTCTAGTGCAATGCATCCTCTTCTTTCTCCCTTGATCGGACGGAAAAAGTCGGCGATGAATTAGTTATCGTACTCTTCCTTAAGGTGATTAGTTATTGTACGTACATTTCGTTGCTAAGTTCCATTCTGCTCACGCCTAAAGCATCAGGTACTAGCTCTGCCTTTCATTCGCGGTACTAGCTCTAGCTTTCATTTGCAAGATGTGCGATGCATCATCACCGAATCGGTAGGGAATAGGAAGCAGGAGCAAGATCGATTGGGAGTTCTTCAAGATATTAGTGCCAACTGGTGGAGCCGCAGAACTCCATTGCTTACAACAAACTCATTTTTTTTTTTTGAAATGATCTCAATGCTTATTTTGATCCGCTGACGACGTTGCTTCAAAGCAGGACAGTGATAATGTAACAACCTCGTCAGTGTCCTAACTCCTAACGTACGCCCCCTAATAATCTTCAGTTCAGCATGAATAGCCTGCATCCGTCAGTTCATTAGCTGTTCCGAAAGCATCTCTCACGTCACGCCATCCTCAATATATGATCGAGTAGCTGTTAGTACACATTTTTTTTTTCTAAAACCATAGCAGGTATTTGGTTCAGTGTGTTTGTTTCATCTGAAAAACCCTAATATGACAAATGCTTGTGCTACAGAAAACAGGACAGTGATCTATCGACATTTCATTCCTAAAATTTAGATGGATACTAAAAAAATCCATTGGATGGGATCCAGAACAGGCAGGGTTACTAGAAAGTCCACATAACACACGTTGTACTAGTCATATTTTCTGTAACAATACTGGAACAAAATGACAATATCGATAATTAGACCTACAACAATCCATGTGCTCCTTCGGCTAGGTTAGGCACCATCACGTAGCTAGGAGCTAGCTAAAGGCTGCATCCGTCGCGCCGTGACAATTCCCTTTGCTGTATCATCCGTTGTTTTCTTCAGAACACTGTGGTCCATGGAATCTTGAAGCTGCTTGTGCATGTTTCTAGTATGTCATGAGGCCGAAATGTTGTCACCGGCCAGAATGTTCAGCATGCTGGAAGAAGATAATGCTGGCCTGCTTGCGGCCCATTATTAATGGGCCTAAACTAGGTTGCGGCCCATTTTATTAGGCTTGGACGGGGTTGCGCTGCACGTTATTATTGGGCCATTTCTTGCGCAGAGTTTACATCTGGATGCCTACGGCCCATTTTTCGCCCTTCGCCTTCGACACCGCGAGGGTTACGCCGTCGCCGCCTGATTCCTAAACCTCGTCCACTAGGCTCGGTCCACGAGGCCTATACTTTCCGCCGCCGGACGCCGGCGAGTACCGGCCGGATTCTAGGCTCGGTCGTCTTGCCTCCCGGTGCTATCTGCTTGTTCCGTGGAATACCATCTCTCTTTCTTCCGAGGGAATAGTAGTAGAGGGGCAGGGAGAGGGAGGGATGGGGGAGGAGGTGCATCTAGGATTGCCGGGGCCCTGGGCGGAGGACTATCGGGAGAAGGCCGACCACTACACCACCAAGATCGGTGGAGTCCCTGTATGTATGCCTTTGGTTGTGCCCTCTCTATCTGTTCTTGATTTCGTTTTTGGCTTGCTCTAGTTCTGTTTGAGTCCGCCCCATGGAAGTTGCTAGTTAAGCTGTTAGTCTGTTGACTGTAACTGTGTTTTAGTATATCTCATCATGTTTTTAGCGATTTTAGTCCTCTATCCTTCCCAAAGGTGTAAAATTTTTGTTGTGAACGGAAGTTGTTACTACTCAAGCTCAGTGATTTGTTCAACTGTATGCAGGATTGGCCAGCCGAGGATATGGGCATTAAACCTCACTTGCTCCAATGCGGTTTATGTGGAACCAAGATGTGCCTCGTTGCTCAGGTGAGTGTTTACTGTTTCAAAGAATTCAACACTTGAAACAAGAGTATGTCTGGATGAACGTTTTGTATGAGAAAGTAGTGCATTATGTATGGACATTGGTTACAAATTTATAATGCACTCAAGTATATCATTACTTATCCTTCTACCAATTTATGAGATAGAGAATGCTTATCCCTTGATACTAGTACTGCTGCTTCGTTTTTATGAGATGTGATGGTCTCAGGTTCATGCTCCTGTGGCGAAGTTAAACATTGAGAACAGGACTATCTATGTGCTTGCTTGTTCAAAACCAAAATGTGGATCGAACCCTCAAAGGTAAGTATATGTCCCTCTATTTCTATATAATTACAATTTACATACAAGTTACCTTGTGATTTTATATGTTCTTTTTTCTTTTTCTATACAGTTGGAAGGTCCTAAGAGTCCAAAAGTGCCATAGCAGTGCACAAACAGATGGCAAGGTTGAAGAAACAGATCAAATAAAAGAAAACGTTTGCTCAAGTGAGCCTTCTTCTTCAAGTTCTCTGAACAAGAGTCATGAGGTCAGTGATGATGATTTTGATCTAGATGCCTTGGCCAATGAACTTGAGCAAGCGGCAACATTAGCATCTAATTCAAAGAAGCAAAATAAACCAAAGCGCAGTAATGCCCCTATCAAATGCCCTACAGGAAAGCAGAGAGTAGACGATCCAAGCTTACCAGGTAATGATAAAGTTAGATTCTTATTTTTATATGTACATTTTCTTATATTTTGATCTCATAAAATTTTGCTATTGTAGTTCTTCCTTGTTTCTACATCTATTATGACAAGGAGCAATTTAGAGGCAAAGGAATTGTAGGTTCAAAGAGCAGTGAGTCAGTTTTAGTAAAAGAAATCACTGATGTAGCGAATGATGAAGAAGAGAAATGGGAAGGAGAAAACTATGAATATGACAGAGCTATTGGTGCTGACAGAGTGTTCTTGAAATTCAAGAAACGGTTGGATGCATATCCACAGCAATGCTTTAGGTAGTTATAAATTCATAATGTCCTCACAAACTTTTATTTGAATTATGCAACTTATCGATTATCTAGTATGCATCAATTGTCTATGACCTTCATGATTTTCAGAACCTGAATCTTTATGATGTTATGCAGGTATTCTTATGGTGGTAAGCCACTGTTTGCTGCAACAAACCTTCAAGATTCTGGCACATGCCAGCTTTGTGGCTCACAACGCCAATATGAGCTGCAATTGATGTCTCCATTGTCATATTTCCTCCATGAAGCTGGTGATGGTTCCTCGGATTATGCACCTGATGGGTGGACCTGGCTGACTCTTATCATATACACCTGCTCAAAGGTATATCCTGTTAAGTTTACTGATGCCAAATGAACAGCGAAGTCCAACTCTGAAAGAGATAGATTTCATAATTGATGAATAGCATCATGACCTACTCACACACAAAGCACCATGGCATGAACAAGGTTACATTTGGACACCAATACATATATCCTAATAAATGATTTTCCCACAAAATTTATTTAATTAACTGATTGAGACTTTGTTTTGTGGAACTTTTGGTCAGAAATAATTTAGTCGAAAATTTGGGTCTGCTGATCCATCCTAGGAATTATTTCTATTATCCCCATATGTGGTATCTAAGATCCTTAGGGTTCAAAGCAGCATGCTAGCAGATGGAGCTCTAGTAGTGCATTGGCAAGTTGTGTTAGTCGTGTATAAGCAACTTTCCCTGTTCAGGCTTTTACCAGTGCTGAGAATGGAGTATTAATTAGTTTTCTTACATTTTGCACTATTCCTGACATCATCAATCTACTTCAGAATTGCTGTCCATCCTCCTGTGTTCGAAAGCCTAGCAACTGCTCCTGGGGTGTAGCAGAGGAGGAGATAATGATTCAGGAGGATTGAGTCCTCTAGCGCCTACAATGCTGAGAAACCAAACCATACCTTGTTTGAGTGCGTGATGTACGTTTCTAAATGCTCTTTTCCCATCGTTGAAGTTGTAAAGCTGTCCTTGGTTCATAGGAAGCAATACACAGTACGTTTTCTTGTAGACTTTCCCTGTCAGATTCTTTTGTCCGGTATTGCTGTTGTTGCTGGATTGTCAACTCCAATAAGGGTGAAGAGCATGTTAAGCACTTTAATCGTTTGTGTGATGTGATCCTTTGTAGTGTTGCCGTTGCCTCGTCAATCCCAAGTAATTATTCCTGATATCCTGTCTTGGTCTGGAACCTTCTTCAAATTTGTTTGCCATATAGTACTACTGGTTTGGATAGTTTGGTTAATAAAACTATTAAAAGGGATAAACCCGTACTGATGCCTACGAATATTACATGATATAAGCTACATAATTTGCCCTCTGTGTTATTCTGTTTGCCAACTTTACAACTGCGCATCGATGCAGATTCTGCACTTGCAATTTGTTTTAGAATACTGCCAGGCTGCCATAAATGATTTATTCATGTGTGCTGATAATGTTATAGCAGTGGTTTCCAACCATGTTTTCCCCATTTGAAGAATTATATGAAATAATACAGCTCACGACCCACCCATCTT
Organism: Leersia perrieri; assembly: GCA_000325765.3. NCBI lineage: Eukaryota > Viridiplantae > Streptophyta > Magnoliopsida > Poales > Poaceae > Leersia > Leersia perrieri. The sequence continues at coordinate 20,730,160 of CM002482.1, forward strand.
TGTACTTTGCTAAATGCATCTCAATATAGGAGTACAACAACTTTTGGTTTATCTAGACAATTAGAGTCTGTCTTTAAAAAAAATTTGGTTTATGAATTACGAAGATATTGTTATTATCACCATGTTTCTGATTTCATATGTTCCAACAGAAAAAAAAGGCTCGTTTTGATTGGGAATATGTCCGCAGAGGAGCATATGCTGAGAATCGAGAAGAGACGAGCGGTGGACCGTGGATGTAGCAACTTTATGAAGCCCAATACGATACGCCGTCTAGAAGAGGAGGGGGAGGGCATCTCGTATGCTACTGTCTCATTTGAATATCTGATCGATCGAGAGCATCCAATCCAGAGATCGATCGAGCAGGATGTGCCGCCTCGACATTGGACGGGCCAAGTAAACGCCACCCTTCGGTCCCCTGTCACCGTCGCGTCCGGCCTCCGCCTTTGTCCTATGGCGCTTACTTATTCGCAAAGTCGCAACACCCGACGACGAATCGAACGCGGCGGAGTATAGTATAGTAGCCGTAGTGTGGCGGCGTGCGGTGCCGCGTGGTCGCGTGGACGCAGCGAATTGGGCGCGGCAACGTACGTACAGCGCGCGCGGCTCGACGACGCCTTTGTTCGGCGAGCCGGGGGAGCTCAGCTGAACGGTCAAAAAACTCCGTTGCTTTAGTGGCGCAGCTCGCGCGTTTCGGCCGCTCTTTCCACGTCGCCGCGTTCAGTGTGTTTAGTGGTGGAAGAACCGGTGGTTGGGGGCGGTGGTGGTGAAGTGGACGGTGTATTAGAGCAAGGCTAATAATTTAGCCAGTTTATTGCCTATAAGATTCTTCACAGTCTTCTCTTAATCCACCTATATAATAGTTAACATTCTCTTATCCCACATATCTCTTTTGTTGGTTCTTGTGTCCAAGCGAGCTGTAAGTTTACAGTTTGCTTCTTCTCTCTTCTCCTCCCTCCTTCACTAAGCATTTAGTCGGCTTACAACCAGCTATTAAACTTGTTCATAGTAGAAGAGATGCTTTTTAATCGTAGATATAGATAAGATGCATTGCATTTCAGTAACTCAGCATGTGTTTGTGCTAGTAGCATAGGTGGATCAGGTTCTGTACTAGTACGATACGAGACTTTATTCTCGCAATGAGCTGAAACGAGGCCGGAAGAAGCAGACGGCTCGATCGATCGGGCCCGGTGCTCGCGTCGCGCAGAGCCGAGCGACACGTACACTGTGGGGCTGTTTGTTTTTCCACCACAACTTATCTAAAGTTAATGTTGTCACTTAACCCATTTTAGTAGGTTAGGTGATTGTTTGGCTCATGCCACACGTGTGGCAAAGATTTCTTCTCCACTAGGTAGGATTTATATGTCATTGAGACAAAAGGTATGGCAAGAATAGCTCATGCTAGTCAAAAGTGTGGCTCCAAATTTATTAAAACCACACCTTAGACAAGTTAGCTAAAAAATTATGATAGTATTGGTAAATTGGGTCACTCAAACAAACGACCCCTGCATAACCTAATCGTCGACGGATGATGGAAGGTTAGTTGATTTTTATTCGATGCTCCTCCCGAGCCCCCAAAAGCCAAAATGCTATTCCCCGTCACCGCCCGATGGCATAAAGCTCCTTCCTTTTCCTCTCCACGCTTCTTTATTTTTCCCGGCTGCGCTGCCGCTGCTGCACCTATCTCCATCGCCTCCTCGCCCCACTAGTCTCCTCTCCACGCTTTCGCTTCGCCGCTTCTCTGCCCTGCTTCATTCTCCATGGTGGTATGGATCTGCTTCTTCCCATTTCTCGCTCGTTCTTGGTTAAGAATCTAAGTTTATTTTATTTCCCTCCAATTTTTACTCCTTTCGATGTGAGTTTAACACAGTTTTGCGCGCATGCGGCATGCCTGATGGAATCCGTGCGTTAATAGTCTTTTGGTTCTTGTTTGTGTTGTGCTGGATAACCTATAGCTTTGTGGTTGCGGTTGCCGGATTGTCTTCCACTAGATTTCCATGTTCTGGACTTGTTAGTGGAGAAGCGGTCAGACTGAAGCCTTTTGCAGTGAGGCTTTTGTACTTCGATGAGAAGTTGGGAAATTGGTGTCTCTGCCCTTCTGTAGTTTGTAGGGCCTTGTTTGCTTTTCCTCTCTATGGTCTCTGATGTATGCTATGCTAGTGCTGCAATCTCCTATATTTGTCTTCCTTCAGCAATTACTGCATTGGTTGCTATGCCAAGGTTTTCAATCCAAATGCTATTATACTTTTTGTCCTAAGGTTAGCTAAACAAAATCTAGGATTTTTTTTTGTATTGGGAACATTAAAAAAAAGAGAGAGAAAAAGACGTTTTAACTTTTAATAATAGTTAGGCATGTCTTTGATTTAACATAACTGGGTCAAGTTTGTACTTGTATGAGCAAGGTTGCTTGTGGCTACAGTGATGTGGGTAGCATGTTGATGTTACACATGCATAAAAGATATTAAGCTGGTTATAGCCTGATTTGAATTGATACTTGAGTTTTTTTTTTCTTTTGCATCATACCTTTTCCCAATGTTTAGCAAGGCAATGACTGAATTGACGTTGTCCAGTTTTTACCTTGTATACAAAACATTTCTTCAACTGAAAGAAAAGAGGAGCAACACACACCATATTCTACAAAGTCTCATCGGGATGAACATACATATTTACATTTTTACTTTAAACTGTGATGGCTTTGATATGTTGTTTCTGATGAAATACAAGTCCTTTAGTTATCTTTAACTTGATATTTTGCCTGTTCACATAGTGTTGCTCCTTTATTAACTGTAATTGTATAATCTTCAGATTAATTGTTTGTTATACATTGTTTCTATGTTTTTTTTTCTCTTATGAGCTTTGGCCTGCCCTTAGTAATTTACAATTTTTTTCTACTTGTGACCTGGCTTGCTTGCAGATCTCAGAGGGTACTTAATTGAGATATGAAGTCTGTTTGTGGCTCTTGTGAGATTAAGATGCGCTGCACTTGATTTCTTAGTTCAGCAATATCATTATTTGGCATTTGGGACCAGTAAACTTAATGCTCATGGACAGAGCCGATACATCAGGTTTTGTCAGTGGAGGCATATTTTGCATGAACATTCATGTGTATTTCCATTTTGTTTATACTATATGCTTCCTGTATGGTGAAGTTATAAAACTGGGATTCTGATGGTTTGACAAAAGCTCTTGGTCCCCAAACAACACTGAACTCCTTTTTCAGTCATACATCTTACCGTAATTATATTAGGATGGACCTTAATATGTCAAATCTTTGGTTCCATGGGAAGGAACATATATCTGAGTCGCGATTCCCACTAGTGAACTTTGCTTGCCTTGGCAGCTCAGAAACAGTCAAGACTTCTACAAAGTTGTTTCTTCAGGGCAATCAAAGTTTGTCTGTTCCTGATGATGGTTGCAGGCTTGTCCTTGGACTTGGACCAACACGGAATCTGCATTGTGCGGATAATGAGTCATCCTGTGGCAGCAGGGCTAAAGATTCTGTAAATTTGTTCAGCCAACATTTTTCCATGGCTGACCATGATCTGAAGTTGAGCATTTCAAGAGGTAGCACAAGAAAATTTCAAGACACAGCAATGACCGAGAAGTACTCACAGCAAAATAGAAAGGGTATTGTCTTCCCAGTTATTGATGAAGGATCAACTTCAGCTAAAAGGAAACCAGATGGTTATATGCTGCCACTTCTGTTTGCTCCTATATCAGATGGTACTTGTCTCAATGGAACGCCGCCAGAGACCAATATCCAACATATTGAAACTGTAGATGATCACATTACATCTTTTAATCAGCATAAGGTTCAGGTTAGCCCTGAACCTTCAGCAACAACTGATTGTTCTTTTGCTGCAACTTCAGATTTGATAATCTCATCTACTAACACGGAGCAGAGAAGTTACCAACGACATCCTAAGAAGTGTAGGTTCAACGGGTGTTCAAAAGGCGCAAGAGGTGCAACAGGGCTCTGCATTTCCCATGGTGGTGGTCAACGTTGCCAAAAGCCCGGTTGCAACAAAGGTGCTGAGAGCCGAACAGCTTACTGCAAATCTCATGGTGGAGGGAAACGGTGCCAAGAATTAGGCTGCACCAAAAGTGCTGAAGGAAAGACAGAGTTTTGCATTGCTCATGGAGGTGGGCGTCGATGCGGAACTCCAGCGTGTACTAAGGCAGCACGGGGAAGGTCAGGATTTTGCATAAAACATGGTGGAGGGAAGAGATGCATGGTAGAAGGATGCACCAAGAGTGCCGAAGGACAGTTTGGGTTGTGCATCTCACATGGAGGTGGTCGTCGGTGTCAGCACCCAAACTGCAGTAAGGGAGCACAAGGAAGCACCATGTTTTGCAAGTCACATGGTGGAGGCAAACGGTGTATATTCGAAGGCTGTACCAAAGGTGCCGAGGGCAACATGCTGCTATGTAAAGGACATGGTGGTGGCAAGAGGTGCCTCTTTGAGGGAGGTGGTCTCTGTCCTAAGAGTGTTCATGGCGGAACCAGCTTCTGCGTCGCTCATGGAGGCGGTAAACGCTGTTCTATACCAGGATGTACCAAGAGTGCTCGTGGTCGCACTGATTGTTGTGTGAGGCATGGTGGTGGAAAGCGTTGCAAGGTTGACGGTTGCGACAAGAGTGCTCAGGGAAGCACCAACTTCTGCAAGGCGCATGGAGGCGGCAAACGATGTGCTTGGAGCACCGGATGTGAGAGGTTTGCAAGGGGAAGGAGTGGCTTATGCGCTACACATGGAACCCTGATGGCTTCAAAGCAAGTGCCTGAATCTGAACACAACGGAGGCATGATAAGGAACAGCCTCTTCAGCAGGATGGCCTCTACTTCGTCAACAACGGCTGGCAATAGCATGGATCATGACATCTCTTCATCTCGCCTTGGCGCCTCTTCGGATTGCGGTGAGCAATTGGAAGATATGCTGGATTTCAAGCTCCTGATACCGCATCAGGTGCTGGTTCCTGGTGCAATGAAGCCATCTTCTTCTCGTTGTAATGGCCAAGAGGATGGCGGGAGCCAGAAGCAGCAGTGCTTTGGGTTCGTTGTGCCGGAGGGGAGGGTGCATGGTGGAGGCCTGATGTCCATGCTTGGAGCTGGAGGCAATCTTGACGACCCCAATACCTGAACTTTGCTGAAAATGGAAAAGTTGTAGCTATTTTTGTGCCTCTCATCTCTGCTTTCTGCATCTAGAATCTGTATGATTTCAGATCACCATTGCACCATGCTGTCAAGCGTGACTGCATGAGTGGAACTGAATCCTGAATTATGTGACTAGATCCTGTATAAAATGTTCTGTTATTCAGATAACACTTTCATAAGTACACAAAGATCAGATTACTTGAAGTGCTGTGTGTTTGAACTCGCATCTTTCTGTACTCATCCCGTTACTTTTCTAGTTCTCCCAACTCCCGATTCCTGAAACTTTGCCATTTACGGAGTTTTCTGGTGCTTGTTTAATCTGGTGTAACTAAGAGCTAGTTAATAGAATGCCAAATGCATCACTGAGTGTACATTGCTGCTGCTGATCCTGCGTAACGGATGATGTTACAAGGTCGCCGGATGCAAAACTGTACCTGCAAATTTGCAATGGTGCTATTGCATTGCATCTGCCATGTTTATCAGAAAACTATGGTGTTAAGATGATCGATAGAATAGTTGACAGTTCTTGTAGCTGACATCAAAGAGGAAGTGGATGTCTGGAAGGAAGCAAAGGTTTTCTTTTCAATTTCGACGCAATCCATAGTTAACAGTTTTTTCCTTTTCCGGTTCCAATCCTGATGAGTTTATCATCAGGATCGACAGTATAATGTTGAACCAATGTAACCGAAAACCTTTGTTCCTCAATAATCTTAATGAAATTAGATGGCCAATCCTTCGGTCTGCCTCGGCAAAAGGAAAAAAAAAAGATGATCGATAGAATAACTTGTCGGTAGCCCATCGTATATGGTCTAACAAAGCGCACATCACTGTTCATTCGTTGGAGACCCCACATTGCCAAAAAAAAAAAAGGCTGACCGTTCAATCGCTGAAGTGCCTCTAACTTTAAGTTAGAGGAACATCTCCCACTACATCAGTAGTCCCTGCCTAAGCCAAACACATCCGGACCCACGGTCCCACCCAATCCACCCGCGGGAGGTGAGCGGGGAAAATCACGATGGGGAAAGAGGCGCTCGTGACCGCTCACGGGCCCACCTCACTCATGCGCCCGCAATTGGGCGGGCGCGGTGCGGCAAATTTTTCCGAATCACTCCACCCGAATATTGATGGATTATTCTCTATCAGGGTCTAACCCATTTTTTCAAATCCCCAAACCAAACACATACGGGTTGCCTCTGTTCCATTCCTTCAAAACCCCTCTGACCAAACACATCCCTAACTAAACTACAAAGTACAAACCCACCAAGACTCAGCGAATGAAGAAGCGAGCGATAAAAAAGGGTTAATTGGATCGGTGCCACTGCAAATTGTGAGAATTGGAAAAATGCCACTAGTATTCAACATACCGGGCGAGTGCCACTACTAATCTCCAAATTGGTTCCATGCCGCTGTCTACCACCTGTGCGTCAGTTTTGGCTATTTGACGTTACCATATTTTCGTATGGACGATAATACCCCTGCCTCAACTCATCAACACATGGTCTACCTCAACAGCCCACTCGACCCAATCCATCCCCCACCTCACTTTAAACATAGCTCACCTGGACGGCGGCGGCGGTGAGCGACAACTGCTGCCGGCGTGGGTGGCCACGGCCGCGGTGGCGGGCAACGGCTGCACCGGCACGGGCGGCGGGTGACAACGACGTCGGCGAGCGGCGACCACAACGGGGTATTATCGTCTATACAAAAATACGGTAACATCAAACAACCAAAACTAATACACATATGATAGACAGTGGCATGGAACCAATTTTGGAGATTAGTAGTGGCACTCACCCGGAATACTATGCATTTTTCCAATTCTAACTATTTGGACTGGCACCGATCCAATTAACCTAAAAAAAACACCGTACGCTCCTTCCAGATTCCCCATCTTCCACGGTCTCCTCGGCGCATCAACATTGCCGGCCCAGTCGCCCATCCTCTTCCATTCATCTGATCCAACGCGTCCTCTGCCAGGGGCGCCGCTGCCGGCCTGCTGCTGGGTCGTCGCCTCCGTCCCACCATGCCTCTCCGACGCGCGTCCGCGGGTCCGCCTCGGCCTAGGTCGTCCCAACTCCCATCCATCGACCCCTCCCGGTTTTCCGGTGCCACTGCACAAAGCCACAAGTTACCGGTCGGCTGGTCAGAAAAAGACCCAGTCCGGTTTTCACAAAAAAGCCACCGCACTGCGCCACACACACACTGGACATAAAACCCCGTCCCCTTTCTCTGCTTCTCCGCCAGAACCCTACTCCGTCCCCGACTCTCCGTTCCCGGGACATCGCTCGCATCGAACCCTTCTCCGTCTCCGTCCTCCGGCGACTAGGGTTTCCCTCTCCGGCGCCGCCTTCTCCATCAGGTACATTCCCCCGGCTCGTCACATCTGGGGACGAGGAACCTCATCCAACAACTACCCCTAATCCCTTCCTCCCCCATTTTTTTTTTTCTCGCGGATGATAGCTCCGGCCTCCGGCGAGGTGCCCTGTACGACGAGGGCCCTTTCCCCTGTTACGAGCCTTTTTTAGCTAGGGTTTGATGGGAGGAGAGGAGTGTAAGAGGGAACATGCACGTTTCTGTTGGTTGGTTGGGTGGATTGGATTGGATTACCCACGGCGGCGCGAGTAGGGGAGTGACGGCGAGGTGCAGGGGAGGGGAGTCTGGGGATAATCCGGCCGCGTCTCGTAGATCGGGATTGATTCCGGGGATTGGAGGTTGACTCTGCGGCTGCGGTGGGAGGCAGAGATCCTCGAACGATTTTGTTCCCTTGTGGTCGTCGTCCTTCTCCCTGGCCGCTCTGCTGGACTGGCCTCTGTTAGGTTGGTGTTGTTGCTTTTGCTTGTAAAGGGATATAGAGTATGGATTAATTCTAACTTTGTTGGATTGCTGAAAAACCTAACTTTGTTGGATTGTTGAGGGGGCTCTACTGCAATGGTGTCTATCAGCGATCTAGTCTAAATCTGTCTTCCTGGGATGTACAGGCGCCCGAAATCGTCCAGTTCGTTATGGATCTATGCATAGGGAAGTGCTACCATGGTCCATTTTACGTTCACCTGTGCCCTGGTAGAAACCTGGATCTTTTATTTGTGATAAGGATAACAGCTTGGTACAGATAGTGAGATAATTTGACCACACATACGGAGTATTTGTAGTGATTTGTTTCTGCAAACTCTTGACGTTGTCAGTACCTTTAGTTCCTGCCAGGTGATGATTGAGAGCTATGGTGAGTGTGACATGTTTCGTGTCAGGATGATTGATAGCTTTTACATTTCTGCTTACTTAGTGTTTGAGTTCTTTTTTTTTTTTTTGCTTATATAGTGCAGCTGAACAAGTTTTGGGTATGGGCTGCTCTGACTCGTGCCTTTGCTAGTTTTCTGTGTCACCTCGTGAATCTTAGGCTGAACACTTGTATTCTACTGATGTGCTGAGTTTGAAGTACCTAACCTTTGAAGGAAATGTTGTATGTCAGCGAACGTACATGCACCCCTTGCGCGGGAGTTTACGTGCACCCCATGCACGTAAATTCAAGGATAAACTCCCTCGCGTGTGAGTTTACGTGCACCACCCCATGCATGTGAGTTCAAGGATAAATTCCTTCTATACGACTGAAAGCCAATTCATTCCTTATTTGCCACTCTTTCTCTCAATGTCATGTGGGGTCTAGGGCCCACATGTCAGTGAGAACAGAGAAATGAGACATCAATGTCAATTAAGGGAATAGGTAGAATTTTCAGTAGGAATAGGGAATAACTGTAGTTTCGAGGATTTCTAATTCAAGTGCTTCAAGGGTGGACCTAGCAATGGTCATGGGTGTTCAGGTGAATACCCAAATATTTAGGACTTCAATGCTTGTTGGTTACCAGGTGTAGACATCTGTGCTTCAGGTTGTGGGTTCGATTATTGTCTTCCAGCCATTACCATTCTCTCATTTTTCTTTGAGAGGACCCCATTGTTTTTTCTTGTTTTGTTAGGATTTCAAGCTTGTTCCACTAGTATGTTTTCTGAAAAGACGCTTCTGAAGCTAATATTTTCTCCTCATATTAGTGTTAAGTCTCAATTTGGTATCTCTACTATGAAAAATGTTTAATTTATTTTTTTCCATTAATGTAGTGGCACCTGCTATACGTTTTAGTAAACCTTGAATACCCAGCCTAAACATCCTGCTTTCACCACTTCTTGAATACTTGCTAGCTAATTATACGATTTTCGTGATTGTGTTGCAGCTGCACTGTTTGCTAGGTTTTTCCCTTGAAGTGCATGGAAGAGCCACCAAAGGACAATGGACAATCATCCTTTGGCTCAGATCCTGAGCTGGAATCTATGGTGCTGGATGATGGTAGAGAGGGAGTACCCCATACGATGGCTGATGCAAATGAGGATTCTTCTATGGATGTTGAACACCATTCTATGGATGTAATAGGATCATCATCCCTGGGTGATGATGGTAAAGGAAAGCGGGACTCATATGCACAAATTCCAATCGACATGAGTATTCCAAGCCTAGAAAAATTTTGCAAAGAAGCATCGAGGTCCTTCTTTGATGAGATTGGTCTGATCAGTCATCAGATAAATTCTTATAACGAGTTTATCTCACATGGACTCCAGGAACTTTTTGATTCTCTGGGGGAAATGACTGTGGAGCCTAGTTATGATCCTTCAAATAGAGGACCAGGTGGCTGGAGACATGCTATCATCAAGTTTGGAAGAGTGAAACTAGAAGAACCAGTATTTTGGGCTCATGGATACGATATTGATGAAGAATCGCTCAAATTGAAGCCAAGGCATGCTCGCCTACAGAATATGACATATTCTTCCAAAATGAAAGTGGAAGTTCATATCCAGGTCAGATTTCTTATTATTCTTTTCTAGATTAAATACTTAACTTTATACCATCATTGGCTGAATGTCATGCACACATACTGTATAATCAATGCAAAAAAAAAAGTGTAGCTGTAAATGCTTATATGTGCTCAACACAATCTATTCCTGTTCTCCTATGCTTAGCCTGTAAAAAGTGTGAATATCACAAGACAGCTTGGCCATGTACCTTCTATTTTACTACATAGTACCACTGAACTGGTGAAGTTGATGCCTCCGCATTTAATTTGTTAGTTCTATTATCCCTGGTAACCAAAAGAATATAGCAAATATATCCACTTATAGGCGTATATCAGTCCAGGAACACGTGTGACTTGTGTTTCTTGAGCTGCTCCATGCAGCATGCATTGTTGTATAATGTATGCTACTGCTTCACCCCGGCGCAGAATATCCTGCTTGATCTTATTATCTTAATTGAACTACTATGCCAATATATTTACCTATTCCTAGTATTACTGCGTGCTGATTTTTCACCCCAGCGCAGAATGAAGCTATGGCACATTAGTGTTCCTTAATTTTGTTAGATATTACTGTTACTACAATCTAGTTTACTGAAATGCTCCTAACTGTGTCAGGTTTACTCTATGGAGAAGAGTGACAAGGCTAAAACTGGGAATGACAAATTCGGTTTCAAGAAAGACATCATTAATGAAACACATTATCTAAATATTGGCCGCCTTCCAGTTATGGTTATGTCAAATTTATGTTGGCTCCACAAACTCAAGGAAAGTGACTGCCAATTTGATTCTGGTGGATACTTTTTGATAAAGGGAATGGAGAAGGTAATACTCTATGTTCTGATCTCTCTTTGCCTTGCCCATTCCGTGCTAATTGCCTTACGATCGGTTTGCATCGTATTGTCATGTTGAAGTGACAAATTCTTCAGCGTTAGCCAAATATGTTTTAATATGTTATTAGAAGCATGTGAAAATTCTGTTGAGTTTCAAGAGCTTAGGTTGATAACATGTCTGAAGATTTGGACACAAGCAAATTCATTTTACTTTTTTGTTTGACATTTTAGGATAGTGTGCTGTACAGCTGACCTTAGCCCTAAGTTATTTGTAGTAATCTGTTGACCGTAGCCCTAACTTGCAACCCTCTGCTACAAAGAAAGTTTTTTATACCATATATGGTGTTTTTCTTTAATATCACTATGTTTTCATACTTTATAACTTCTAAATGCTGCAGGTATTTATTGCACAAGAGCAAAAATGCCTGAGCAGGATTTGGGTTGAGGACCGTCCTTGTTGGATGGTCTCTTTCTTGTCTCCAATCAGAAGAAGGCGCATATATATAAAACTAATTGATTCTACAAAGAGTGAAGATGTTAGTGGGGGGAAAATCATTTCATTCTCCTTTCTGTATGCAAATATGCCAATCTGGTTGATGTTTTTTGCACTAGGCATATCATCAGATAAGGATGTCTTTGATGTGATAGATATGCAAGACTGTGATGCTAGTGTTATCAACATAATTGCTGCAACTATTAAAGAATCAGATGAATTGTGTGAAGGCTTCCGTAAATCAGATAAAGCTCGGCAATATGTTGATGAATTGATCAAGAATTCAAAATTTCCTCCTGCAGAGCCATTTGATGATTATATTGCTAAATATCTCTTCCCTGGCATAAGTGGGAACAGGAACAAAGCACTTTTCTTAGGGTACATGGTCAAATGCCTATTAATGGCCTTCACTGGGAAGCGCAAATGTGACAACAAGGATGATTTCCGGAACAAGAGGTTAGACCTAGCTGGTGAATTGCTTGGAAGAGAACTTCGTGCACATCTTAGGCATGCTGAGAGACTCATGGTTAAGGCCTTGCAGAGAGATTTAAATAGTGATCGTGAGTTACAAGAACTTGATCGTTATCTGGATGCTTCAATTATTACTAATGGTCTAAACCGTGCCTTCTCTACTGGTTCTTGGTGCCATCCTTACAAAAGAAATGAAAGGTGCGCTGGAATTGTTGGGACACTAAGGAGAACAAATCCGCTTCAGATGATCTCAGACTTGAGGAAAACCCGCCAGCGGGTTGCTTATGCTGGGAAAGCTGGTGACGCAAGATATCCGTAAGTATCTTTTTATGTGTTGCATGCCTATATTGTACCTTAATATGCCATGATGCAAACTGACTTGAGGGAAAAAAAACTTGCAGAAATCCATCCTACTGGGGAAAATTGTGTTTTATGTCCACTCCTGATGGTGAAAACTGTGGACTTGTGAAAAATCTAGCTGCCACAGCTATTGTTAGCTCCAGAGTGGCACAGCCGTTGGTTGAAAGGTTCATTTCTTGTGGAATGAATAAGCTACATGAGATTCCTACAGAGGAGGTTCAGAAAATGGACAAAATCTTCCTGAATGGGGATTGGGTGGGGTCCTGTACTGACCCAGCTTCATTTGTTTTGCGTTTAAGGTGCATGAGACGGAGTGGTCTGATCGAACCACAGGTTTGCTCTCTTTTCCCATGGCAAGAGGTTTTCTATTAAACTTTTGTAGGTCATTAATGATTGGTCTGCATCTCCCATAATCTTCATCATGTTTTGCTTAGGAAGAGTCTTTAATTATGTTTCATAACCTTTTTGGAAAGGTCAAACTCAAATCTGAATGCTTAATTTATCATGGATCTGTATTACCTTACTTCCAATGAGCTTTAATAATGTTCTTTTTAACATTATATTTAGGCAATCTTGAGTTGAATAAGTTTGTGTTCTATCGGGATGCATAAACATTGGGATATTGGTTTTTACATGTATTTCCCTCTTCTGTATTATATGTACGTTCAGTTTTTATGCTTTTAATATATATTCTGGAACAGAGATATGGAGGGATAATTTACTTGTTGCCACTTGCCACTAATAGTGTTTCTTTTTTTTTAATGCTCCATTTGATTAGGTTGAAATAAAATGGGACAAGCACCAAAGGGAAGTTCGGGTGTTTTCTGATGCAGGTCGAATCCTCAGACCTCTTCTTGTGGTTGAAAATCTCAATAAAATTAGGAGGCCGAAGGGCGGTTCATATTCTTTTCAGTCACTGATGCAACAAGAAATAATTGAGTTTATTGGTGTTGAAGAAGAGGAAGATATACAAAGTGCGTGGGGAATCAGGCACCTATTTGGGAGTGAAGGAGAAGAGGCTCCCCTGGTAAAAGTGAATAAAGCAGAGAATGTCTTCAATGTTAGAAGGAAAATAGGAGAGGATGTCTCAGGTTATACACATTGTGAACTGGATCTTTCTTTTCTGCTAGGATTAAGTTGTGGTATTATCCCCTTTGCAAACCACAATTTTGCTCGGAGGGTACTTTACCAATCTGAAAAACACTCGCAGCAAGCTATCGGATACTCTACAACAAATCCACACATCAGAGTTGATACCCTTTCCCATCAACTCTACTATCCTCAGAGACCTCTTTTCAAAACAGTAATAGCTGACTGCATTGGTAGATCAGAATATACTTTTGGGAGAAAGGATGACTTTGTTAGACCAGAATATTTCAATGGACAAAATGCAATAGTGGCGGTGAATGTTCATCAGGGGTTTAATCAAGAAGATTCCCTGGTTATGAATAGGGCTTCTCTTGAAAGAGGCATGTTTAGGACTGAGCACTTCAGGAACTATAAGGCTGAAGTAGAGAACAAAGGTGGGCCAGGTGGCAACAAGCGACTAAAAATGAAGGATAAGATAGATTTCGGTAAAATGCAAAGCAAGAGAGGCCGGGTTGACAATCTTGATGATGATGGATTACCATATGTCGGTTCAAGTCTTCAGAGCGGTGACATTGTCATTGGGAAGGTCTCAGAAACTGGTGAAGATCATAGTATTAAGCTGAAGCATACTGAAAAGGGTATGGTGCAGAGGGTATTGCTTTCAGCTAATGATGAGGGGAAGAACTTTGCAGTTGTTACTCTAAGACAGGTAATATTATCTTCTATCGAGCACATTCATAATCTTGACTTTGCTAGATAATATCTTCATATTATAGTACTGAAACAATAGAATGTTGTATACTTGTATTTATCCCTTATGAAGATGTGCAATCGAACTTTTGTACTTTTTGATCAATGACATAAAAGCTAGATTTGTGTATATGGAAAATCCACTGCTAGATGTATCATGGAAAACATTTTCATTCCATTATACCACTGACATTTAACATCAGGACATAATTGGTCACCAGAACTATATCTTTGTGATTATGCAATGTCGAAACTGGCATATTTGTGAATGGGGACATTAAATTATTGAATATTGGAGCATTAGACTCGTTGCCATATAGGTCGCTTGCATGACTTGCATGCGACCTTGATCTTCTTTTTTATATATATATATATTTTAGGAAAGCGATAGAATGGCACATTTACTATTCTAGAGCAAGTTATGCCACATACTTCATACATGGTTGCCTGGTCATTGTTGAGACCCGAGAGATGGAATGTGGATCTGGGAGAGGGAAAGAATGATTGGATGAGGTGGCAGCCCAGATCTCAGTCCTGCCTTTTTCCTCATTATTTAATTTTGCTGCTAAACATGATGTAGTAATAGCATTGCCAACTATGTGACACCTAGCTACCTGTCAATCTTGCTTTATCATGTATTTTATTTGACATTTTAGGCTGCAGCATCGTATTTACATTCACTGAGTTTAGGTGGACAAATTAAGTTTTGTAAATGATCTGAATTTTCAGGTTCGATCACCTTGCCTGGGAGATAAATTTTCCAGCATGCATGGCCAGAAAGGTGTCATTGGTTTTCTAGAATCTCAGGAGAATTTCCCATTTACGTACCAAGGAATAGTACCGGATATTGTGATAAATCCGCATGCCTTTCCTACCCGTCAAACTCCAGGCCAGCTTCTTGAAGCTGCTTTGGGGAAGGGAATTGCCCTCGGTGGTACAATGAGATATGCTACACCATTCACAGCAGCATCGTTTGATGTGATCACAGACCAATTACATAAGTAAGTGTTTCTTAATGCACTAACTTCCTAAATTTACTAACCAACCTCTTGTTGTACATTGTCACGTTGATACAATGGATGAAATGATTTCAAATGGTTGAGCTTTGTAGCTCAATGCTGTTAGATAAACTTTGTAGTTACATGAAAACTGATACCATCTGAGCTTTCTTGTAAATCTTATTTATCATTACTGGCTTACTGCACATTGAGCAAAAGAGAAGGCAGCACAGTGTTGCAAGTGCACAATCTAGCATCACTTATTCTTGATAGATCAATCAGTATGCATGTTTTGTAAGTTCCTTGGTGACATAAACAATTGTTTCAGAAAATATCTAGTAGTCAAGCATTACTTGGGATACATAGTTGTTTTGTACCATCATACCAAACTGATGTGTCTTGTTCCATTTCAGGGCTGGATTTTCAAGATGGGGAGCCGAAAGTGTTATCAATGGCCGAACTGGTGAAAGGATGCACTCGTTGATTTTCATGGGTCCTACTTTTTACCAGAGGCTGATTCACATGGCAGAAGATAAAGTAAAATTCAGAAATACAGGGCCAGTGCACCCCCTAACACGGCAACCCGTTGCTGACAGGAAGAGGTTTGGGGGAGTGAAGTTTGGAGAAATGGAGCGTGACTGCCTTCTCGCCCATGGGGCAGCAGCCAACCTCCATGAGCGGCTCTTCATGCTTAGTGACTTCTCGCAGATGCACATCTGCCAGATGTGTGAGCGTGTGGCGAATGTTATCATGAGGCCTCTCCCTGGAGGAAAGAAGATCCGAGGGCCGTATTGTGGGTTCTGCAGCTCTTCAGAGAACATAGTAAGGATCAATGTGCCCTACGGCGCAAAGCTGCTTTATCAGGAACTATTCAGCATGGGGATCTGCCTTAGATTTGAGACAGAGGTCTGCTAGAACTTCAAATCTGTTATCGACTCAACCATGTATGTATATCCTTGTTATCCTCTGGGGATCTAATTATGGACATGTAGTGACGTAGCGTCGTAGCCATATGACACCCTCTTCCGGTTGGACGATGGCATAGCTACTTAGCTAGGATGGATGAATCATAAGTCGGCTGAAACCCATTTGCTATCTTTCGTTGGTTCACCCTGGCAATGAACTATGCGCAAGTGAATGAAAACTCCTTTCCCATTGCCCGTCTTTGCTGTTTTGTGACAGCTTATTGCATGCATGCTTTCGTATTTTGACCTGATTTTTTTTTTCTGTGTGATGTTTATGGTGGTCAGGCGTCAGTACAGTGTTCTGTTGCGGTCTCTACTACCCAACGTGTTTTGGTGGATGGTTCGCGTGACCCATTCATGTCATGAGTTCAATGGTTAACGATTTACGCATCGTGGTTCATGGCTATGACTGACTGCACTGACTGGAGTCGAGTACGTTCTAATATCGGCTACAAAGCTTATCAGAAAACCTCGCAATATCGACTACAGAGTTCATCAGAAACACCTCGTGCGATTTTGCATTGAACTGGAAAGCTCTGAATCGAGATGAAAGGTTGCACGGCCTGAACTTCCAAGTTCTAACGCCGATCTGTGCATTCTAAGTTCTAACACTGACACAAAGCTCTGAGCAGCCGATGACGAGACGAATTGACGACACCGCATAGTCTCATATGCTCTCAAGTCAAAAAAGATAAAAAAAAATAAACATAGGTATCATGACCTTTCGATCTCTACACGGCCACAAGAAAGTCACATTTGCATTTCTTGAGGTGGTCACAGCCGAACACACAAACAAATAATTAAAAAGCTAGATCAAGCAACACAAATAAGCTCTTTCTTTTCTCATCAACGATTTATTCCCATTGATACAATCAAGCTATAACATGCATGAGAATACTGAGAGACATCCATCTCCCCATGACCATGAACACGAAAATCATCAAAACCAAATCTGCTCTACCTGAAGAAGCAAACAAGAACCAAGAAGTGAATATGGGGGAACTCCATCTGACGCAACCTCTCCTCCTACAGCCTACAGCTTGAGGAAGAATAGTTCTTGATGCATCTTGTCTATAGGAATGTTCCTTCTCCAAAGCTACTTATACTGCAAATATCTCCTCAGCTCTCCTAAAGCCGGAACCTAGCCTGCTATATGGACGTGCTTTCAAAGTGGTCAGCTGGGGTCTAAAGATGTCCTTGCAATGACAAGGATCGCATACATTGAACCTGGACGGCTTCTTCACCTTTTTCTTCTCCTTTTTGAGCATACGGTTTTGGGATTTGGGAATATGACTCACCGATTTTCTAGTGCAGAGAAATTGCTGCCATCCTACTGTTCTTTTTTTTTTTTTTGTGTGTGTCCCCTAACTTTTTCTTTTCTCTTTATGCAGCCTGCCCATACAGTCATATATGCATAAATGACAAGTAGGCAGTAGCCCATTCGATCAGAAAAATTTAATAATAAAAGATGCTAGATTAGGTAATGTGTTTTAGCATTGTTAATCTGTATGATTGCTTCCCTCTATCACAGGCGAGCCTGTGACACCCACCAGCCACCGACATGCAAAAGACAACTGAATATATATAATTTATGTTGTCTCCTGCATGATGATCTGACGTTCATAGGGTAATTTCATCGTCACGAGATTCTCAATTCATAAACTAGTTCGTCACCAATTCACCATATACTATAATTTTTTGCGTCTCTCCTCAACATCGACCAATCGACCAGTTCAACTGAGTGATAGAATTCAGCGTCATCAAGTTAATGAACCAACCTGTGTACACTGCATATAAACTAGGAAATGTTCATTTGTTCCCCTGACGCCTAGATTCTGTGTCTCTATTGGACTTTTACCGGCCACCAAATCAAGGCACTTCACTACAGCAGTCAGCACTACTGCAAATGGGCATATTGCAAGCGGATCACATCAGAAAAGACCAGAAACAACGCGGACGAACGCAATGACGTGCTACAATCCACAAAGGCTACAAACTAAACAATATTACTCGTAATCCAAGCTTACATATATACTTTTCCTCCCTAGCTAGAATGCGATTTACAGTCTTTGCAGCAGATCAGTGGTCAGAATGATATGTGTACATCTTATTGAGATGAAAGAAATGTGCGTGGACAGAAACCGGGCGACGACACACAGAGCTCTGCTGGCGATAAGGAATTTGCAGGTGTGGGCACTTTTCACTCCACATGTGCATGCTTTCTATGATTCGGAGCTCAGTGCCGCCCAAAGGTCTCACGGGATTCCCTTCCCTGCTCCATCTTCTAACCTAGTCTGCATTGCGGCTAGGTGCATCCATTGCCAGGTTCATCCAATATATGCCAACTGCATTGCAAGGATCATATGGACACTACAGTACAGTCCAAGAGGAGGAGGTAGCTAGCTTACTCTTTAGTCATACACTTATAAATAGCCGCCGCCTCTGTGCTCATCAGCAAGGCAGATTAAACAAGTGAAGTGGTCCACATCAAAATGAGATAATCAGGTCTAGGAGTCATATTTTGGTTGGTTGTCCACTGGAGTTCTCCTCAAACCACTTCAGTAGATAGCCAGCTAGGCCTTATTGCATTGCACTGCTATGTAACTGTAGGCATGGGGCCAAAAGCTAGCTGTGCATAGTGAAGTGTTTGGGGGAACTCCGGATGGCAATCAACATTCTCAAGTTAGGTCTGTTAGTGCTTGTACTTTAGGTTTGAATTACTGATGGGCCTACATATGATATTCAATTTGTAAGTGATGCAGAAATGATTAGGTTTGGATCCCCCGGGAGTTCCCGACAAGCACTTCACGACACACTAATTTAAGAGTTGTTGTGAAGTGTTTGGGGGAACTCTTGGTGTCACCAAGCATTTAAGTAGACAATGTTTAAACTACAAAAGACAAGAAAAACGTTTGGAGTCACCGTGAGTTCCCATAAAACACTTCATACGGCACTGTTTCAAGGGGCGTTGTGAAGTGTTTGGAGGAACTCTTGGTATCATCAAGCATAAATAGTAGATAGGCTTAAACCACAAGATCGAGATGAGAGCCACGTTTGGTATTATCGTGAGTTCCCTTAAAGCACTTCACACGGCACTATTTTAAGAATCATGTGAAGTGTTTGGGGAACTCTCGATTTCACCAGGCATTTATTATAAGTGATGTTCCAAACTACAAACCATGAAGACTAGTTTGGTATCATCGTGAGTTTCCTTTAAGCACTTCACGTGACACTATTACAAAGTCTAATGTGAAGTGTTTAGGGGAACTCTCGATGTTACTAAACATATATTATAGATGACATTTCAAACTACAAGGGAAGGAGCCTAGTTTGGTATCACCGTGAGTTCCCTTCAAGCACTTCACGAGGCAATATTCCAATGCACATTGTGAAGTGTTTGGGGGAACTCTCGATGTCATCAAGCATATGAGACATGATGCTTTTAAATTGCAAGAGATAGAGCTGCATTTGGTATCACTGTGAGTTTCCTTCAAACACTTCATACCACATTGATTCAAGTGATGCCTTGATGTGTTTTTTTTGGCGTGGGTAGGGACTAGGGGTGTGTTTGGAATTCTTGGTAAGGATCAATAAACATATCAGGTAACATCATGAGTTTCCTTCGAGCACTTTGTAAGATACTACTTCCTCCGTTTTATAATGTAAGATGTTTTGACTTCTTACTTGCAATGTTTGACCAAAAATTATGAAAATATCATTTATTTTGTTCATGACTAACTTTATTATCCAAAATACTTTAATTGTGATTTATCTTTTTTATATATATTTACACCGAGCTTTTGAATGAGACGAATGGTTAAATATTTTTTAGAAAAATCAAAACATCTTACATGGGAGTATTAAATTTACTCCTTTATATGAGTTTTATGGTTAAAACGGAACGCACAAAGGTTGCTTGCGTACATTTGGTGGGACTGTTGGTGCTCCATGTATGATTTGTTCCTATGAAACTCAATAAATGACTGATCATCACCAGTGCTACCCGCAATATATGCTACATTCACCGATGATTTGGTATGCATTTTATTAGTAGTCGGTGGAGTAACATTTACCTCTACACTATTTTTTTTGAAAGATTACATTGTCTATTTTAATATAACTAAAACTACTTCGACTACTTATATACTCCCTTCGTCATTCATATAGGACGTTAATTTCTAACGTGTAAAAACATCATATATTTTGAACGGGGATCATATGTGCTGAAGTATACCGGTTGATCACTTCGTCCAAATCATATCGTTTTGTCTTACTAAATGTATTCATCAGAGTTTTTTTTTGTTGTTGCTGCTGTTTCTTGTATTCTGGTACAAAAGTTATAGTCTTAAGTTGTACTGTTAGCAACTGCACTGACTCTTACATTTTCAAATGTACGTAGGATGGTGTGACTTATATTCCCTCGATCTTTAAATACAAGGGTTTTATATTCAGGGACGAAAGAAGTAT
This sequence comes from Leersia perrieri, assembly GCA_000325765.3. Lineage (NCBI taxonomy): Eukaryota > Viridiplantae > Streptophyta > Magnoliopsida > Poales > Poaceae > Leersia > Leersia perrieri. The sequence continues at coordinate 20,750,567 of CM002482.1, forward strand.
GCTGCTCAGGAGAATGGGAGGTTCAGGTACTAGAGGTATCAATAAGAGGAATGGAACATTCACTTAAAAGCGATCAATGTGAAGTGCCTATATAATTTTAAGATCACTGTAGAACATCTATATGTTGTGGTTTTGAGGAGCCCATACATGCAGTGTGTATTTACCTTACTATTCATGCACATACCGCGGTAGTAAGAACACATTATATCCTTTTATTTGCTAGTATCTGATGAGAACCTTAAGGCATGTGTTTGTTATCTTGATTGATGCCTTGACCAGGCTCAACACGTGCAGGGAGCCACGGATCCAATGTTTGGTTGCCTGTGCAAGTCCTTCAGCCTGTCTCTACTGATGCAAAAAGAACACGGGGGCTTTGCTGCATAGAAACGTAACATCTTTCCGTTTCAATGGGCCTGTCTGGAGTGGGTGAAAAAAAATCTACAAAGCAGATTGCTTTTTAGTCATTGTGTACGGGAATAAGTCCATCTGAGATCCCTCAACTTATCATCCCTCAACTTATCATCCATTTCAAGATTTTCATCCCTAAATCACAAAACCAAATGTAACGAGTCCCTCAACTTATAAAACCATTACAAAGGAAATCTCTTGGCGGTATTGCGGGTGGTTTTAGGTGACGTGGCATATGGTCCCCACATGACAGCTTGCTGAGTCAGCATGGGGTCTACCTGGCAGTCAGATATCGAAAAAAATAAAAAAAAATTCCCTCTCCCCTCTCTCTGCTCTCCCTATGCCGGCGCGCTCTAACTCCACTGTCACCCACTTCCCTCAACCTTTCCCCTTCGTCCCCACCTTCGCATTGCTCTCCCTCTCCTCGTTTGCCCTCACCGTGTCTGGCCCGTCTCCTCCTCCCCTCATCTACCCTCGCTGTCACCGCACCCGCTCCATTTCAGCGAGCTTGTGTCGTTGACTGCCGCCACCACCGCTCTGATTTGGCTAGCTTAGTGTGGTTGATGCCTCCTCCTCGCTGGCCGACTCCCCGTCGACGAGTTGGCATGCTCACCAGCCGCCATCGCCGCTTAATCTTTGTGCCCTCCGAGCACAGTGTCCCCGATTGTTGCCGCCGAGTCGATCGGGCACTGCGACTATCATGTCATAGGCACAAAAGGCAGAGGGGAAGCTGGCGGTGCCGGGGCAAGCAACGACGAGCTGTTTTGCTTCTAGTGCAGGACTCTGTGGTGCTGTCGGCAACAACAAGGAGGAGGAGGATGACAAGGGGTGAGCGGTTGCTCGGACGGGCTCACCAGCCGTCTCCCCCTCCCCCTCTGGCTCGCACGAGAACCACGAGATCTCGTGGGGTGGGGTCACCATGCGCAAGGAGGGGATGGCCGCTGCCGCCGATACGAGCTTCATCCCCAGCACCGCCGATGCCAATCCCCCCATCGCGGCCTCAGTCGTGCTGCCGCCGTCCTAGCCTCGTCACCACCTCAATCATGCCACCGCCAGCTGGAAGGTGTGTGTGTGAGAGAGAGAGGGGGTAGAGAGAGAAACCCTAGGCCGGTGGGAATGCTCCTCACCTCCACCTCCCAATCTTACCGGCACCGCTCCTGCTCAGTCGCCAGCGAAGAGAGCAGAGAGACTAGAGAGAGAAGTTTTTATTGTACTGGACTGACATGTGGGGCTCACATGCCACGTCAGTTAAAACCACCATCCAAACCGGTATGGGACCTATATTACACCGTTTTTAACAGTTGAGGGATTCGTAATCGGATTCGCTAACAAATTAAGGGAGATGAAATGAACTTATTCCTTGCGTAGGGTGAACGTTCAGCCAACTAAACTACTTCTTTCATGGGCCTAGTTACATGCAACCAAACACAACACCAATATGCGTGCAAATCAGGATCAGCTGGGCCAGGTTCGGTTATACAAGCCAGGCTACCAAACACACACTTAAAGAACCAGTTCACTGCAATTTCTGTTTACATAGGAAACGAACAATGGAACCATTTACGTAGGGGTGTTTTACGTATGGGCCACAATCTGGTCATTTCCAGACAATCTATTCTACAATCGGTAATTTCTGTACTCAAGAGGCTTGAGTTTTTTCTTGAAAAAAATAGATCGCAAGACCTGCACACAAGTTTCCCGAGGAGTTCAAATATGAAGTGGTTCTAACTGTCAAATTGCCTTTTGATTAGTCCAGATCAAGAGCTCGAGTATCATCCATATGTCTCGAATTGGCATCTTGATGGATCCAGAATACGTTGCCCATCTTTTTGTGTACAGACTAGTATTGCATTATCTGCATTTCTGCTGCTCTAAGAATCGCCTGAAGATGCAGTGATAAACTGGCAAACTCTGACGAAATGGGCGACAGAAGAGTTACTATCATATGCATCATGTGGCAGAGAACCAATTGCCTAAAGATGACACAACCCTGAACCCAAATTAACCAAGGCAACAAGTCCTCTTGTCCACACGCTGCCGTAATTCGCGCCAACCGCATGACGCCTTTATATATAAACCGCACCATCGTCGATGCATGCTTACAATTATCCCCCTCCGCGTGGCGTCCCGTACGTACGCAGCAAAATGCCCAACAAGGCAGCCGTCGGGAGCATCGTCGCCGCCGTCGGCGTCGTGGCCGTGGTCTGCGCGATCGCCGCCGTGACGAGCTCGAAGAAGGGCGGCGACAATGCGTCGCTCACCGCGAACGTGCGGCTCTCCACCGTGTGCTCCGTGACGAGGTACCCGGGCCGGTGCGAGCAGAGCCTCGCCGCCGTGGTGAACGACACCGCCGACCCGGAGGCCGTCCTCCGCGCCGCGCTCCAGGCGGCGCTCGACGAGGTCGCCGGCGCGTTCAACCAGTCCGCCCACGTCGGCAAGGATGACGACGGCAAGATCACCAAGAGCGCCATCGAGATGTGCAAGAAGCTCCTCGATGACGCCGTCGATGATCTCAAGGGCATGGCCAGCCTAAACCGCGATCAGGTCAAGATTTATTCGAATTTAACAAAAAAAATTGTTCAGATTTTAAACCGAAGCAGATTAATTTTAAGCACCCGCATGGATGTCCACCCCTATATTGTATGTTATCTAGATAATTATAAAAAATTTCAAAATATTTAACAAGATAGATTAATATGAAATATATCACTTCACAAACATGCAAATACAAATTTGGTCACTATAAGTTGTAACAAAAACAACAAATTAAACTCTAACTTCCATATGTATATCTATAGTCATACTTGTTTTTTTACTTGCAATGGTTAATTTAAACTTGTATGTTTGTGAAGTGGTATATTTCATACTAATCTATT
>CM002482.1:20753950-20772167 GCA_000325765.3 Leersia perrieri
TATTTATTTTAAAAAATCATAATTGTTTGGATGACACACATATGCGGGTTGTTAAAAAGAGTTTGCCATTTTAAACCCTGAAATGCAGGTGACGGAGCACATCAATGACCTCCGGACGTGGCTGTCCGGCGTGATGACGTATATCTACACGTGCGCCGACGGGTTCGACAAGCCGGAGCTGAAGGAGGCAATGGACAAGGTGCTGCAGAATTCCACCGAGCTTAGCAGCAACGCGCTCGCCATCATCACCCGCCTCGGCGAGCTCATGCCGCCGGGGCAATCCTCCAAGGCGAACGTGTCATCATCATCACCCGCCGGCGCGCACCGCCGGCTTCTCGGGCTGCAGGGCGGCGAGATCGCCGCTGTCGAGGGGGCGAGCTTGCGCCGGCTTCTCGCCGTCCATGACAAGTTGCAGGAGATCGCCGACGTGAAGGAAGCCAGCCGCCACCTCTTGTCGGAGACGTTGGATGCGATCTCCGAGATGTCACACGACGCGAGCCGCCGCCTTCTCGGCGTCCGGTTCAGCGAAGGCGCAATCGATGACGCCGATGACGGTGATGACCTCCCCGGCCGCCGGCTTCTGAGTATCTCTTTGGATGACGCTGAATCCGACGTGGCGGCCGGCGGCGAGCATTGGCAGATGGGCATGTCATTCGATGACGACGGTGACTCCGCGGACGCCACCGGCGGCGAACATCGGGAGCTAAACGCCGTCTCTGACGAAACCGCTGCCGACGCCGGCGAGCAGCATCGGCAGCTGGAGGATGACGTCACCCCAGATGAGTTCGGTGGCGAGCAGCATCGGGAGCTAGAAATGACCACGAACGCCGCCGCCGCCGGCGAGCATCGGCAGCTGAGCATGATCTTCAACGCGATCTCCAACATGACGAGGAAGGCCGACAGCGTCAAGCGCCGGCTGCTGAGCATGCCCGACGGCGCCGCCACCGAGCACGACGACGGCGGCGGCGGAGGGCGGGCGCTCCTGTCCATCCAGCTCGGGAGCATCGCCGACCTGTCGGCGGAGATGAACCGCCACCTCCTCGCGGCGGAGGAGCTCCCTGACGACGAGCTCGCCGGCAAGCGCCAGCTGCTATCGACGACGCTCCGTGTGCTCAGCGAAGCCACCACGGATGCCAAAGACCAGCTCGACTCCATCGACAACGCCACGCTGGCACCCAACGCCGACGTCGCCGTCATCCCCGATCGAATTCTCGGCGAGGAATTCGAGGAGGAATCCAAGGCGACTCCCCACCACCGGCTTCTGACGAGCAACGTCGTCGGCACGATCGACGACATCGAGCACGAGCGTCACAGCCGGCCCAAATCCAGCGAGTTCCCGGACTGGGCTCCGGCCCACATGCGGCGGCTTCTGCAGCTGCCCGGCACGCAGAAGCCCAACGCGGTGGTCGCCAAGGACGGGAGCGGCGACTTCAAGACGATCACCGAGGCCGTCAACGCCGCGCCCAAGAACTCACCGACCCGCCACGTCATCTACGTGAAGGCCGGCGAGTACAACGAGTACGTCACCATCCCCAACTCCGTCCCCAACATCTTCATGTACGGCGATGGCCCCACCCGCACCCGTGTCATTGGCAACAAGAGCAACAAGGACGGCGTCGCCACCATCGCCACCCGCACCTTCTGTAAGTATAGTACACAATCAATTCCCAAATCCAAATCGATTTGAGCAACATTGACATGAAAACGTCGACGTGTATGTGCAGCGGCGGAGGGGAACGGGTTCGTGTGCAAGTCGATGGGGTTCGTGAACACGGCGGGGCCAGAGGGGCACCAAGCAGTAGCACTACACGTGCAGGGGGACATGTCGGTGTTCTTCAACTGCAAATTCGAGGGATACCAAGACACGTTATACGTGCACGCGAACCGTCAATTTTTCCGCAACTGCGAGGTGTCGGGCACGATCGACTTCATCTTCGGCAACTCGGCGGCGCTGCTGCAGAACTGCCTCCTGACGGTGCGGAAGCCGATGGATAACCAGGCGAACATGGTGACGGCGCAGGGTCGCACCGACCCAAACATGCCCACCGGCATCGTGCTGCAGGGCTGCCGCATCGTGCCGGAGCAGGCGCTTTTCCCCGTCCGCCTCACGATCGCCAGCTACCTCGGTCGGCCGTGGAAGGAGTTCGCGAGGACGGTGGTGATGGAGTCCACAATTGGTGATCTCATCAAGCCGGAAGGGTGGGCAGAGTGGATGGGCGATCAGGGGCTCAAGACGCTCTACTACGCAGAGTACGCTAACACTGGCCCCGGCGCTGGCACAAGCAAGAGGGTGGCGTGGCCGGGGTACCGTGTCATCGGACAGGCCGAGGCCACGCAGTTCACCGCCGGCGTGTTCATCGACGGCTTGACGTGGCTCAGGAACGCCGCCACGCCCAATGTCATGGGCTTCATCAAATGATTCATTTGGGTTGTCTCCACTCTCAGTTACATTGTTTAGTTTGCAGGGCTTTTTACGGGCCTTTGAGTAGTTTACCACGGGTTACGTTGACTCGTTGTGTATGGTACATTTTTTTTCGAGTTTGTATGGTACATATTTTGCCTCCTCGATCGAGGCACTGAAGCACACTGCACCCATAGTGGTAAACGAGGAAACATGTATATGTATATGTATGTTATTTCTACTTGTTATACACATTTACCCATGAGCACAAAGTGTGAAGCACGTATATGCAATTTTCGTAGAGTACTCACTCCGTCCTAAAATACAAGATAGGAAAGTGCTTTTGTAGTTTTTTTTTTAAATGATTTGTTCAGATAATCCCTCCTACAAGAGGATTGAAGGGACCTATTGTGGTGTAAAATTATTTCCCTGAGTCCTTTCTAATCCCTTTCTCTTGGGGTTAACTGAATAAGGACTATTAGGGTGATACATGTGAATGTACTACTTTTTTTATTTGTTTTGAAATCGTCTACTGCATCCATTCACAAATATAAGGAAATTTAGCTATTTGAGATATTAAGGATAAAGGGAAAAGATAATGATTTCAAATTAGCTATACGTAGAAAGTGGAAGGGTGGTTTGTGATAAGATAACATTAAGTGAAAATTAAATATAGAATGGGGGTGGTTCAGTAGGGAAGTGAACCTCTAGAATCTCTTATATTTGTGAATAAAAGATGAATAACATGATCCCTTACAAAATTTCTCCTTATATTGGTGGACCAAGAGAGTAACTTGAAATGCATGCCATAACCAGATCACATCGGAAGACATGTTTTGCTGAGATCGACGGCAAACATTTTTTTTTTTAACAATGGATATCATTATGGCCTCTACCCTCACAAGAGCCTACAGAATGTAGGAAATTTGAGGATCTAAAATTTGTCCCTAAATATGAGGAATCTAGTATATGTCCTATCAATTACATTTTATTCAAATTTAATCTTATTTTATCCCGCTCAACTAGAGAGTGATCCTCTACGGTGGTAGTAGTTGTGACTTAGCCACTGGCGTGTGAGCCGAAAGATGATAAGCCAACACCTTATAGCATCTCCAGTGTTGAGTTTGATTTGAGGAGTCCACAAATTGCATGCATATAAGGTTCGGTTGTTCCAGTATGGTATTGTTTGATGGGGCCCATAACTGAACGGAGAAAAGGTGAAGAATAGCAGATGGGACCCACAATTGAAGGGAGAAAAGGTGAAGAATAGCATGATAGCAGCAGCACATGCATTTTCAGAGTTTGGCATCTAGGCAGAGTGCGATTTCTATTCTGACATCTAAACATCGATCCACCCAGTATACTCAGTTCGGTATTTTGCACCTATGGTTTATTTTTTTATACACTAGAGATGCTCTTAGTGGTAGAGTCCCTCTGCAGTTACTACAAAGTATCTTTCCATTCAACCATCCCTACTGCCCACATCAATGAGGGGTATGTCCTTAGTTTCTCAAAAACAATTTTGAATCCCTTATATTTGGGGAATGGGGAAACTAAGGTAATACATGCTACGAAATAAAACAATATAATCAATCAGGAATGATTTTGGATTTGTTTTTCTTTTCGGGTCCACTCTACTTTATGTGTGCCCTAAACATTGACGATTTTAATTGAAATTTTGAAACATTGAAAGATGTTTGATCTGCTAATGACCGATCACTTTTCCAACATAGACCTACTGTTCATTCAGATCATCAAATTTTACCTTATGTCCCAATTAATCTGCCAGGTTATGGCTCATTTTAAGACAGCTTATATCTACGCTGATTATGCTAAGGGAATGATCGGATGTAGGATTATAATTAAGCTTATGATGCTTATATACATAATAAAAAAATATTAATGTTGGCAAATCCAGGCCTCTGGAGCAAATACGCTGACTACTTTTGAATATCTGTTTTTTTAAAAAATACTTGAATGGAAGTGGTGGAGAAATTGTAATGCAACATTGTATCTTTGTTTTTTTAATTAGACATATTATGTTGTTTGAGAGATACCCATGTCTGTTTCTACTTCTGGTGTCGGTAATATACTCCCCATGAAACCAAAAAGTTCATGGTAGTCCTGAAAAATTTCCAAATGCAATCACAAAAGTTCTACAGTAGATTATTTAGAATGGTACATCTGATTATTCAACTGGAATTAATTAAAATGCTGGTTTGTTTCCGTTTTCACCTAAACTTGAGTTTGTTTTACACTTTAAACTATATATACATCTAAGCTGGAATACTCATATATACGAACAAGTCTGTCGGCACAATTTTTTTTTAATAAAAGAGCTACTGGTAGTTTATGTCTGATAAATTAACTTGGACATATTAGAACTATTAGTACTTTCTAGTAAAAATGAGTGACCCTGTATGAAATGTGGAAAAATGCTCCTGTTTATGAGGAAATTGAATTTTATCTCAACTATGAACATACATGGACAACTGTACTATTCATTGCTTCTTTGCATTTTATTTGAAGGCCAATGCCCAAAACTTATAAACAATTTTGTTAGTTCTTTTCACGTTGAGCTTCACAGAATTCTAGCAACTCTTGGATTTGACTTTCCTACCTGAGTCAAATTCTAAACTAAGCAGTATATCTTCCGAGCCTGGATATGCTCGTCTGTCCATATTAAGTGAATCAATATATATATTCTATTGAAAGGAAAGCAAATAAACGTGTATGAGTGCATAATGTGAAAAAAAAAATATTTCCAGAGTTTAACCCCCAAAAAAATTGTAGGATGCCAATGTGGCAATATGAACTAACTAGCCTATCAGCGAATCCTAAAGATAAGTAAACCCTATTGTCACATATTTTTTTTTGTTCTTCAAAAATAAACTGTGCAAGGAGTTTAGATCCCCTGTATATTACTTTCAGTTACATGCACAAAATTAATAGGCACAAGATTGAAAACCGCAGTCTTCCTTTAAAATGTCAATCAAAGCATGGCCACTTCCATTTATTTCTCCTGACATTTCTGAGCTAATTAAAACCATTCCTTCGTGCACACCATTTTCGTATCTTGAACCGTTATCTATCATTTTTAGTGTTTAGAATAATCAAGAGAACATTTATAAAAATTCAATCTGGTACTAGCAGATGCATACTAACCAAAGTCTATTAAACCGCTTAAGAAAAAAATTGCTCTTCAATATGCTACAAAAGCAAGATTGTTCTTCGTGTTAAATGGAAGTACCGGCCGGCGGCTTCACCTCCTATTTTTGCCTCCTCCCCTACTTCTCTTCCGCCCGTTTTCATGGACTAATTAAGCCCAACTGTGAACTGTTGGATCCGTTTCTTCCTACAAAACCGCACCACCTCGAGCTCGCCACGACCTAAAACACACGCCCATTTCCTAGCCATTGCCGCGTGATCACCGATCGCCCAGGATCGATCGATCGGTCGCTCGCCTCAATCGCCGCGCGCCATTGATCCAGGTGTAGTAGTGCGTCGGCGTCGTGCCGGCGATGGGGTGCACCACGTCCACGGAAGCGCGGCACGACATGGTCGTGATCAACTCCGGCCGGCGCGCGGCGGCGCGGAGCTTGTCGCTGCCGTCCGTCGATCGGCAGCGGCTACGGTGGAAGGCGGCGTCGGTGCTGGCCTCGCTCGGCATCTCCCATGGCCGCCACTCCGGCGCGTTCAAGCACGCGGCGGCGACCACGTCGGTGGATGAGGAGATGATGATGAAGAGCGAGCACGACCGCGCCGCGGAGGCCGCGGCTGCGGCGACGGCGGCGGCGAAGCTGGTTGTTGTGAAGCCCCACACGCGGACGCTGACTCCGCCCAACGAGCCGGAGGTGATCAACGCGTGGGAGCTCATGGCCGGCCTCGAGGATGACGATCCACCGATCACGCCACGCGCGTCGCCGCCGATGTGGATGCAGTCTGACATGGACGTGCCAATCGCGTTGGAGTTTGATCCCGAGATACTCTCCGGATTCCGTGAGGCTCTCGCGGACGCGGACACGTCGCCGTCGGAGCCGACGACTTGCTCGGTCACGGAGCAGCCGCCGGAGAAGCGCGACAACACGCCGATCTCGCCGGCGACCACCACCACGACCGGCGACATGCCGGAGCTCTCGGGCATCGTGCGCGCACGCATCAACGCGTTCCAGGAGAAGATCGAGCGGAGGTCGTCGAGCAAACGCGGCGGCGCGAGGGTGGCGCAGATGTGCCCGCCGCCGGGAGGTGAGGGGAAGGCGGTGGTGTACTTCACGAGCCTCCGCGGCGTCCGCAAGACGTTCGTCGACTGCTGCGCCGTGCGGAGCATCCTGCGCAGCTACGGCGTGCGCCTCGACGAGCGCGACGTGTCGATGCACGCCGTGTTCCGTGCCGAGCTCCTCGCCGCGTGCGGCGGCGCCGCTGCCGCGGGTGTTCGTCGACGGCCGGTACCTCGGCGGAGCAGAGGACGTGCACACGATGCACGAGGCCGGCGAGCTCGCGCGCGCGCTCGAAGGGTGCGAGGCCGCGCCCGTGCGCAAGCTCGGGTACATGGAGGCGTGTGCCGCCTGCGGCGACGTCCGGTTCGTCCCGTGCGAGACGTGCTACGGCAGCTGCAAGGTGTTCGTCGACGGCGACGGCGAGTTCCGGCGATGCACCGGTTGCAACGAGAATGGGCTCATCAGATGCCCCGTCTGCTGCTGCTGATGTTTTTCTTGTACCGTGTATATAGATTAAATTCTCCCATGTTTTTAGTCGTTTGTACTTTTGTACAGTGTGAAGAGCATTACAGAGGAAATCTATACGAGTTCAAGAGGATTTTGGTTAGGCTCCTATTGTTTCTTATCCTTTTTGCGCCTCATGTAGACTGAAGAGAGATTGCTAAACCTGTAAGGCCTCATCTGAAATCAGAAATTCCGAAACCCATAAATCAGAAATTTTCTCGTCTTCCAAGTAAGGCCTGGACTGTTTAGACATTGGCAATCCATTTCAGCCCAAACTTACTGTCATGATGATTGAAACACAGAATTTGTTTATATGTTACCTCATTGGACGTGGGAAGATCGATGGTATTGCACGTAAGGGCTAAGAAAAGAAGAAATGCAGGACATTATCAGCATCAATATAAAGTGAGAAGAACGTGTTAAACATGATTGCACGATCACTAGACTCAATTTGAGGTACTTTACACTGTTCTGCACACATAGCCCCTTCTAGGCACAGTCCTTACCGGTTTCACCGTTATTATCACACTTGGCTGTTCATGTATATTGGGGTGTTCATCTTGATGCCTGAATAACTGACAATATGTACCTGGTGTTTATTTTCACTTAATTGTGCCTACCATGGGCAGCCAAATCTTCTGCTGCCTTTGCTGCTCTATGGAGAACATCAGACAGCATCATAGCTCCTGCAGAGAAGTAGCTGCTGGTCATGATGCCATTCACAACCTTAGCTGCTGTTCTTCCTGTGGCGGTTGCAACTGTCTTGGTCGTCTCGGATACGTGGTATGTTTCATCCACTGATCTGATTGCACCAACACCGGCGCTCACCCTGTCGGTTAGGCCAATTCTCTTGCTTAACTCTGCAGCCTTGGCTGCTGCAGTCGCCGATACTTGATGGGATTCATCAAATGCCCTAGCCTTGGCCAGTGCATCTTTGCTGAGTACGTATCCCCTTGCTAGCATTGTCTTCACAACATCCTGAGCAATTGTCAAAGCTTCTTGTGGAGTGGAATTGAACTGGCATGTTTGATAGTTCTGTTTAAGTTTCATAAATAAATAAATAAATGTCACCTAGTGGCATTACGGAGAGTGGGAAACTATGAAAATATCTAATGTTCAAATCTCAAACAGGGCAATATTAAGATTAGCATACCCTGTATTCAATTTCCTCCTCTGTATACCAATTTGGTGTGTCCCAGAAATTGTAAGGTTCATATGGCTGTCCCCAACGAGCTATGCAAACCGGCTGGTCCACAATGGTAGCTCCCTGTAAAAATGTGGACAATGTCAAAAAGATCGGATGACAAAATACTAGTCTAAGTAACATGTGCATATGGAAGCTTCCAGAGTGACTGAATTTGGAATGTATAAATTTGAAAGAGCAGGCTCTGATACCTAAAATCAATCTATTTAACTGATGACTAAAATAATGGGCAGCTAAGACGTCATATATTCAATAATGAAAAAAAAGTTCTCCGCTATTTATTCAGTCATAAAAGTTGCAAATTCTGTGCTGCTTTAATTTTCAGCTGCAGCTGCTCCTTGTTGGAGTAGCTGAGGGTTCTGCTTAGCTTTTGCTGCTGCATTACCTTTCCTTCTCGCACAGTTCATGCGTATATTCTGTAAAAATTACTTCTCTTCGTCTTAATATATGAGACTGCTTTGCAGTCAATTTTCCAAAAAAAAAAAAGTGGAACCAGCACAGAACCATGTAATCGAGAAAAGTGAATATGGTAAGCCAAGGCTGTAAACAACCATCATTTATGCACATAGGTGTAAGATGTACAAGTGTAGAACTCAGAGGACGAATTAAAGAATTTCAGTTAAGTGGGGCACTTAATCTCTCAGAATCCACTATAAATTTAATGAGAGGAGTCGGACACACATTTTGAGAAAAAAATGATCCAGGCATAGGCTTCAAAAGATACTGCTACCGAAAAAACTTACACTGAGCAACACTGCGGTTTCCAAGGCATAAGGTTCCTTGAACGTCACATAAGCAGTAGAACCATATTCTCCTGATCTGTTGAAAATTGTTAAATTCGTCATAAAATGGACGGTGGGAAGACCCTTACATCCAAACATATACAATTCTTGAATCGCCAAATCAAGTTATAGTTAAAGATGTAGTATGCTTAAACTTGAAACATTATAAAAGTGATCTAGAAGGTAAAATACAAAAAGCATGAAGCTACTCAGTGACATGCGACTTATTTAGTGATAATCTTAGCATGGATGTCATAAAGGTTCAACTAACTGTAACTTCTGAATGTAAAAGTAAAAACCATAACCTGATAAGATCTATATGTTCAATAGCTCCAGAGAATGAAAAGAAATCATGAAGATCACTTTCAGATGCCCTGCTTGACAGGTTAGTAACTTCAACTGTGTATCCCATTCCACTCATGATTCTGGAAGTAACCAAGAATTAAAAAATAATCAGCATTTCTTACAGATGGGTAAGTTACACATGCATCTGGAAATTTCATAAGCATATCATACTACTATCGAGAAATGGTGCATACTACCTTCAATTTACATCAGTAGGTTATATAACAGGAGCAGGTTACGAGAAGTGTTTCTAACTCATTATTTATATGTAAGTAGCTACTTTTACAGAAAGTTGGACATTTTGTTTAGTTAACACTGAAATATTCTAGCTGTTTGTCCTACGAAGATCGTTTAGGTGTAAGGTCACTATCGAAACAAAACTTATTTATATCATTTATGCTGATTTTGATTAGAACCTGAGTATTGTTAAATGTGACAATCGAAAGAAATTTAAAAAGTGATAGATCCATCAGCCAGCAGCTCAGCTAAACACTATTTCCCTAATATAAATGTCACTAAAAGGTCTTCTTCCGTCAAAAAACTAAGAAGGTCTAGGGAGATTGTGTCAGCAGTTCAGTGCTACAATGACAACTAGAGTAATAAAGAACACGAATATGCACAAACAGAAGGAGACCTGCAACTAAATAGTAGAGAATATACTACCAGCAGAAGGTGACATACTGACGTGCAAACCACTAGCAATTAGTAGTGTATACTGTAGCCTAGTGTTCATGAGGAATTGCTTTACAACCTTTGAAGGTAAACTATTTCTCAGTGTTAATCATAAAGTACCACCAGGTAAAGGTACTGAGATGTACTAGAGATGAGGACGAAGATATACATTTTATCTCACTCACGAACTCACAGTGATCAAAATTAAAGTCAACTCAAACAGGGTATGTAGTAAATTTGTTAGTTGATTGATGAAATACAATACCACTGGATAAGTTAAACCACAGAAATTGCTACTATCAAGTATGTGCAGCAGTTTTTTCAGTTAATGTTCATCTAGGCATCCAACATATAAAGTAATTCCTTCTAGACAATACAAGGAATGAACTGTGATAATCATTTGCCGAAGTACATACCCGTATAAAAAACTGATTCATGAGAAGCTAAGAAAGCAGAGAGCACAAACTCAACATATTAATAATTAATACAACATACAATCTGAAACTAAATTGAACAACTCTGAATCAAAACATGCTAACCGAAGTTACTTAAAGTGTTAATACTACCACAGAATCCCAAGACCAGCATCATAGGCTCATAGCAAAAGTGGAAAACCAAATATCCATCAATTGCAAACGAACTAACTATACAAACCAAGAGGAAACCCCTGTTTCCTGGCGACAAATCATAACAGACCACCAAATCTGACTACACGCAACCAAAAATTGGGCATGAAAAACAGAGATTGAGGAACACCTCACCCCCTTCCTTCTCGCTTCCCCCGACTCCTTCTCCCTGCTCCGCTGCAACCGCACAGAGGCTAGGTTTGAAGGCCACCCACCCGCACAAGCGAACAGTGGGGGAGAGAGAGAGAGAGTATCCAATCCGAAGCCGCGCCAGTCCAAGCCGCCCGACGCAGCAGCGGTGGAATTTAGTGCGTGGGGCAGGACTCCGATCTCCTACCTAACAACAATCCGGAATACTTTCTCCCCTCCACTTTTCTCCTCCCCCTCGCAGTTGCTTCTCTCTCCGGTTGCTCCGAGGTCGTCTTCCTCCTCTCGACCAAATCCTTGGGAGGAGTGGTTCGTTCACATGCGCCAGTACGCCATGGCTCGGGACTGCAGAATTTGGGCCAGATGTCGGTGAGCCAGTGGATGCGGAAGAGCACGTGCCAAACCTTCCAACCTCCTAGTGGGCTCTAGAATATAAAATTAAATAGGCCTTTCTGTTGGGCCTGGTTTATTCAAGCTTGGGCCTGGTTCATGCTGGCATCACGGCCTACTTGCGTTTTTTAAGGTGTGCTTGTGTGATCTATTATATTGGTTGATGACAACTTTAACCAAACTCCTGTCACAAATCAATCTATAAACAATACGGGCGTGCTTAATCTGGCTGGTGATGCGATTGCAGGGCATGATCAATCCTCTGTCCCATGCATGTTCAGAGCTAATCACTGGATCTAGCAAGGCGTGGCCGGTGACGTGATAACGTGATGGTGCGTGTATTACGTATAGGTGCTGCGTGATTCACATAAAATCTAACGCGACCCTGGCCGGGTCGCTGGCTAGCGCTACTCGACGAACGTCTCGTCCACGCGACGCGTGGCTCTCCACACGCGTCCGTTCCCCTACTTCCTTTTTCTCTGCCCGTTCCTCTTTCTCCTCTTTCTCCGCCCGTTTCCCCAAATCCGCGCGACGACGATTTCAACTGCGGTGGCGACGGCAGGACGAAGGATCCTCTCAACTCCGATGGCTGCCTCTCCGCGTCCACGGCGCTCCACCCGTCCCTGTGCTCCCCCCGTGTCCTCGATCGCTGCCTCCCCCCGTCGACGGTGATCTCGTGGTGTTATTTTCCCATCGACGGCAAGCTTCTCCCGGACTAGAGGTTAGATCTCGGTTCCAATCACAAATGTTTGGTGGTGAGCAACCTTTTCAAGGGCATTTTTTATGTTGATTTTGTTTCCAACCCCAAAAGTACTAAGACTCCATCTGATATTTTTGTGGCTTGTGTTCTAGGGGTTCGATGACGATTTTTGCACTGGGATTTGCATGATGATAACGACGGCCTTCCACATACATGATGTAATTTTAGTGTTGTAGGATGTAACTACCCTACACACAAGATGTAATTTTAGGGTTGCGGGATGTAACTATCCATATGCATGATGTAATTATAGTGTTGCCGAATATAACTTACATCCATGCAAAGCTAAGTTACATCCATTGTGAACTTAAGTTACTAAGTTACATCCATTTTGAGACTAAGTTTTGGGGCAGGATGTAATTTAGTTTAATAGGGAAAGTAACTTAGTTCAGCATGGATGTAATTCAGTTCAATATGGATGTAACTTAGCTCATTATGGATATAACTTAGTCCGTCATGTATGTAACTTAGTTTATCATGGATGTAATTTAGTTTAATAGGAGAAGTAACTTAGCTCAGTATGGATGTAATTTAGTTTAATATGGGATATAACTTTATTATAATCTGGATGTAACTTTGTACAAATTTGGATGTAACCTTAATACAATTCAGATGCAAGGGATGTAACCTAGTTTTATTCAACCTGGAAATTTCCAAGAAAAACGAAAGTATACGTGGATTGATGGAGACCATGTTAGTCCCTTCCCTTTTTTTCAATTTGGTGTTTTGTCTCCTCCTTATTTTCTTCTTTCTTCTTCTTCCTCCTCGCTTGTTTCGAGTATGGTGGTGGTGGCTGTCATGGAAAGGCGGAGGAAATCAGACGGCGCGGCGGGGCGCGGGGATGCGTGGGACAGCGCTGCGCGGGGGCGCATGGGCCGCGAGACGCTGGGATCGCGCGGGGGTGCGGCGGGATGTGGACGCGGGGTGTTTTCTGTTTTCGGAATAGTGCGGAATCGCGTTTTCTCTTTTTTGGGGTCGCGCCGTACGACTAACTGGCGCCCGGTCTCCGTCTAGTCGGGTCCCGTGATTCACGACGGTGGAGAAAAAACAGCCAGAGAAGGCGACGGCCGCCGGCCAGCGTGCCGCCGCTTGGCCATCGATAAAATGGACGGACGAAGTTGCGTTTCTCTGTTTGTGGCTGCTTAATTTCGTGCTTGCTTTCCGACGTTTCCGTAATCATTCCATATATGGCGTACCTAATTCGATTGCCCCTTCGCCTGAAAGGCATGCTTGCCCTGTGGGCTGTGGCCCTCCTGATGGTGTAATGATTTCGATTAGTGGACGGATAGAGAATGGTAAACGGTACTATGTCCTCCATTCGTTTTTTTTTCTGCAAAATTAATATTTAAAAGTTTTAATTAATAGTTAAATTAAATATATTGATATTTAGTGTTATGTAGGTAACATAATTAGATTTATATTTAAATGTGTATTTATATGATGTAATATTTATAGTTTTTAATAATTTCTTGTGAAATAATTAATGGTCAAAGTAAATCGTGTATAATTGAAATACGTATTGTATTAAAGGACAAAGGGAGTATATCAGATGAACGTGATAAGCATCGATCGATCGAAGGTATCTCTTGGTACCCTTGTTCCGAATCTTTGAAAATTTTATCAAATAAAATACTGCAAATGAGCTAGCTTGAACTGTGATTAACTTCGGATTGGCTTTGCGTGTTCTGCCCGCTCTACGGCTCTCCTTTTTAACTCGGATCAGCAGCATCTCGACACACACATCTATAGGTGGTCACTTTCGCCATTTCACGAACATGCCTGTCACGCATGTTTCTTGAAGAAGTATGACGACTGAGCTACATACGTACGCGCGTACTTTACGTACGTTCGCTTTCCTCAAAAGGGCATTTAAACCACATCCAATTGTTGCAATATGCCAGTGTGTACGTGCGTACGATTACGAAAACTGCGAGATCATTAAAAACTCCTCAATTAAATTCTCCACTGTATAAAGATTAACGAACACCATTATGTGCTACGTACTCGATCAACAATCATGTTTCGAAACTTCTGGCTAGCTAGCTGATCTCGATCGATCCCCAGCATCAGTCAATTAAGAAATGATTTCATATCATCCGGTCAGTATGGATTATGGGCACGTTTTTTGGGCAGCCTGCTGTCTCGAACCAGAAGCCACTGCACGCCGTCAGCATGGCTTTGGTCACCAGGTGACGTATATTGGCCAAAAAGATGTATATATCTCCTCGGTTCTAGAATAAAGATATTTTTTATTAATAAGACAATAAATCTGGATAAAGGTATATCAAGATTTGTTGTTCTATAATATGCCACGTCCTGCTAGAAATAGTTATCAAGATTTGAACATATCCTAAGGCAGAGAACAACACAATAATCTCAGAATTTTAAGCGTAATTAACTCTTTCAAGCATTTAAGTAGGTTAAAACCTAAAAAAAATCAGCAAATATATATGTCGTAGTAATCAGAACATCGTAATGTACGTGTTGCGAGTAAATTTTTTTTTTAAAAAAAATGCAAAAGCAAGTGAGAACAGAGATCCAGATGGATCACCCAATTTCCGGGAAGACATATACGTGCGACAGTATATTACCGAAATTTAAGGTCCGGTCCGGTGTGCTACGCTATATATGTCAACTGTGGATCGTTACGTGTTACTCCTACGTTTCTTGTTCTTTTCTTGATCAACGACTGTTATGCAAAATTGCAAATTACGGAGTAAGTAGAGAACATGAAGCGTCAGGGCAGTACACCATAGCGATTAAAAGATCAGTTCCTTATGTGCTCCGTTATTTTCAAAGTATTAACATATATTAATTGATCACTCGTCTTATATTAAAAAATATTCTAAAAACATGCAAAATTATATGTCATTTCTTACCTTTCAAGGATGAACCATAGCAAAATAATCAATAATTAGATAATTTTTTTTAATAAAACAAATGGTCAAACAAATATAAAAAGATGAAAATGGTGCCATGCATTTTGAGGATGAAGACACTATACTGTATATGCATTGATCAGTTTCAGTTAGTCTGGTGGCACGTCAACTGAACATGACGGGTCCATCGGACGCAGCTACCGCTAACGGCTGATTCGATTCGGTCGTCGATCGTCCGCTTTAGACCACCGTCCGTCGACGATCGATGATATAAACGATCACGAGACTCTCCTACTGCATGCTTAGATGCATCGAACGATCATACGTTCACCTAGAAGGTTCCAAAAAAGCGATCTCCTGCCGACATGCGTGATCTTTGGCAGTTTGCATCGGGCGCCGATCGATCGATGCATACATGGCACGCGCGCAAAGACGCTGGGGCATTTTCACGATGGCGCGCGCACGGTGACGTTGCGACACGCCGTCTCGTCTGGGCGACGCGTACCGTTGCATGGACGTGGACACGTCCGAAAACGACGCCTCCTTTTGACGAGCCAGAGCCAGCCAGCCAGCCGATCGACCGGCCAATATCGTCGATTCGTCGTCGACGACGCCGATCACAAGAGACGTGGGATGGGTTAATTGGGCCCTTTACTCAAGTATATGTGCGTGGTTGTGGATGATTAGTATATGTGCGCGTGTTTTGTTAGCGCCAGCCGAGTTTAATTAGGCTCCGAATGCATTGTGGTTGCTAGCAGCTGTAATGTTTGTCGCAAATGTGTGGACCGGTTGAATGGAAAGAGAACTCCCTCCAGCGGACGAGATTGACCTGATCATTAAGGCCCAGGTGGATCTTGTGGCCCAAGATGCATGGAGCGCGCGGCCGCGCGCACATGCGTCGTTAACTGTCTACATGTATGCATGTTTGTGTACAATCCATGTGTTCAGATTTATTGGTTTCCTAGAACCGATCGAAAGGCTGTTTGATTGAACTTTTATAACGTTGTAAACCCAAGGAGTATAATAATGAGTAGCCTTATTCTATAGACTGAAATTGTGTAGGAAAATAGGAAACAGTAGCAAAGTGAGACTAGGGAGAAAGTCAGAAAAGAAACAAATAATTAATAGAATGTCCATTTAAGTGGGAGCTAAATAAAACTTATGTATTCATTAATCATACCAATATAAACTCATGCATGTCTGTTTTTAGAGTAAACATGGAGTATTAGGGTGGTATACGGTCCCTATTGGTAATTAATACCTTATTTGTGTATGTAGGCCACTCCGAGGGCTACTTTTCATACAACATTTTTCTCGCCGACACAAGTAGGATGGTCCCTCAAACCATTGGAACTATATAAATCTCATGACCTATATTTAATTCTCTTGGGCACGGATCATATTAATGTATGTTCACTCATTACAATTTATTTCGTTTAACAATAAGGCTCAATAGCAAAAGAAAAAAGTTGATCTATTTTTGCCCATCCCTCGCTCTCCCCTTGTCCATGTGTTGTCTGATCCAACCCCACAAGGCGATCGAGAGAGAGATGCCAATCTATGCCCCCTACCCCATATATGTGTGCCTTTTGTGTTTCTTCTTGCAATTGGTGTCATAATAATACCTTTGTTAGCTCATTTGAACTATTGTGGTTTTACTTATGCTAATGTTAATTATATAGAATGTGACTAGAGGACCCATCATTTTCAAGTAATGAAATACAATCCAGTCTTTTTAAAATTAAAAAGGTTGCAACCAATTATTACAAATTTCAACAACAAGCCAAACAATTATGAATTACAAAATCATGGTTTGACTTAAAAATAAAAAACTAATTAACACCATCATAATTAAAGACAACAATAACACGCGTTGCTAAAGTTGCATATATAGTTAGAAAAAAATCTACATAACCTTTGGACTCACAAGTTGTGTATAACCACTGTCTTCTTTAAACAAGAAAACATGATCCAAATCATAAACCAGTGTATGCACACTTTTAACGAGTTTCTCTACACATCCACGAGTCAGTACAAGTAACATATCCATACTAACGTTACGGCAAAATTAATTTGGTAATGCAAACACAACAATCAAAAGATGGTAAATTTAAGATTCACCTAATTAAAAACTATATATTACAGTTATATACATGGAGTGCTCGTTGCATGCCCTTTCTATTTCTCGAGCAAACATATCCAGCTGTAAGAAGTATGAGATGAGATCTGAGATAATTAATTGTAGTGGTTTTCATGCCGTAACATACTATTATTATTATCTAGATCTAGCAAGTACAATATTTACCTGCCAAGAGATCGACAAAGATCATCAGCACAGTGGATTTAATTTTGTTTACAAGTCTGCATGGTCCTAATCACACGCATAACTAGGGCCTAATTTAGCAGGGGCCAGGTACTGGTGCGATCGAGATAATTAGTTGCAGGGTTGTAGTCAGGGTCGTACGGTGTATCTTTGATTTCCTGCCCTCTTGTCGCCCCACTTAGATATATCATTACATGGTCCATACATCCACACACATCTCTGCATCATTCGCAATGCGTACTCCACTCCAAATATTTCTCCATTGAATTAACTATAAATAACAGGAAAGTACGTACTCGATTAAACTCGAATTTGAATGCGCACGTACATATATATGTCTATAGATCCAAATTAATTAGTTTCTGTTTAAATGGAAATTAATTAAACTTGTTGGCACATGTATTGGGGTTTTAGTACTCTTAACGTCATGTGGGGTTATATGTCCAAATCGATAAAAATATGATGTGGGGCTCAAATTAAGTCCTCGGCTCTAGACTCCAAATTTAGCTTATTCCAAATAAGTCCAAATTCAGCTGAGATTAAAACACAGGACACAACATTACGTCCAAAAGAGAGAACTGCAATTATCATGCATGAGTGGCACCCATCAAGAAAAGAACCGATCGATAAGCTGCTTAATGTCAAGTAGCAAATTAATAAAGCATCCATGCATTAAACAACACGCATTAGCCCTTTCAAAGTACAGAAACATGAAACTCTCACTAGACTAGCTAGCAGTACACTACTGTCTTCTATAATTAAAAGCACTGATCGATCATGTCTCCAGCCATGCATGAAATCGATCTGCAAATCGCAAACCCTCTCGCCATCCAAATTTAATTGGATACTTAGTACTACTAAACCAAACCAGTCGATCGTCACGATGCAAATTTAACTTACAAGAAAGCACAAATATCTTGCATGCTTACAATTACTAGTAGCTAGCTAGTTATATAGTGCATTTTTT
>CM002482.1:20772267-20808875 GCA_000325765.3 Leersia perrieri
ATATATATCACTTGTAAATATATAATAGTTCTGTTCAGCCGACTGCAGGAGATCAGAGACTAGTTGAGCTGCAGGCATGCTCGATCTAACGGCCACGCATGCGCCGAGCTCGGTAGATCGACGGTTGGTGGCGATCGATCACATGAGGAGGCTCCTGATGACGGCAGCCTGGTCACTGGTGACGTCGGGGGAGGCGAGCAGCTGGGCGAGCGTCTCGCTGAGGTTGTCCACCTCCTGGTGCAGGCTCCTGATGTAGCTGCACGTCTCCTGCAAAACCCTAGCCGCCGAGCCCTGCATTCAATTCACACACGTCTGTGAGCTCAGCTCAGTAAACTCCTCCTACTGCACTTCCCTCATGGCGAGCTAGAGAGAGTATATACTTACCCTATGGGCGCCATTGCGAGCTTGAGACTGATCCGGGAGAAGGGCCTGAAGCTTGGAGAGCAGTTCGGTGATCTGGTCCTCCGAGATCGACGACCTCGACGACGACGACGGCAGTGAGCTCCCAGCTCGCCGTGAGCGCGATCTCCGGCTGCTCGACATGGTTGCAAACAAACTGCAGTGTAGCTATCTAGCTAGAATATGTTTAGTAGTCCAGCTCGATCCCAAGCTAGGTAGCACTAGTAGCTTAATTAGTTGAGCTAGAAGCTAGGTGTGAGTAGCTGATGCTAGCTAGATTTAATCGATGTCTGAGATATATTGGCAGTTGCAAGGCGATCTATATATAATGGGAGAGCTAGCTAGCTAGAAAGAGCAGTGCGCTAGCTTGGCCGCCCGCAAGAGGGAGGCGGAAGCGAAAGCTGGAGGATTAGAAGAGGAGAGAGGCAATCGTTCGAGCTGAGGTAGCAGCAAAAGGGGGAAAGCGAGAGTTGTAATTGTGCGACAACGAGAGAGACGTTGTGATTTATGACCATATATGGATTGATAGTCTGGTCATGTGTTTATGTGGTGAGGGAGAAGAGCTAAGCAAGTGTGTGTGTGCGCGCGCGCGCGCGTGCTTCTTTTTATTTGATTCGTACTTTCATTTTGGCCGCTGGATTTGTCTGTACTCTGTACTATATATATGTGTGTGGTTTTCTTTCCCTGTTTTGTCTTCTGCATCTGCACGGTCCAGCCGGCTCTCCGGATCTGCGATCGATTCGTTCATCCATGCTGGGCATCAATAAATTGATTAATCATCGATCAGTACCATGCATCTGAATTATAGTATTTCCTATCATGGAGAGCATCTTGTGTTGTTATTGAGTAAATAAAACATAATCCTCAATTTTACTATGGCTTGAATCATACTACTGCCTCCATTTCTTATGTCACTTGTTTTTTTTGTAAAATTTTAGTTTTTAACAAGGCTACTAGTAGTATTCTTTATGACCGTAGGTTTTGTATTCCAGTTTTTCAGTAATGCAGTGACAGATCAGAAATGGAGGGCAGTATGGGTGCAAGTAGTGATTGAGAATGACCAAAAATGTGCTTTCACGATAGCTACCATGCATTACTACAACACAAAAAAATATTTTTCTAAAATATGGTACAGTTGTTTTCATTGACAGCAAGGACGGGTCACTTCATGGGTACTCATTGATCTACTCTAGCTCAACCAAATTAATTTGTTTGTTTGAGCTGTAGCTTTTGGAGCATTTCTAAAAATCTGCTACAAGCTTTTCATTCTGAAAAGTCAATCATGGTTTTTAGAAGATGTGTTTTGCTGGGTTTAAAAAGCCACGGAAAGCTCTTAAAATTGAGCTTTTTAACTTCCCCTATAAACTCAACTTTTCTTACCTTCTGGCTTACCAGAAGCTGCACGAAAAGTTAGCTGTTTGTTTGAGCTTCTAATTTTTCACGCTAAGAAGCTGTACAGAAGCTCAAACAAACAGACTCTAAGTGAACAATTTTTTAAAATTGATTTTATTAGATTAGAGTGGATAACACAATGACTATGTCCTTAGATATATTATCTCCATCTTAAAATATATCCACCTTATTAGTTTAAGTTTTTTTAAAAAGATACTTGTATTATAAGACGGGGTAACAGCAAAAAAGTGAAAGTGAAATGGAATATCATATAGATCAGACCTTATTGATAATTTTGTGACATGTGGCAAAATATACAACCATATATGTCATGGTTTTATCAAATTTACAAGGAAATACCATTTTTTTATGGTGCATATGGGGATAGACTCTTGCTACTGGCCCACAGCACGTCAGCACCCAAAGCAAAATCCAGGTGTCTTCCTAACAGTTTCCTTTAATAATTAGCTTTAAGATGTACCTGTTTCACTATTGTTCACACACATTAATTTGTTTTAAAACATATTCCAATGCATAAGTTACTTGACACTAAGACTGCTCGTGCAGGGAACATCTAGGGATGCTGGAAGATTTGTACTCTATGGTTGTCTGAAGCTGTGCGGGGAGGAGAATATAAAATCATGATTGCTAGAGTCCTGTGTACATGTTGTGGAGTTCAGAAATGCCAAATGTTTGAGAACCGAGATGCAGATTGGTCATGCTGTGCCACAAACCGACTCCACGTAGGCCAAGTTGTCGTCTTGTAACCTAGTTTGTTGGTGTTGATTAATTAATAAACTCTCAACAGGGGCAGTAGTACTGCATGCTCACTGGTAGTGTTCACTGTTTAGGCCATGGCAACCGACTGATTAGCTAGCTCAGCATTAGCTTAGCTCCCCTAGCCTTTTTACGATCAATCACAGCAAAAATCTCCAAACGAGAAAACTACATAGTATAATCATTTAAGTTGTCCCAGAACAGTACAGGGCAATAGTTCGCATTATAGAAATCTACCAACTACCATCATTGGATCCGTCCTACACCTCTCATGATATGTCCAATTATATAGGTTTGACCGGTTCTTGACATGTATATATGCATGATTTTTTTACTAGAATGTATGTATACATGCACATGCAACATAAAAATCCATTATGTGATATTGATGTATTTGTATACGTACAAAAAATCTTTTTTTATCTTATATACTCCCTCTAATTAGTTTTGTACATGTTTCATATTAAACTTTTAAAAAAATCTATACAATATATCTTAAAATATTTTGATTGGAAGTATGAAAATTAGTATGTATATTTCTCCTGAAAAAGTACCCTTTTAATATTATAATTTCATCAGAAACTTCAATTGTTAGCAATCAAATTTACGTTTAGAAGACCGTATCAATATCAGAACAACATATTTTCATAATAGTATATGCATAGTGATAGACTGATAGCAGTCTCCAAATTATTGAAGCCGACGTATTTTCGTGATCTCAAAGTACGGATCAGAAGGGCCTAACACTATGTTCAGTGTACCCCAACAGAACCTTATGGGTGGTATTGAACTTTTCAAGGATTTATGTATGGTGACCCAAAATTAATCATGCAACAGAATGTTGACAAGGGGCACATGAATCTTGGTCAAGGCGAAACCCCAGCTGCTAGGTGAACTGTGACTATCGATCAGTGTAGCGAAGTTGTCTTGCTAGTTAACTAGAAGCAGCTGATGCTCTGTTTCCTTTTCTCCCTTCAGCTATCTATCTTGGCTGCATCTGTCTGGAGTTCTGGAGGAGTGGAGGTGTGAACTGTACCCAGCATGACATTTTCACATGAGGGGGAAGAAGCTGCAGGGTGATCACTGTCCCATTCCACACTGCCAATTTGCCCATGCTGCCACTCCCAGCAGGGACGGCAGAGCCCACCTCCTGACGACCGATCGATGCTAACTGATGTGCAGAGCAAGATGGACGAGACCAACGAATTGCATTTCCTTGAGCTGCTGTTGTGCAGATGATGATTATCAAGATACGTTTGGGCTTGACCCCTGCCAATCATGGCGGTTAATACGATCAGGTTTTGGAACTATACATGTTAGACGACAGGTGAACACATGATCATCGCCAATCATAGCCCTTGTTTGCGCCTGCATGCATGCATACGATACGAGTTCGGTTCACACGTCCCTGAAACGAACATGCCCGTAGGACATTTTGTCCCCAGCTCTGGTCAAGACGAAGGCCGAGACAAAGCTACATGTATGTACGTATCACTCTCTGTCCAAAAACGGCGAGGGCTCCCGCCGGCTTGGACCACGTTCAGGAGCTCATACGAAATCCACCTCCTCGATCCGGTAGGACACGTACGCGCGCTGGAGACGATGCGTAGCACCTGGCGTTCTCATCCGAGATCCCCTCCGCGGCAGGCAGAATTTGCCCCCGAATTTCCACCCGTCGTCTACACGATTCGCATGGGGCGCCGCACATGATCACCCCCCGATACACACACACAACGCTTCCCTCCCGCCTTCTCGGCGTCGGCATCTCGCGCGCGTCGCGCTGCGCGACGACGGCGAGCTAGAGATATTTCGGTCGGCGCCGTGCCGCGCGCGAGGCGGTCGGTGGATCGAGCGAGCGCTGCGCGAGGCGGCCACGGGCCACGGCGTACGACGCGCCGACCACCGACGGGCCGGGATCGTCGTACCGTCGTACGCACGCACCGTCGAGCTGAGGCCGACGTTATTTAATCGATCGGGGCCTGCATGCTACGCGTACGTGCGCACATGCGCAGCAACGCGAGCGCTCGTAGGCTCGTGGGTCGTGGGGGTATAGTGAATTAGTGACTGTACGTTTGTGCGACGAGACCATGCCGTGGACTTGCTGGCCGTGCTAGTGCTAGTATACGATTGCACGGAGAGGAAAGATTGGCCCCTGTGTGAGTTAATTTGGATGGCTCTCTGTCCCAGCTACTACACCAGGCAGCAGTAGACAAATACCAACAAGCTGATTAATCTCGTCTCTGCTAGAGTTGGTCCTGTGCTAGTTACTGTTGCGTTTATAACTGTGCTGACATTTGTCGTACACGTATAGGGCGTACTGTAGGAACCGAAACCGCGCCGCTCAGTACAAATAGTCCCGTTTGAACAAGTCAACAAACCAAATACACACACAGGACAAGTGAAGTTAATTTCTTTCCTTCTATGATCTCTCCTGAATTCTTAGGTCAATTTCTTTCGTATGACACACAAACGGTTCATGTGTACATGTTCAAAAACTTCATCGGTAACTATAGGCAATCGACAACGCCGTACGTATGTACTGGATCGGCGCCGGCCGGCCCCGTCGGTTGTTGCAACGACGCGAGCACCGGCACGGGCTGTGCATTGATGATCCAATGAAGTGACTAATAACCCGTCACGTTTGGGTCCCTAGCTCCCCGACCGCTAGACCGGACAGGACATGCCGCCATGCTGGGATGGCGCCCTCTCTCCCCACGACACATAAATTGAACCAGGGAGGAATAGGACCGAACTACCTACGGACTCTATGGAGGCCATTCTACCACATTGAAACCAGGGCAATGGGACGGACACCGGGCCAATGGTCATTACTCATTTGTGTCAAGCGGTCAGTCACACTAGGCCAAAACCGCTTTTCCCAGGCGGGGGTAAGGCGTGCGGGTGGATGTGGCGTCCGCTCTTAGTTGTCTAGAAAGATCTTTGTTGTCTCTACAAAAATATCCGTCAAACGCCACCGACTTCATCAAACCTGTCGTTGTCATCGCATCGTCGTCGTCGCCGTACCGTTCTCCTAGCCCCGTCGGATCCGTGCTGGCTGGACCGCCACTGCCGGATCTAGCGGTCCCAAGCATTGCTCCCTTCAGCCTCGCCACCGAGCCCTCCTCCCTAGCCGCCGCCGCCCCTGCGCCGAGAGATCCAGCCTCTCTGCCTCTCTGGGGTCGGCGAGGCCAAATCCGCTTGCCGTCGCCGCTAAGATCCGACCTCTCCGGGCTCGGCGAGGCCGGATCCGACAGCCATCATCGTCGTTGATGCCACCTCTACCGTTGCCCTCACAGCGTCAAGTGTTATTGTCTCCTCCGTTGGATCTTCGCGTCGCTGAGCTACTCCCCGCCGTGCAGAGAGAGGTGGTTGGATTGGGGAGAGGATAACCACCTCTTTTTTCTTGACCAGTGCCCCTCACGTGGACCAGAGCCCTTCATGCGGATCGACGGGCCTACCACCTCTTTTCAAGGATTTTTATGGGCAGTGCATTTCGGATGTTTTGCAAGCAGTGCATAAAGAGACACGCCTGTTTTTGGTCTTTGTTAAGAAGGCCGGGTAATGCAATTACCTGTTCTCAGAGATAGAGACGCCTGCAAAAAAATATTTTTTTAGGCGGACTACCTTATTGGCCATCTCTAAAAATGATTTTCTAGGCAGGCGGGGACAGCGCCAGCCTGGGACAACTTTTGCATATGTCTTTGTTAACGGGCCACCTATAAAAAAAAATCGACGGGGTGTCTACTAAAATGGTTTTTGGCATATTGTCAGTGCACACGCAGATATCACACGCTATGTACAGAACCAAAGTAGGGGCATTATTAAAGCTAAGTAGCTAACGATCAGCGATTCAGGGCTGTACATGTAATGTCCGTTTGCACATTTCTATCCGGGACAGAGATAAAATGGGTTCATATAATTTCCGGGGCATTTTTTCTATAGTTTATTTGGATTTTTTTTCCTCTCATCACAAATAGAAAAGGATACATTAGGACAATGGTTCGGTGGATCAAGGCACTGTGTTGTCCATATTCTATATCCACCAAATTGGCCTAAATAGATGTGCCTAGCCTATGGTCCACCCAAAACTTTGTTTTATTAAACCATGCTAGACAACTTAAAGATGATTATATATAACTCTCTTATTTTAGTTCTCATGGAAAGTTAAGTGTACACACTAGCCCTTAGTACGTCTATTACAGGTAAAGGGAGGGGTGACAGATTTGTCTAAGAATGAGTGGGGCATGGGCCGAGTTTTGGGATGATAATGAAGCCAACGATTAATATGTATAGTTTATTGTTAAAGGCCAACTTTTATGTGTATTAGGTTATTAAATTTGGGATAAAATTTGAATTCTAAAAGTTGCTATATTTTGGCCAAGGGAGCAAATTCTACGAATGTTGTTTTATTGTTTTAGACAAAAACAATTCTTTGTTGAACTAGCATTCTCAGTTTGAACCTTTTTATATTCCGACAAATATTTGTTACAATATTCATATCTGTACTCGGTACCATTGTTTTTATCTAAGTCTGATTTTTTTTAAAAAAATGGCAGAGCTAGTTTTCACCCGTCTATGATATATTTTCATCCTATAATTTGACTTTGCATTTGACAAATGTTGGGTTAAATTTGGAATAAGTTTAATTAAGTATGATTTGAATATTTTGGGAGGTATAATATCGTATCATGGCAAATTATGTTCTAGAAGAGTTTGAACACTTGTAAATATTCTTTTTGTGCAATTTAGATTTCAGGAGCAGAAATCAGATTGATATGCAGCACTTTTCTTTTGTTTCCATTAACATAATTATATTTGGTATATAACAACTGGATAAAATTATTTTGATCAATTTGTATTTGAATTCATCACGATTTAATGTCTGCATATCTCTATTTTTTTCCTACCAATATTAATATGAAAAATTTCTAAAATGTTCGAGCCAACATGGCTGGTTTGTAATGTCGCAAACCTTTTTAACTCTCTCCTAGGGCAATCCCAATGTTGCAAAGAGGTAACCTTTAAGGCTCTTAACTCTTAAGGTGTATCATAAGTATTATGATATTAGCCATAAGCTAAGCAAAAAAAAAAGAAACAATCATGAGCTTAGGGTGCATCTAAGGGATAAAGAAACAAAGAATCTCTCTCTATTCTCCATTATCTCTTCACCGAGTAAATGGCGTAGACCTACATCTATCCCTCATACAAATTTAAAAGCATTACGACAATGACAATAGCTATGACCAATAAGTCAATAACACTACACGACAATAGAAATATTTGCCCACGCCACGGCAACCTCTACTTGGTACAATCGAAAGTGAAGGACAGATACCAGTATCACTGTAGGCAGTGATGGAGGCATGCATGTGGGAGATCGCCATCTCGCGAAAAGGGAAACAGGCGATCTATCGAGCTAGCCAATACTCATTGCTAGAATAGGAGAGGAGAGATCATCCATCATTCATCAGGTTGAATTAGCCGGCCAGGCCATGGGACAACAACGGCAGGCATGGCTCATCCTGCAGGCCATCAATCTCTCGCGGTCTCGCCACTGTCCATCTACATGTACGTGCTCCAAACTCGTACCGTACTTGCCGCTATACAAAACCGCGTCAGCTATCGTGCTCGATCCGAAATTCCGAATCCATGTCGCCTGCAGGTACGTACACGATCGGGACTCGATCCTGACGGAAAGCTCTCCTTCGATATATATGTACACACACATGTCTCGTGTCTGTACACAACTGAAGCTGAACAGCTCCAGGAGTCAGCCTGTCCAGCTGCATTCGTGCGTGCTCACTTGTCGTCGCTTTGTCAGCACTCAGCACCATCGATCTCGTGATAATAACTGGTCGATCCCCTCGATCATTTGGGTGGTGTGGTACGTGCGGGCGCCAAGCTGGATGCATGGAGCGAAGTCAGTAACACTGTTAACGAAAGCGTTGGGTTAGGTTAGCAGGAGTGGTTAATCAGCAGGTGTTTGAGCACTGCACGCTTGCACATCCCATCGTCGTCGCTACCTCCCCCGCACGTTGTACGGGCGCGGCGCCCTGTACACCATTGAACATATACAGAACGTCGTCTTGTGCAGCCTGTGCAACGCGTGTATTTATGCACCGTCAGGCGTCAGGTGTTTGCATCCTCTTGGTTTTATCTGCCGATTGGTGTACCGTAGCGATGTGTAGTGTACCTGTGTACGTATAGCCGGCAATGACGACAAGGCAAGCAGCTGTAGCGAGAAGCAACCGCGCGAGTCGTACTTCGCCATTGCCAATCGCGAGCCCTGCAGGTGGGAGTAGGCGCAGCGGCAGCGTCGCCGACCTGAGCGCAAACAGTGCGGCTGATACGGGGCAAATCGTCCGCAACAGCCGCGCGCACTGTGCCCAACCCCTCCCCTGTCTCTCTTGGTTAACCCAACTCCACCCACTCCCCGACTCCCCGTCCCTTCCCGCGCCTCAAGGCGCGCGCGCGTGTGCACACGTAGGTTGCCGAGAAAAAAACCGGAAAGCACGTACACGCCGCGCGCAGGGAAGATTTCCCGAGAGATTATTGTCGTGCAATGCCCCCATGCGTACAGTGTGCGTACGCGGCATGCACCCATCAGCTGTACCGGCGAGAGGCGGGGGCTGCCACGAGCATGGTGCTGACTATAATATGTGTGTCGTGCAGCCGGAGGAGCCCGACGTGCCAGCGACCGGCTAATCTCGCTGACACGCAAAGCGCGCCCTACACTACACTACACGGTCGATTTCTACGCCCGTATTAATGCGCGCTCTGGCTGATTTACGTTGCACTGTAGTTAGTCAGCGCAGGCGAGCGATGCACAGTGGCAATGCGTTAGGACGTGCAGAAGTCAAGTCGCAAGGGATTTTACCGTGGAGGGGGGTATATCCGCTATGTGGACATGGTATCAGGGTGGTATTTCTTGAGGAATCGCTTGGGAAATTTGTATGTCGGGCCTTGATCATCTGGGCCGAGATTTAAGCCAGCTTTCTGTCCTCATTTACAAATGACAGACCAGATGCTTTGGAACACTGGAACGGCAGTGTGGCCCATATACAAATTACACCAGATTGTACAGCTGGTCAGTGGTCACTGCAAAGTTGTCACTGGAACGCCAGTAGTGCAAGATTTACGAGTGATTGATTGCAGAACGTAGAGCTGGAGCACACACAAAGAGGTCGTGTAAAGAGGTCTTGCAATTCAATTTTGCACGATACGTTTCAGGAGAAAGATAAATCTTGATTCCAGTTTAAACTTAGATAGATAGCACAATAACCATAGAAGTTTGCCCTAGTTATCTACACCCACTTCACCACCAAGCACAAGAAGAAGAAGAAACGAAACAAGTTTTACCATTCCAATCACAAGGAGCAAAAGACCTTAGTCATACTAATCACCATCAGCCATGGTGTTGTAGCTGTAGCAGCCGCGAGTACGCCCCTTCCGGCCGTGAGACGAGGTCGGAGTGGCTGCCGTGCTCGACGATCCGGCCGTCCTGCACGACGGCGATGCGGTCCACGCCTCGGATCGTCGAAAGCCGGTGAGCAACCAGCACGGTGGTCCGCCCCTTCATCAGCCGCTCCAGCGCCTCCTGCAGCACGCACTCCGACTCGGCGTCGAGCGCGCTCGTCGCCTCGTCCAGTAGCAGGATGGCCGGGTCCTTGAGCACTGCCCTGGCAATGGCGATCCGCTGCTTCTGGCCGCCGGACAGCTGCACGCCTCGCTCGCCGACCTCCGTCTTGTAGCCGTTGGGCAGCTGGCTGACGAAGCCGTGCACGTTTGCCGTCTTCGCCGCCTCGATCACCTCCTCCTCCGTTGCACCGTCCTTGCCATAGGCAATGTTCTCAAGAATGCTGGCTGCGAAGAGAACAGGCTCCTGCTGCACAAGTCCTATCTTCAGCCGCAGAGACTTCAAGTTTAGCCTCCTGATGTCCTTGCCGTCAATGGTTACTTTGCCTCCGGTCGGATCATAGAACCGCTCAATGAGAGCAATGACAGTGCTCTTACCAGACCCACTGGCTCCAACTAGAGCTTGACTGCGTCCAGCTTGGATTTTCAGGTTGAAGTCCTTGAAGATTTGGATGTCAGGGCGAGCTGGGTAGGAGAAGTCGACATGCCGAAGCTCAATGTCCCCACGGATCGCGGTGACACGCTCTGACTCCGGATCGTCAGGCTCGATTCTTGTTGCCCTGTTGAGGATCCCAAAGATGGAGCGGATTGATTCACCTCCACGGACGATCTCTGGGGCCAGGCTGACTGTCTCGGCAACGGAGTTTGCAGTCACGACAAGGACAACAAAGACCTTGATGACCTTGGAGAAGGTGGATCCATGAGACCTGACCAGATGAGAACCATACCACAGAATGAGTGCTTCTGATGAGTACAGGAAGAGCTGTGATAGGCCAAACAGAAGGCCTGAGGTCTGGCTGCGGCGGAGGATCTGCTGTTCTGGTACACGTAGTTCATGGCTGAACAGAGAAAGGATCTTGTTTTGAGCGTTGAATGCCGCCACGGTGCGGATGTTGCTCACTCCTTCACCAGCAACCATGCTGCTCTTGGCATGCGCCTTTGCTGTGTCACCAGCAAATCCCTTCATCGAAAGTTGCTGGAAGAGTCAAGAGAAACCACTCAGTCAACTTACTACAGAGCCAATGATACAGAAAGAAAAGTAGATATTGCTCTGCTGTTCACAAATAATACCAAATTACCTATAAATATTAAAATTTACAGTTTTGCTTAGGGATGAACATAGTATTATAAGGTAAGGTTAAGAATAGATCACTGAAAAAAGACAGGCTAAGAAATTACCTGGGCAAAGTTAGCAAGCACAAGAAGAGGGAAGGTGGCCAGAATAAGCAGTGCTACTCTCCACTCGATGATAAAACCAACGATGAATGATGTCATAAGGGAGGTCATGTTCTGCAAAATCACTGATATCCTCTCAGCTATTGCAGATTTAACATCAGCTGCATCAACCGCTAGACGAGCAGCCACAAGGCTTGAGTTGTTCTCTTCTTCATCGAACCAACCAACTTCATTCCTAAGTATAGCTGCAAAAATGATAGAGTTTTACAACAAATTCAAGATGACAACAAAAAGAACATCCGATTATAGCATAGCCACAAATGCATACCAGAAAGCATCATCCTCCTAACCCTGGTTGTAAGATTTTCTCCCATGATACTGAAGAAGTAATGCTGCACGAGATAAGCAACAACAGCATATAGACCGGTGCCAATATAGATGAACACATACAACTTGGTTTTCTTTTCCATTTCATTGGGGTCCCTGTAGTAGAACACATCAAGCATTTCTCCCATAACAATGGCAAACGTTGGACCAATGAATCCAGAGAGCACAGAACCAATGGCGCCCAACACTGCATAAGGCCATTCAGGAGCATTCAGTTTCAGCAGTTTGAAGAAGTAGCCTCGTGGTGCTGGATATTTACGGTCATTATCTGCATTTGAAATCATCTCAATGCGACCGTCTGCCCCAGTACTGTACTGATAGCTCAGGTTCCTTAAACTTCCAGACCTTAGGCTGAGAGATTTTGTGGAAAGGGAACTGGTCAGGTGCATCGAGCGTGACCTGCGGGTAGATGCACCACCAAGGTCTCTGTTTTGTGCCATTTCTTGAAAACGAATTAGGGAGGCATATGCTCCAGAGCTCCCTTTTGCTAGAAGTTCATCATGTGTCCCAGTCTCAACAACTTGGCCTTGCTGGATGACTGCAATCATGTTAACATTTCTTATAGTGGATAGACGGTGGGCAACAATTACTGTTGTCCTTCCAGTCATTAGCCGATCTAGAGCTTCTTGGACAATGCTTTCTGAGTCTGCATCTAGAGCACTTGTAGCTTCATCAAGGAGCAGTATCTTAGGGTTCTTTAGCATAGCACGGGCTATTGCAATACGCTGTTTCTGGCCACCAGACAGCTGAATTCCTCGTTCCCCTACCTGTGAAAATAGAAATGATCAGTGTTGGATTAATTGGCGTTGACTACACATACTGACATACATCTAAAAAAGAAATGGACAGCTGGACACACCATCGTGTTGTAACCATTAGGAAGAAGAGATATAAAACTATGAGCATTGGATGCAGTTGCTGCAGCCTCGACTTCAGCAATTGTAGCATCCGGCTTTCCATACAGTATATTCTCACGTATAGTTGTTGCAAAAAGTGCAGGTTCTTGGTTTACAAGACCAATCTGATCTCTCAGCCACCTCAATTGGAGTGTCTTAATATCCACATTGTCAAGCAAAACCTGGCCTGTGGGGAAAGGGTGTTTAAGTGAATAGGGTCATACATTCAAAAGAAAAAAAGCAAACAAAGAGCTTTCTGTGACAAAGCAATTCTTACCTTCATTAGGATCATAGAACCTTTCTATCAAAGCCACAACAGTGCTTTTGCCAGACCCACTTCCTCCAACAACCGCAACAGTTTTCGCAGCAGGGAAGAACAGAGAAAAATCCCGAAAGATCATAACATCAGGCCTGGATGGATAGCTAAAAGAAACATCTTTGAACTCTATGTTTCCGTGGACCTCTGCCAACAACTTCCCATCCTTATGATCATGAACTATGGAAGGTTTCTGGCGGATGACCTCCAACAGTTTGTAACCAGCAATCTTCCCTTTGCTGAAGGCACCAAGATTTGAGAATGCCTGGCCAAGACTCCTGCATTAACAAAATTCAAACATTTAATTACACACAAAGGGTCATCAGTATAACAACTAATGTACATGAGAATATTAGCAAAACAGGGGAAAAAAACTTGACATTTTCTTTACTTACATGCCACCAACAATTGCAGAGAAGATAGCTGTAAAAGCCTTTCCACCGTCAGTCTGCCCATTCCGGATGAAGACACCAGCATACCAGAATACCAGTGCCCACGACATGCATGCTATGCCATATGTACATCCAATACCCAGACCTTTCGCCATCCCAGCTTTGTAACCAAGCTTGAGGGTATTCTGAATTGCTTCAGAGTAGGAATTGAGTGCTTTGCTCTCTCCAACAAATGAGTAAACTGTTCTAACTTGAGCAATTGCCTGAATGTTTAAACCGGATTGCATCAGCATGCAAGTAAAGGTTGCAGGGAATTAATGTTAATAAAAATATTCTTGACTTGCTTACTGGAAGTGGTAAATAGAGCATAGAATGGAAATACGAAAATTGCACATCTTGTAAAGCAGTTGAACGCTTTGTTTCCATATGAAAATTCAATATAGTAAACACTCCCATTAGAAAATGTGAGGATTTCTTTTGTTCTCGACAGCTGACTGTCCACATCCTATGCCTACAAATGGTCATGGCTAACCACCCACTACACATAATTTTGATAATGTAATAATCTATACAGTTACAGCAGAATTATACGGTGTTTTTCCACATGTCAATTTGGTAGTACTGCTCTGTTAGGTAGACTATGCCAGCCTGGATGCTCAAGGGTAAAGTTCAGAACATCCTTAATTAATTCTATTCATTGAGAAATATCTAGTAAAAATTGCTAATCTTGATCTAAATCCACATGTGGGATAAATGGGCCACTACACCTAAAGTTGAGCACAGAAGTCAGCTTCAAAGCAGCAACATCATAACAATTCATGCAGAATGTTCTGCCCCACCTAGTTATGGGAATAGCTCATAGGATTCCCATGGAATAAAAATGTTGAAAAGCACCAAACCGCATGTTGGTTAGTCGCCATTCGCCATAAGAAAACAAGATTTTGGCTCCTAATCAGCAGACAACACCAAAAATTACTACCTACCCATCACCCCAATTCAAGTGCAAGTCCAAGCTCCCCACCACAGGGTGCATAGATTAATGCAACACAAATCCAAACCCGAATCATCTCGCACTAAGCTGTAATGGCCAGTACACTAGTACAGGGTACAATAGTACAGTAGTAGTAATACAAGAGTAATACAGTAGCAGTAAAGTTCATCACGGGGAAATAGCCGTAGTAGCCATTATTACCTGCTCTGCGACGACACCGGCATTGGCATATGACTCCCTGCTCTTGGATGTGAGCCCGGTGAGCGTGTAGGCGTAGAGGCCGCCGGCGAAGGCGATGGCCGGGATGACGGCCACGCTGAGCAGCGCGAGCCGCCACGCCGCGACGAACCCGACGACGAGGCCGGCGAGGAACGTGGCGATGTAGTGGATGAAGTTGCCGACCTTCTCGCCGATGGCGTCCTGCACGAGCAGCGTGTCGGTGGAGACGCCGAACACGATGTCCCCCGTCCGCGCGTCCGTGTCGAAGAACCCCACGTCCTGCCGCAGCACGGCGTCGAGGTACGCCTTCCTCAGCGCGATCACCTGCCGCTCCCCGGTGTACATCCAGCACGCGATCTCTGAAGAACAATTGCAGATTAGATCACAATTTCAGACAATCGGTTTGCGAGAATGCAACCTTAGTGTGCATTGATGCGGCCACGCAGCCGCTGCCGCCATGAACGCCGGCGAGCGACCTCGCCGGCGGATTCGGCGACACGAGAAGAGGACAAACATAATTATTTTGTTAAATCTCTCCACCCCGTTTGGCGTGATGGCGATGGGACTTGTGTTTATGAGTGGGGTGGTCTTCGAGATGACCCACTCGGCCATGACCGGATCATGCTTTGCAATAAAGCCCCTCTATTTGCTCTCAACTCCCCCAAAACAGCCTTGGCGTGTGAAAAAAAAGAACGAGAAGAGGGAGCTCGAAGAAATTTACGGAGATATAGGGGTATGAGCACTTGAGCAGAGACGGGAAGCTCACCTGCGTATGAGGAAGCGCACACAACCAGTCCGAGGTAGACGAAGTAGAGGGCATACTGCAAGAAAGAGTGAAGAAACATGATTGGAGAAATTTACAAGCGGAAAATGATTGGAGAGATCGCGGCGGACAAGAAAGCACGGACCTTGGAGACCTCGTCGGTCATGGTGCGGAGGTCGGTCTGGTTCTTGCCGAATCCATTGATGAGGTCCCCGAAGAGGAGGAAGAAGAGCGGCATGGCGGCGCCGTGGGCGAGCGCGCCGAGGCTCCCCGCCGCCATGAGCACCAGGTCCCACCTGTCGGCGAACGTGAACAGCTCGTGGAACGCCACCGCCTGGTCCGCCCTCTTCTTCCCCTCCCCCGCCGCCGCCGTATCGCACCCGTTCGCCGCCGCCGCCTTCCCGTCCCCCGCCGCCGAGTCCGCCATTGCAATGATGCGTGCGTCCCCAACGGAGAACGGAGGCCCACTCGAGAACCTCGACTTCAGGCCGCCGCCGCGCCCTGCGGCATTGGAGGAGAATCCCACTCTCCGGGCTTCGCTTTCTTGGTGGGCTTTGGTTGGCCTCGGGGTTTGTGACGTGCAGTGCAGGGAGGGAGAGTGTGGGGTGCGGGTGGTGGAAGTGCTTGCTTTTGTGTTCCGCGCTGCGGTGGTCAGGGTCAGCGGTGTGGGGCGCGGCGTCGGGGCGAGAGATAAAGAGGAGAGCGGCTGGCTGACAGAGCGCGGCGCGGCGCGGTGTCAGGGAAGCTCTAGCTGGTGTGTGTAGCTGCTCGGCTGCTCTCACTTGCGGTGAAGCTTTACCTCCTCCCCACTGCAAATCCCGGATTTTTACAGCCCAAGCTGCCAAGCAACAGCAACCAGCAACTGCTCTGCTCTTTTACATGTGATCTTAGCAGTAACTACATGTGATCTTAGCAGCATACTGTAGAATAAAGCTATTTACGCAAAGATGTATTTTTTTCCAAGTTTATTGTCCTAGGAGTAGAAAATATCATATCCTCATAGACACAGTAGGGTGACCTCTGTATGTGTGTTAACAAAAACTAATCCGAGATTGAGCAAACGAGATGGTAGACTCTAGCAGTAAAATATGATCGTTTCCCACCGAAAACAGTGCGGGGGAACAATCAGACAAGCCCGCATCTGCTCGCGGAGTTGACCTGACCAGGGTCGCACACAG
The DNA here is from genome assembly GCA_000325765.3 of Leersia perrieri. Taxonomy (NCBI): domain Eukaryota; kingdom Viridiplantae; phylum Streptophyta; class Magnoliopsida; order Poales; family Poaceae; genus Leersia; species Leersia perrieri. The sequence continues at coordinate 20,788,789 of CM002482.1, forward strand.
TCACACTCTCGCCACTAGCAATACTTCAATCGCAACTGTGAGGGTGCGCGCGCGCGTTGGGCTCACTGCCGGTGACGGCAAGTGTGTGTATGTATGGGGAGACGCAAACTACCGTCGAAAATTAAACCGTGACGAGGCGTATGGACCAGCGCAGAGCAGCGCGGCGCAGGTCGCGCACAGTTGGCAGCCGCTGCCACTGTGCCGTGTCACACGCTGTGTGTGCGACCTCGCGATTCCTCCGCCTCCTCACGGCGCTGCCGCTGCCGCTGCGCCTCCATGTGGTGTGGTCTCGCCTGCCTCGCCTTTCCCCTTCGCGTTTGGGCAAACTCGGCTGCCGCTGATCACCTGCACGTCTCGGGCTGGCTACGAACATACGGGCGTCTCGGGCTGGCTACGAACGTACGGAAAGCCGGTCGCCGTTTCGATGCAAGGGGAGGAAGCGTGACAGCATCCATGACCCAACTGCGATCTGCCCGTGGTACATGCAAGGACGGCATGTTTCAGTTTTTCACGGTCTCACAGCGTGCTTTTCGGACGGCCTTTGCTCTGTTGCTTGCTTCCGCCTGCGTACATATGCGACCCAACGGAGCCCAGCGCCGAACCGACACGATGATGATACGGTGCTTTACGGCACGCGAGCCCTGAGATTTTTACCACACGTACGTACACGGTACGGGCCAAAAAACTTGCAGCTCGCACATGGCGGTATCCAGTGTCCACGCGACCAACATGTATGGAGCTATATCCCCGGCCGCAACACAGTACCACCTAATACGTGATGACACTGCAAATTTGTATACGGCTTCAGCATAATGTTCTCATAAACTTTGTCTTTGGGCAGTATATATAAACTTTGGCGAAATAATTAGCTTTGGTGAAGGGCTAGTGATGTTCATTAGCAACGCAAGTGAGGGTTACCTTCCTACCAGTGAACTAGAGATAATCATGGAGGTTGAGAAAAAGTTGCGCTCCACTAGTATGCATGCGAGCTAGAATAATGGCGGCATCACGTGGGATTAAGTGTTCTTTAGACTAGACTAATCCACGCATTCCAAAAACAAATGTGAACGTAACCTTTGACAGAATGACACACATGAAAAGGTACTATAATAGTGTTTGCGAAACTTTTTCGGTACAGAAATTCACTTCATGTAGTATACGCTAGCTTGGATAATTACTTACGTCGTGACTTTAATAAATCTTACTTATATAGCGGAACAGAATAATTAAGCCGCCGATTTCGCAACAATGGGGCATCTTAGAAACAGACGAAAGCAAATTTTTGACAATTGACACAACATTAGGCCTACTTATTGACGAGCTTTTTGACCGCCCACGTATATAATCTGATCGATCGACATCCATGGTGTTGCACGTCGGATTTGCCTTGTCGATGAAGATGTTGACGTGTTCAGTGTTGTACTGATACTAGATAGCTACTCGTAGTACATTATTTCTGTTGCTTTTCAAATGCTTGTCCCGGTTGCTTTCCAAATGCACGCTTATTACTGATAGCATTTGAAAACTACTCGGTGCTTAGCAGCAATCAAAGATAGGGGCTACGCAAACTCGTACTGAAAGTCTGAATTTCGCTAGCCTGATACTCCTAATATAGATTTAGAACATGAAAACTCGAGGGGAAATGCAACTTCAGGAAGACAAAAAAGATTCAGAAAACGTCCATGATGCACTGTTCCTGCTATCCTGATTTGTAACATGAGGGTATCAAACTATCGCTACTCTAGTGTTGCGCTGCAGAGTTACAGAACCAATATCCTTGCATACTCAAATCGGAGGCAAAACCGCAAGAAAGGAAGGTAGTGAATCAATAAACAAAAGGCCCTCAGTGCTGTGTTGGTACTTTGAGGTTTGCTTTGGCAGCATGGCCAGATTGCAGAAATGATTGGAGCAGCCGCATCAACTGGTTTTTCCACAAAAACTCCAGATCACAAAAAGAGTATTATACTCGTACGGATAGGATTATATATGTGTGTTTGTCACTTGAATCGCCAGTGCCTCGCATGTTTACGAGGACTAGCTCATCGTCGGCATGCTTTACAGGGAAAACAGGTGCCTGCTAAAGCTGGTGTGTTTTTGATCTCTTTCCCTTTTCTTTTCATTTCTTTCATTCATCGCTGTTTAGATCCCAAAAAATTTCACCCAAAAACATCACATCGAATTTTTGATACATGCATGAAACATTAAATATAGATAAAAAACTAATTACATCGTTAGGCGGTAAACGACGAGATGAATCTTTTGAGCCTAATTATGCCATGATTAGCCATAACACACATGTGTTAATAACGGATTAATTAGGCTTAAAAAATCGTCTCGCGGTTTTCAGGCTAGCCGTAAAATTATTTTTTTCATTCGTGTCGAAAAACGCCTCCTGACATCTGGTCAAACGTCTGATGTGATCTTTTCGCGAAAACTTTTTACAAGCTAAACAAGGCCTCAGCTGATTAAAGGATGGAGATGGAGCAAAGAAAAGGCTGTGGCTGTTCGTGTGCGTCCTGGACGACACACGCCACCCTGTCTGCTGCTACTGTCGAAACTATGCGATGGCGATGGCTGTCGTCGTTGTGTGCTGCATTTTGATAAATTCAGACATTATCGTGAGCCCTCCCGTCCTCCCGTACTACAATATCCAGGACGGTTTCTGTGCATTCTGCAGAACGGCATCACCACTTCATCAGGTGCAGATCATCAAACAAATTACAAGCCGTTGATCTGTTTGTTTCGATGGCGAGGAAAGGAGATGCGTTTTGGGGGAACCTGCAGAGAAATGAGATGAAGGTGTTGAGCACATGCTGAAAGCTTGGTAATTTCTGCCCAAGTTGGAAGAATGTTAGGACAATTTTTAGTGATGTATACAGCTATGTATTCTTTCGTATAATGCAAGAGGACAGTCTGCTTTTAAGCTAATCAGATGCATGATTAAGGTATGTGGGAGGCATGATCCATCAATGCATGCATGCTTAGAATATATTCATAGATGGTCCCTGCAGATTCATGTAGAAGATTAAGCTTAGGTAAGAAAGGGATTGTACTATACTGATTAAGAAATTGCCCCCACGCACGCGAGTATCAGGTACGTATCCTGGCAACCTAGCCCTGCATGCAACACTCCAACTACTACCTCGCATATGCTTAACAAGCGGAAAAGGTTAGGGAAAAGCAAACAAAGATCAGAGCTGTGACACCGCTAAGCGCGCTTTTCCCTACCAGTAGCTAACAGTAGCATTGCCATTAACTAATCAACAACACTACTATCTTAGTTAGTCACACATGTATGTAGTGAAGAGTCCAGAACAAAACCCCTGGATCAGGGGGGCAAAAGTTCAGAAATGTCGAGACAACCAGTAACAAAATACTACGGTGTAGGAGTATCTCTGTAGTTTACCCTAGCTACAACTGTACTGTCTGGCAATAAACAGTGCCATAATATACTCCTAGCTCTATAGGATAGCATCAACAAAGATCATTAGAACAGCTATCACAGGGCAAAGACACGAGGTAAAATTCAAGAAAAGTTGAATTTTTTCCCCTTCCACTGTGCTCGAGACTATGCAGATGAGGCAAGTGCGTGCGTCCAATTTGCTTGGGGGGCCGCCGTTTCGTGCTCGCGAGGAGGAGAGCAAGCCTGCCCCCGTAAGGACTGTACTCCTTTTCCGATGGTGCAGCTGAGAAGATTGAGAGGAGAGGAGAAAGGATCAGTGCATGCATGATTGATGGCCCTGTTTGACGCAACATGTCACCTTGTTTGTCGAGACTTACCGTCCTCGGATTCATGATCTGTTCCTGTTTGGCTCCTGCTCAGGCAGAAGTGTACTACTCGGATCTTGTAGCCTTGTGGATGAGCGACCTGTGAGACAGTGATAGGTAAAAGTAGCGAGCGGATGCAGATTCTACTACAATGATCGTCAGCATGTGATATGAGATGAACACTGGAGTAGCTCACTGTTAGTCACACTACTCATGTCGGTGAAACGGTGCAAATGTGCAGCAGTTGTGTTTGGTATCTTTACTACTACGTATCTCCATGTGGCTTTTATACCGATCTTGCAGCAGCAGTATTTGTTACAGATGATGCCAAATCAACTGTTTGCTATACGATGCATGTATCTGTGGTGCAATAGGAAAAAATCACACGTTCCTGACACACAGTACTGACCACTGAATGCCCATGTGAATTTCTTCAGCACTGCATCTCTCAATTTCTGAATTTTTCGCCGGGGGCTGAATTTCTGAATTCTAATTGCAGAAACTAGAGAAGAAGAACGAGACTGATAATTACGCTATGTCGTAATGCAGATACTGGTAACTGAAACAGCTATCTGCATGATCCATGAGCGCTCATTGTTAGCAGGTGCACTGTAACTAACAGTGAGAGCATAAATTTTAAGAAGCATATACACCAAAGAAGAACAGAAGAAACACGCCCATTTCTGAATTTGTCTGTTCATCTCTACGGCTCTACCAATTTAGTACTCCTACCACAACAAAACCAACGTATATAATCTTTATTTTCACATGTACTCATCGAATCTTAAGGATCAGTCAAACACATGGAGTTTCATAAAATCAAAGCTGAAGAAACAACAACTACAGACAACTCCCCAAATGAACCTATTAATGCAACAGCTTCCTGTTTCAGTCTGTAGCAGATGTAAAACCGATGTAACCACTCGACCGTACAAGGCCCAGATACGGTCCACTTCGCAGTTCAAGTGGGTCCCACATCCTAACTCTTCCCAGCCCGGCCCACCAGCATAAATGCAAGCCCAGCGGCACGGCCACTGGTCCCAATTAATGCGCACGCGCTGCTGGTGGGCCCACGGTATAGACGTGGACCCCACCAGTCAACCACCTGTATGTCAGTGTTCGGGTCCCGATGTGGTGGGGTCCACCTGTCGGCGTGAAGGGGCACGTTGAAACAGGCGCTGCCGTGGCAGCCAGTAAAGGAAGTGGGGCCTCACGGAGCCATTTCGAATTTGCGAGTCGGGTCACCTACCACCGGGTATTGCTCCGCCGTTGCGCTCCAAAACGTTTCGAATTGCGGAGTTCGCTAGTCCGGAGGCGGCTGGATCGGCGGATCCGCGGTGAGGCTCACGTGGAGGTGACCAGAATCGGGGGCGAAAATCCAAAGCGAGCAAACGCCTAGTACTCCAGCTTTGTGCCTCTGTGTGCGCGTGTTGGTTTTTTTGGTTGCCTTTCGCGTGGAGGGGTTTCGAAAAGTTTGTTCGGCTTCCGATCGGCGGCGGAGGCGGAGATGGCGATGGCGGCGGCGGCGGCGGCGGCGGCGGCGACCATCGGGATCATGGACGGCGCGTACTTCGTAGGGAGGGGGGAGATCCTCAGCTGGATCAATGCCACCCTGCAGCTCTCCCTCGGGAAGGTCGAGGAGGTGAGGTTCCCCCGGTCTTATCCCCATTTATTTCGTTACCCCGCTTCTGATTCGGCCTGTTCTTCTATGAATGCCTAGGGGTTTGTCCCTTTCGCGATTTAGGAGTGGGTGTGTAGGACTTGTGGTTGGGCTGGGACTGGATTATTGTGTGTTGATTTGTGCGATTTTGCCCGTGTTCCCCTGCAGGCGGCGTCTGGAGCGGTGCAGTGCCAGTTGATGGATATGGTTCACCCTGGGGTGGTACCAATGCACAAGGTTAAGGTTTATTCGTTGTTTTGTTCCTGTTCATATGGACTTGATCGATTTAGTCTGTGCTGCTGTATGTATAGGTGGCGTCGATGGTTCTGATGGATATTTCTGTGGAGATTTGCAGGTGAATTTTGATGCGAAGACCGAGTATGACATGATCCAGAACTATAAGATTCTTCAAGATGTGTTCAACAAGCTGCGGTTAAGCAAGGTATTTGGATTTGGCTTCGCAAATGTGCGGCTGGTGTCTTTGATCTAATGTATTTATTCATGATCATTCCCCTTCTTGTTTTTATGGTTGTTTGAGCCATTAGGCCTGTTAGTGACGTTAACATAGTGGAATAACAAAAAATTCCATCATGGATTATACTTGCTTGTACTGAAACCAGGTTAATTGTCGTGCTTAACGAGGGGTGGAAATGAATTTGGATAAGTTTCTTTTTGTGTAAAACTGTAGTGCCTAAAGTGAAAGATTGGTATTCCCAAAAAAAAAAAAGAAAAAAAAAGGGTGAAAGATTGGTTTGGTGGGGCAGTGATGCATAGCGTTGTACTAATTTCTGATGATTCAAGATACTGGTTATTAGTTTGAGTGTTGAGTAATGCATTCTGTAATCATACTATTTTTATGTTCGACAATGTGATTAGGTTGTGCTGTGTAGAATGATGATGTGCTGGTAGTTGTTTTCTTATCTCACAAATGGTGTACTTGAAATATGTACTGCACTGTACTGTATTTTGACTCGATATAATAAGATAATTAGATTAGACTTGCACAACAGGATGACAGCCCTTTGTTCTAAAAACAATTGAGCTAAGGGTGCGAACATCTGTGCCCATTTCAACTGTTTCAATGCCATATGCACCAATGTTATCTGATCGTCCGATTAATTAATCATCCTGATCGGTCCTTGAAATCCGATCAAGTGCACCTAAGTCAATCAGCCGATCAGACATCTGATCGTCCGATTACCATAGAAAACGATTAGATGTTTGCTTGATGCTTCAGAAAAATCTGTGTTTAATGCTTTTCAAGTCAAAACTCACAATTAAGTGACCATCTGGCCATCAATATTTGCTTGATGCTTGATTTGTACTTTATAGTATAGAGTTTATAGTACATAGTATAATATATATGGGTCCTGGATTACTGCTGTATACAGGATCGATCAGACTAGATTAATCGTCCTGATCGGTGCCTAAGTGATCAGGGCTGATCGACCGATCAGACAGCATTGATATGCACTATACCAGCTGTTTATTGTTCTAATCAATGAGTGGATGCTCCTTGCAGAATATTGAGGTCAACAAGCTTGTCAAGGGACGTCCATTGGATAACCTAGAGTTCCTGCAATGGTTGAAAAGATATTGCGATTCTGTAAATGGTGGAATCATGAATGAGTATGTGCCATGGCTATTCTGAACATATAAGATAATTGCACTTTTGTTGTTTATTATGGAGTTCATATCAGGCTTTGTTCTTGTTTCAGAAACTACAATCCTGTAGAGAGGAGATCTAAGGGTTGCAAAGAACGCGGTCTCAAGGGTTCCAACAAGTCATCCAAATCACTGCAAGCCAATAGATTGTCTAGTGCAAATTCGGCAGATGGAGGTAACATGAATATATTTGATATAATGTGTTTGGTACTTCTATTACTTGTGTATGGCCAAAATATTAATAAATGAGACTAAGTGTGTGCGTTTCTGGTTCATATGTGTACTTCGCTTTCATAAATGTTTATCATTAAATCAGTTCAAGGCCTTAACAGAAGCTGGATGGTGCTACCAGTCTCTTGTCTACTTTGGACTGATTTAAAATTAATGCTCCTTTATATTTGGAATAGCATAGAAGCATTCTTTGTTTATATCTGACCTCATTTAGTAATAGTTCTATTTTTGCCCAATTAAACAGGTCCATGCGTTGGCAAAGTCTGTAATGCCATCGCTGAAGAGCATTACATAGAACAGATCCAGCAATTATCTGAGAAGGTATGGACCAAATAATTGAAGTAGCTGATTCATCTTAAAAATGTGCTCAGCATCTTTTAATGTTTCCTAAATGTTGAAATCCCAATGACTATTCTGTTTGACTGTTGTGGCTATCCACTTCTATTTGAAGTATACACCGTTCTAGGGAAATGAAGTTGTTTACATTGATTTCTCTGTGCCTTTATTCCATATTCTAATCATTTTCGCACTGAAGCATGTTAGGGCCATGTTTGCATCTCTAGTGCTTTGTAAATTGCGAACCTGTGAGTTTTGATGATGCATTCAAATGGCTGTTAATGCAAACATCTTTATTGAGTTGCAGATTGCAGGCCTGAAGATTTCTGTGGATAGTGCTGAGAAAGAAAGAGACTTCTACTTCTCTAAGCTGCGCGACATTGAGATACTGTGTCAAAGACCAGAGTTGGAGCATCTCCCGGTAAATAATTATTTGTTGACCAATTTTTTTCTTTTGTTTTCTGTTTACTACTGAACTGAATATTTCCTTGCAGATGACTAAGGCTATAAAGAAGATACTTTATGCCGCTGATGCAAGAGACTCACCATTGCCTGGGGCTAATGAAATAATCACGCGGTCACCAGGCATGTTCCCGGATGAAGCCTAATGAGTGAGGAATGGCCGCAATACACTTGAGCTATATCGGATAATTTTGTGGCTATCCTATTTCCTCGAATCGTTGTACCTCAAAATAATATGTAAATGAGCAAATAGCATTTGACATTATCAACCGTTGTTTCTTCTCAAGACACTGGAGCAGCCTGCTAATTCAGAAGAAGTGGATAAGATGAAGATGATCATTGTTTCTTTCTTTCGTCGTCGTCTTCTTTTTTTCTTTTTGTGGTGTTTTTTTGCCCCTACTCCCTAGAGGGCCAGAAGCTGTAGGTTGTTTCTTCCTTAATGGAAGATACACAAGGAATGCTCTTCTCTCGTTTATGTTCTCACTGGAGAATTTATGGCATTCGACAGCTCCTAACTTGGAATAGTTATCTTGGACAATATATCTAATGCTTCCGGTTCGGTTTCTTTTATAATACATTTGGATATATTATCTACACTTGTACAGTCCGTTCACAACTTGCAAATTACAAGTACGTGATTATGAATCACCAAAGCTGAGTGCAAGATATTCCAGTCCTTATGAAACTGCGGGACAATGAGATATTGTGTAAAATACCGTATGCTGAATATTCTTGTGGTAACATACTATGATACTAGTAGTAACTACTCCGTCCCATAAGGGATTTTCGCTATGAAGAGACACATGCATAAAGAAACTCACCATCATCAGAGGCTAATGAAACAATAATTCAGTCACTAGCATGTTCCAAATGAAGTTAGTGAGACAAATATTGGAGATATTGTTTGAGTAACCGTAGTCTCGAGCTATAGTAGTAAGAGAAATTGGCTAATGGTTTCTCAGAAAAGAAAAGGAGGAATTGACTAATGGTGCTACAAAATTCCTTCACTAATGGTGCTACAAAATTCCTAGTGTCTCTGTATTTGTTTTGTTGTATCACTTCGTTCGTATGTATCAACGGCCTTTCACTTCATTTACAAACCTGCAAGACAAAAACTATGAGTTAGAGGAGAAAATGGTACTGTTTAGGGAATTGACAAAAAATAAAATAAAATAAAAATCACCTGTGTATCTGTTGTTCTATTCCATCAGCTATCGAGCTAATTCTTGTCCTCCTTCTTATGCGTAGACTTGCCAGATATCTTCAGGACATATGTGCCAATCCCACTAAGCTCTTTACCTGACTTGAGAACATCGTACATATAATTCACGACAGCAACAGAGAAAACAAGGGCAGAAAGGACTGACGAGGAAAAATGGAGACGCCTCTTTATCTGATCGACTGCCTTCTTCTGAATGAAAGGATTTTTGGCAGCACTCACGACCAACGCACATAGAACATGGAGAACAAGCAACAACCCAGATGTACCCTCTCCCCCAGTAGCAATGGACACCAGCTGCTCAAAGAGGGTAGGGGAGATGGTGTTGCTGTTGGCGCTCACGGAGTTGGATGCCGCACAAGCCTTGGTGTCGGGCAGGTTGGTGATGGCGTCGTCGGCGCCGGTGATGTGCACGGTCGAGTCAGTTCCGTCGCTCTCCGCGCTTCGTGCTCGCAGAGCGAATAGCTGCTGATCAGAACACCTGAATCAATCGAACCCATCGATGGTATAAAAGGGGATGGGCGGCGAAGGTGAGCGGGAGGTTGCGGCATACCGGCAATTTGAGGGACGATGCAGAGGTTCCCGGCGCCGCGAGGAGACGAGAGAGAGGGCTCGCCGCAGACGTAGCCGACAGCTGCAGCATTACAAACACGCAAACTCATCTCATCAGTTGGAATTGGAGAATGGGGAGAAGCGGAGGTGAGCGAGGCAGTTGCGGCATACCGGTAACTGGAGGAACGGCGCCGAAGTCGCCGCCGCCGCGGGGATGCCGGAGATCGGGCTCGCCGCCGCCGAGGGGAGGATGGAGATCGGGCCCGCCGCCCACGAAGCTGAGCGCTGCACAATTACGAACGCGGAACACGCAAAATTATCATCAGTGGGGGCAAATGGGATCGGCGGAAGAGAACCGGTGGTTGAGGCATACGCTGATACGCCGCATACCTGATACGAGATGTAGGACATGGAATTCACCGGCGCCGCGGGGAGGCGGGAGAGCGTGCTCGCCGAGGGGCGGCGGCGGGGCAGGGCCACCGAGGTCAGCCCCGCGTGGAGGAGGCGTGAAATGAAATCGCCGTCGCCGTGGAAGACGACGACGCGTCGAGGAGGAAGAGGCGAGCACGGTTTCTTGTGGGTTTATATTTCGTCGCTGACCGTTGGGTCCCACTATGGGACGGAATCCAACCCGACCGCGCCGGAACGGGCGTCCGATGGATCGCGCCGGCGCGGGCGTCACCGACCGGGCAGCGTGCGCATTGTTTCTTTTTTAGCGAGAGCGCACAACAACATCAGGCATCAGTGAGACAGCGACACGCCTACGTCCATGTGTGCGATGTGTGCCTCCGACTCCGATGGGCCGACTCTCATGGGGGCCTAAATTTTGCATTGATGGTATACTGGGTTTGTGTGGATAAAGTTGGTTCCTGGGCTCGTGGCTTCTATGATTTCTATCTGAGCTTTAGAACTTAAAACTTCATTCATTTAGTGATATATTCAGTTTTCTTTACTGATTGAGACTGAAAAAGTAACTGACGTGGATGCAGTAAAATGAGTTGCCGTAAAATTCATTCCTCACTCCTCCCTGGTGTTGATAATTCCGTATTCCTTATATTTTTTTTATGAAGACAACGCTGATTATATCTTTGCTTTTTCACCGGACAACCCTGTCCTACTTCTCTTGCAGGATTTAGCAGAAACCCTGGAACATTCCAGGCTTCCAGAGAATCAGAATATCATATACAAGTCCAGTTGCTACGTTGTGTTGTGTAGGAGTAGCTTTTACCATTTTAGAAACAGGATAATGTTAATTCCATTCAGACGATTTACTAGTGTCATGAAAATAATCAGATAGAAACTCGAAAAACAGCTAGCCAGAGATATTGAAATCAAATTAAAACATAAAGCCAACTGTTTTCCCAACTCTTGAAATATTCACTCCGTCCAAATATATAAGCACTACCAAGCACCAAGCAATTTTAATTAGGGGAAAATTCAAATACCCTTCTATAAGTTGCTAGGCTTACTACACCTCTCCCCCTACCATTTATTTCCGTACATAACGTCATCTATAAGTTTGATTTCTCTTTCAGTTTTATACTATGTTGATAATTTAAGAAATGCAAAAATAAGATAAGAGGAGAATAAATCCAATTTTAAAATTGTGCATTGATATATTTTTAGCGGGTATTGAATAAGGCTTGTCAGGCACGCTGAACGCGACATTCCGGTAAAGATCTGAGCTGCGTGCCTGCATGCATGGACATTGGTCCAACCCAAGTGGAGGTTTCGATTTAGGTGTGGTGGTGGGTTTTCTCGGTGGGTAGAACGCTCAGACAGCCTACCAGTCCATTGAGGAGCGGGGCTCCTCTCCCGTTTATGTACAGTGCACAACAGGGGATGCATGGTTATGAAACCGAGATGACTGGGGATGTTACCCCAAGCATGCACGCTACTCCCTTCGTCTTAAAATATAGCTACTCTTAGTATGCATAAGACATTTTCTAGTCCAATATATCTGAACTGAGGTATTGTCTAGATACATTAGACTAGAAAATATCACGTCCAATTCAATGTAGCTATATTTTAAGAAGGAGCGTTTTTTTTGCGTTTTTCACACGACAACCTGCTCGTTTCCGTGTTTTCCATTTTCAACCCCGTTGATTCCATTAAACACAGCTGATTCCGTTTATCCTTCGCAACACACCCGTCATATCTAGTCCGTTACGCGCTAAGCAGCATAATTAGCATAATTAAGTTTGTTAATTATATCATTGACGGAACATGGAATCAAGTTTAATAATAGTGAAGGTTTGGACTGTGCAACGAAGGATTTAAATTTGTCTCAAAATATAACTACTTATACACTCACATACCTTATCTTCACCAATTACAACCATTCTCCATTTAATTTCTCCACCTACCTGGTCCTCTGAACCAATCACAACACTCTCTCACTTCAACCTTAATTTTCTTAAAAAATGGAATAAGTCCTTATTCGTTGAGACGGAGGGAGTATATATTTAGACAGAGAGAAAATCAGTAACAACATCGATTTTTTTAGAAAGAATGGTACTACCACTATCTCAAAATATAAGAAGCTAGTTTTGGATATGACATGTTCTAGAACTATAAATCTAGACAAAATCTTCGTCCAGATTCGTAGTACTAAGATGTGTCAGATCTAGTACTAGGTTCTTGTATTTTGAGACAGATGGAGTAATAAATAATAAGTCCTACAACAAATAACATTACATGTACTACAGCAGGAGACAAAACAAATGGCTTCAAAAGGGGCGAAATTGTCGATTGCAGCCTTGGTGGCAGGCGATCTAGTGGTGGTAGGTTCTAGCGGTGCAACCGCAATGAATCCTGTGGCAGGAGAGCGATGCGCTCGATGGAAGAATGGCCAAACTGCTTCTAGGAGAGTGTGTTGGAGGCGCTATGACGACAAACGAATGTGGACAATGAGGGTAGTCTAGGCTATAGAGGTTAGCCGTCGAAGAAGAGATCAACCATTAGTAATAACAAAGAGAGATGTCATCCCCTCGGACGGGGTAACGTAATAGAGGGGAGCTTGAGCTGGTACCTTAGGGCATAGCAGTGGTAGCCACTTGGGCCCATGGCTATAGATTTTTTTGGGCTAAAGCACAAAATGTCAAAATAGGACACAACCTCCGCAATGCACAATGGAAGGGCCACAACCTCCCACTCACTCGTCTTCAAGTCTGGACAAACTTCTTGAAATCTCTCGCGACCTCTGTCTGATGCAAGGATTCTTGCAGACTCTACCACAAATGGTCTAGTAAGACACATGTCGAGTTGAAGGGCAGATGCCACACGACACATAAGACCATTGTAAAGGCCCTTAAAGACAAAGGATGATGGAACGACTGCAAAGAAGACGTAACTCCAACAATATACCAGGGGCTAGTAGGTTATCAAACAGTACAGGGGGTATCAGGGTACCAGATATTAACAAAAGTCGTTCTAGATGTGTATTCATCTTCTTTTTTTAGCATTTGTGGTAGCACAATAGTGTAAATGCATTGTGCAGTTTAGTTTTTTTTTTTTTTTTACCATCCATGATTTATTATCATCGTTGGTTAGCTTTGTTGAGCTTTCACGCGTGTGGAAATAGATAAATCAATACGTGACATCTGATTCAGTCACAGTTCTCCGGTTCACAACACGAGACCCAAGTTAATACATGAAATCGTAAACATGCATTAAGAAGGAACATTACTAGATTACTGGTTACAATAAGTGAGATTTCTGCGAAAAGTTCCACTAGTAAAACAAACCAAACCAAACGATCGACAACTCCATTGCATTTTTCAAGCTGTCATTTCTATTTTTATATCCTTAATGAGAGACTTTATCACTTTTGTGAGACCACCTTTGGTTTGCAGTAATCTATAAACCCCAAGCCAGAAGAGTCTCATATGCTTCGTGCCAGTCACTTCAGAGAATACAATTGCGAAATATAACTGGACATTAAGGAACCTGAGATCAACATATTACATGAACCGTCCAGATATAGGTCAGAATCAGAAGTGAATAATATTATCAACAGGCTTAGTAGCAAGGCATCAATATAAAGAGATAAAAACATTTTGCTTAAGGGAACATCGACCTCTTAAAGCCTTAGCCAACTGGTAACTAGAGAATTATAACTAGAGATTGAATCAATAGAGAAGGATCAGCAAACCTTATCGTTCTAAATAAAATCTATTTTACAAATAGAACGCCTAATAACAGATGCTATTTCCCTCGAGGAAAAAAAAGGTGGTTGTGGTTGTGGAGAAGGGGGAAACCTACTTATGCATCTAGAGCAAGTTTTTGCCTATTCAAAGTTCACAAGGATTTGTATAATAATACCTAAACATCATAAGTTTGCAATGTTAACCTCCCGTCACAATTACTTTGGGAATTAACATCAAACTCAGTTGATAGGTCATGATTTTTTTTCAATAATATTTACAGAAAAAAAATCTCAATTATATATGAAGCAGACTTATAGTAGATAGTCAAAGTAAAACGCTGCTAAACTGACCAGATCGATTCTGCAAGGATGCGGTATATGCCCTGCCGTAAGAAAAAAGAAAGGCAAATAAGTTAATTAGTGAGACATTAAGCATTTTTAGTGGGTTTGCTTGTGTTTGTTGAGGGGGGGGGGGGGGATGTACCTGAAAAGCATTGTTGTCCTTAAAAGACAGAATAAATATCAAAACTGCAGCGGAAAGAAAATGAATTGCCCAATCAGCATAGGAGCAAGAATACCATGTAAATTATATACAGAAAGAATATACAGTCAAACATTAAAAAACAAAGTAATTTATAGAGTTTAAACTATATATCATCTGTGGGTAGAATGCATAATCGATGATTTGTGATTTGTCTTTCTACATTACATCCTGCTGTCGGCAGACCGATTGATACCCATGGAAAGTAAAAGTCATGGTAGATAAAACCTTTTACTCACCTAGTTGTATACGTGCACATATGTTATTTGCCCTGCCGTTCCTTTGCAACTCTGCTGACAAGATGCTTAACTTGTAGAACATATATCCAAGAACAATGTCCACGAAAAGGGTAGGTGCCGTGCTGCAGAGTTGGCTAAAACCAGCGATAACTAACAAAGCACCTGCAAGCATAACACCCTGAGTAACTCATGTATAAACTACTTCAGTTCGTCTTTGGTGTGTTATACATATATTAAAGAGTGTCTTTCTATGCAGACAGATAAGCTAAGAAAAAACAATTAAAATAACAGGAAAATTCTTATGTGCAGGAAGTGAAGTTACTACCTCCATTTTTTAAATGATGTTGGTTAGTTCATAATGTCATTTAGAAAAAGATGGAGGTAGTACTGAACTAAAAGTCATACTCCCTTAGTTTTTTTTTGACATAAATTTTAGCTAATTAACGTCATATATATATAATCGATCGTACAAGAAGTGTATTTCACGATAGAGGGACAGACAAACATGCGCAATGAATAATCATGCGAGTTGGTTTTACTTCTCCAAAACAATAGCACTACATGAGAGATTTGTTGATTTCTTTTACCGGAGATGGTGCCGATGTGGAAACTGCGGCATCGGAAAAGGTTGCCGGCGGTGCCGATTTCCCGCAGCGCGTGCAAGACGGGCTCAAGGGGGACAGACAGAAGAGCACTCAGTATAGCATCAATCTCCTCCCTTCCTTTCCCAGCGGGATTAAAATCCACGAGAGGAAAAAACAGGGCATCTTCCTCTTTCAATTCCTTCGCCCACCACGGCAGTGGGGCTTTTGGTGCAGGAGCAGCAGATGCGGCGGCGCAAGACAGATTCAAGCCCCCATTGCCACGCTTACTGCATCGAAGAAGGCCGGCGCTGACCCTATCGGGGCGCGTCCCCGTGGACCGGCGGATCGAGGCGCCGGCTGATGTGGTGCAGGGGCAGCACCTGAGGGAAGGCGCCGTTGTGGCGGAATTCAGCGCCATGGATTAGGGTTTTAGCACCCGGCGCTCTACGGCGCGTTGAGTGATCCGATTCCACGAAATTGGTTTCGGCGAGAGAGATCGAGACTGCGAGAGGCGTCGCGAGGTCGGCGGCCAGCACGTCTCGGTCGGTGGTGGCGGCGGAAGACGGCGGGTCGGGTGCCAATCGGGACCTCGCAGGGAGAGGATACAACCGGGCGAAGCGGGCAGAACAGAACTGATCCGGCCCGGTCGTGGACAGAACTGGTAACGGCCGGTCGTCCCCCGGCCGAGGCCGACTCGTGGTTGACTGTATGACTTGACGTACTCCCTCCGTCCCGATCTGATTGCTCGTCGTTTTGAGTATTTATCTTATTTAAAAATCTATACTTATATCTATTATAAATATTTAAGTTGTTTCCGCTTCGTCATCTCCGGTCTGTCGTAAATCATCTACGTCATCATAATGTAAGCATGACGTCACCTATTTGTCCGTTCTCCCAAGCCCGAGTCGAGCTCCCGCATGACTGCTCGCGGGAGCAAGAGTCCGATTCGTGCGCCACAAATCAACGCATTCCTAAAAGATTATGAATCAAGAGAAAACAACAGATGAAACAAAAGATTGAAAAAGGGGAAATCTAGCCATGACTTGTTCCGGTCGATCTCCACAAAATCTGAGGGGGGTGGTGGGAGGAGACATCACCGTGGCTTCCGCCTGAGTGCTTGACGCGGCGACGTACAGTACAGGAGGTCGGACTCCACCGGAGCTGTCTCAAGGCCGTGCCGCAAGCCACCTCCGCAGGCACATGCCGCTCTTTGTCTTCCGGAGGAGGAGAAGGAGAGGACGGTTGCGACACCAGCGTCGATTTAGGGTTGTGCTCATCACAGGATGCGGCGGCGTATGCGTCGCAGGAGCACCGTGAGGGCGCGTGGCTGTGGGAAAGGGATGCATGAGATGCGGCTGAGGGTGGGGACGTGGGACAGTGTGGGGATTAGGGTTTTCTTCTTGTTGGGCCTGGTGTGTTGGGCTGTATAACAGAAGTAGTGGCCTAAGAAAAAGAAGAGATGATTCTGTCACATGGAGTTTTCGTCCGTCCGTCAGAGTTCGTTTTGATGCCGCCCGTCGCTCAATGTGTTCGTTGTTCATTCGTCTCCGGTTATCGATTTGGTTCACATGATTCATATCTTTAGCCGCGCGTAAACATTGGAGAGCAATCAATCGACACGCCAGGCCCAAGCCTAATGAATTTTACCTAATTTGCAACGGATTGAACGAGAGTCCTGAGTTGACAAATAAAATGATATTGTTACCAACGTGTTATGTCTTATTTGCCGTATTGATTAGAGTACTACATTATTCATTGATAACAAAATATTTAGGTATTGTCACATACTCTAATACTAATGAAGAAAGAAGAATATTTTGAGCACAAAACTTGATCAATTGTGGGAGGTTTTAATATGTAGATACTTGATCAGATTTTGGAAAAGTGAGTCTGATTGACAACTTGAGATACTTGAACAGATTTTGAAAAGGCGAGACTGGTCGATAATTTACCGGGGATGGGGTGATTAAGTTTTAATCTCTCGAACTTATATATATACTGATTTTAGTTTTTCCCGTTGCAACGCACGAGCAATTTACTAGTTTATTATAAATATTAAAAGTAAGAAGTTATGATTAGAATACTTTTAATATTAAAATAAATTATAAATAAATAAATAAATAATACTTCTAAATTTTTAAACAAGATGAATGATTAAGGTTTCAAGCAAATAGTCAAAATCTCTTATATTGGGAAATGAAGGTAGTACAAAATTAGAAGTCTCCTCCCGTTCTAGCTTTGCCTTTGGGCTGGCAAAGGCGCAGTGGGCGCCGCTCTTCTCTTAGGACATTGTTGTTTTGTTCTGTCTTTTCTTGTTGTATTATTCAAGTGAAAACTACGTCTGGTCTCCTAGGACAGACGGCAGTGATTTCTTGCTGTAGGCTTCGTTTTAGACTATCCTTTTCTTTGGTATGTTGTGTTTTTGTGCTTTAGTAGCAATGTAAGTTTGTAGACACATGGTGGTGTTTTTTTTTTTTGCTAATTGCATGCCTTCTTGGATTGTAACATTGTATGTTTTTTTTTCTATTTTATCGGTATATATGAGACAAAGTTTTTGCCCTCCTTTTAAAAAAATAATATGGTATGATGAAGACAAAGTGGTGATTATTGCATTTTTCACGAGCCTAAACTGTCTTGTCTATGACAGTTGAGCCAAAGCTGGCACTCTTGATAACTCAGTCAAGAAAACGTTCCAAAATTTTACTTGTAAAAAAACATGATTTTGTAATTGGCAACCGGATGGGCTTCGTTGAGCTTAATTACATACATGTGGAAAATGAGAAATCGATGTGTCATATGACCCCAACCAGAATTCTCCAACTCAATTGTGTAACGTCAGTATAAATGACCATAGATCAAGGCCCGAAAATAATATATGAAATCATAAACATGCATTTGAAAGGAACACTACTAGTTACAATGTGTGATTGCAGCAAACGGTGCCAATAGAAATCAAACCGAACAATTTACAACTCAATCATTGTTCTAGGTGCCATTTTTATATCCATACATAACGAGAGACTTGATCACTTTTATGAAATTGCCTTTAGCTTGCAGTAATCTATAAACCCCAAGCCAGAAAAGTCTCATATGTTTAATGCCAAACACTTCAGAGTAGACCGTTGAGAAATACAATTGGACATTAAGGATCCTGCGATCAACAGATAATTGTGAATATATAAAACATACAAATAAAGGTTGAAACCAAAAGGTAAATAATATTATCAACAGGCTTCCAAAGGCATCAACATAAAGAAAAACATTTTGCTCGAGGGAACATTGACCTCTCAAAAGCCTTAGCCAACCTCTAATTAAAGAATTGTGATCTATAATTGAATTAATAATAAAAAGGGGTCGATTCTTTACCATTCCAAGGCCAAATCTATCTAAAAATAGAAACTCAATTCTCTTTTTACAAATAGAACACTAAATTTTTAAACCAAATGTTATTTCCCTCGAGAAGAGAGAGAGAGAGAGGTGGTTGTGGAGATGGGGGAAAGCCTACCTATGCATCTAGAGCAAGATTTCACCTATTTAAAGTTCAGAAAGATTTGAAAATTATCTAAACACTACAAACTTTGCATTGTTGAAAACAAAAAACTAAACCAACAAGGGACAGACCGCCCCACAGCTTAGTGCTTAAAGAAGAAATCTCAGACAATGATGGCCAAGAAAGGTCACAACCCTGTCCCCTCCATCGACAAGAGGATCCTCCCCCATGGTTTTCGGGCCGTTTCCCATGCTTTGGGGCCCCTGCCCCATACATGAGGACATGCCTACCATAGATCGTTTCTTAACACATGTTTTATGGTCAGTGGGCAGTGAATGTCTTTTTTTAACTAACAATGCAAATTCACTTTCGAGGGGAGTCGAACCAGGAGCTAGTAGGTGCTACTCGAGTGTTGTAACCACTAGGTTACATACCCTTTCGCCAAGTTTGCAAAGTTAGCATTCAATCACAATTACTTTGGGAATTAACAACACACTTTTCAGACTACAGTTGACAGGGCATGCTTTTTTTCAATGATTTTTACAGAAACAGAAAAGTATACCAACGATGAATCCGATGTTGCCCAAAAAAATTCAATTAACACTTATAGTAGATAGTTAAAGTAATATGCTGAAACACTAACCTGATCAATTCTGCAATGATGCGGTATGTGCCCTGCCATAAGAGAACAAATGCAAAAGGAAAAAAAATTGAGGCATAACACATTTTTGAGTGGGCTTGGATGTGTGGGTTTGTTGAAAAGGGGGGTTGTACCTGAAAATCACTGTTATCCTTGAAAGAGAGAATAAATTGTAAGATCAAGGTTTTGATTAATATTTTGTGATGAACAATTGGCTTTATAAATAATAAATTAAATGGAATTAGTTTGGAATGTTTGAGGACTGTTTGAGTGCGTGTGACTGATGTGGGTTAGGTTGCGATATCTATGCCCGAAAACGGTTATTTTGTCTGTTGTGTGTAGGTGACTTGAGGTCAAGACTTGGTCAATGGCGAGGACTGGGACTAAGTTCAGGGAGGAACTGAGGTCTGGAGCAGTCGGGGGGCCATGTGACAAGATTGGACTAGAGTCAGATGTCTTGGGGTTAACTTCGGTCAACGGTGAGATCGGGACTATATTCAGGGAGGAGTTGAGGTCCGGAGCGATCAAGGATGCCGGGTGACGAAGTTGACGA
>CM002482.1:20808975-20853742 GCA_000325765.3 Leersia perrieri
CAACGGTTGGTTTTTGCGTAATCTGATTTTTACTGATACTTTGTTAATCTGGTTTTTGGTTTCGAAAATTAAACTTCCGCTGTCAATACCTACTATTCACCCCCTCTAGTAGATTAATTTATTGTGTTTGATCCTACATAAATATCAGAACTGCAACGGAAAGAAAAGGATCGCAGTCAGCATAGGAGCAAGAATACCATGCAAATTATGTAGAAAGAAAAACACATAGACGAACATTAAAAATAAGTAATTTCTGGACTTTAAAGTTTAAACTGCAGGTCATGTATTTGTGATCAATCTTTCTATTACATGACATCCTGCTCACGGCAGACCGATACCCATGGTAAGCAAAAGTCGTGGTAGATAAAAGCCTTTTTTTTCTCACTTAGTTGAATCCGTGCACATATGTTGTTTGCCTTGCCGTTCCTTTGCAACTCTGATGATAAGATGCTTAACTTGTAGAATATATATCCAAGAACAATGTTCACGAAAAGGGTAGGCGTCATGCTACAGAGTTGGATAAAACCGGCGATAACTAACAAAGCACCTGCAAGAAAAACTTCCTGAGTAACTCATGTACAAATTACCTCAGTTTTTCTGGGGGTATATTAGAAGTATATTTCCACTCAGAACGATAGGACAAACAAAAACGTTCATGGTCCGAAGCCAAAAACATATATAAAAAAAGATTGCATATATATTGTAAAAGACTAAACTAACAATTTTAGTTGATCAGTATAAGAGTTGACACCTATGATGAGCAGTCCAGGAAATGGATTTTTAGCACCCGGGTGTATGTCCACCCACATATTGCATGTCATCTAAATAGTTATCAAAAAAATTAAAAAAATTAAGAAGATAGACTAATACGAAATATATCACTATACAAACATACAAGATTAAATCTGACCTACACAAGTCATGACAAAAATAATAAGTATGACTATACAAAAGTAAGAGTTCAATTTGTTATTTTTGTTACAACTTGTAGAGTTCAAATTTAAACTTACATGTTTGTGGAGTGATATATTTCATACTAATCTATCTTCTCAAATTTTTTGAAATTTTTTCATAATATGACATGCAACATGTGGGTGCCTGGATACTAAAAAGAGTTTCCCGAGCAGTCCAAGCAAATTCATAAGGGCAGGAAGTGTATTTCACAGTAGAGGAAGAATTAAACAGGCACAATCAACAAATAATCTAGCATGCGAGTTGGTTTTGCTTCAAATCAATGGCTGGCACTACATGAGAAATTTGTTGATGTCTTTTACCGGAGATGGTTGCGATATGGAAACTGCGGCAGCGGAAAAGGTTGCCGGCGGCGCCGATTTCCCGCAGCGCATGCAAGACGGGCTCAAGTGGGCCAAACAGAAGAGCATTCCGTATAGCATCAATCTCTTCCAGTCCCCGCCCAGCGGGCTCCAAATCCACGAGGGGAAAAAACTTGGCATCTTCCTCTTTCAATTCCTTTGCCCACCACGCCGGTGAAGGCAGGGGTTTTGATGCGGGAGCAGCATATGCGGCAGCCCAAGACAGATTCAAGCCCCCATTGCCACGCTTGCTGCATCGAGGAAGCCCGGCGCTAACCCTATCGGGGCGCGTCCCAATGGACCGGCGGATCAAGGCGCCGGCTGATGTGGGGCAGGGGCAGCACCGGAGGGAAGACGCCATTGTGGCGGAATTCATCGCCATGAACTAGGGTTTTAGCACACGGCGTTCTTGGGTGATCCAATGCCCCGGAATTGCTTTCGGCGAGAGAGATCGAGAGGCGTCGCGAGGTCGGAAGCCAGCACGGCTCGGTCGGTGGCGGCGGCTGGAGACGGCAAAATCGGGGTCTCGGGTCGAACTGGTCCGGCCCGGTCGTGTGCCGTGTCCGGTTGGGTCGCGCGGGCCGAGACCGACTCAGGGAAGAGTGGTTCACTGTGTCTGACTTTGACTTTGAAAAATAGAAGTTTCCTCTTCCTTCCTATAGAAACCAGCCTTTCCCAATTCAGTTCCTGCTGGGTTGTGTAAATACGAAGTATAATCGATCAGCAGTCCAGGCGGTCCAGCACCAGATGACGCCATCGCGCCATTACCGGATCCAGAGTTACTGCTTCAACGGCGTCCCGATGGACGCCGCCACCGCCGCCGGAAACTGCAAGGCGGTGACGGACGCGATCCGCGACATCTACGCTCAAGAAGACATGGGGAGCCTCGTGTTCGAGGAGCTTTACAGGTCTCCGACCGCTGCCTCCTCCAATTCTCTGTTCTAATTCTGATCTTCACCTAATTCTCTTGGTTTCTATGACAACTGACAAGAAATCGAGTGTTTCCGATGGTGTTTTCGTGCGTGATTTCTCACCAGGTGTGCTTACAATTTGGTCCTCCACGGCCAAGGCGAGCTGCTCTACACGGAGATGGAGAAAGCCATGGCGGCAGAGGTGGAAGGGATCCGCGGGTCTCTGTCCGCCGTCGCCGATGACTCCGGCGAGTTCTTGCAGGAATTGCTGTCCAAGTGGCACCTTCACACCAAGGCCGTCGCCGCCATCCGTGACATAGTGAAGTACATGGACCGGATGTTTGTTGTAGCCAATGGAAAGGCGTCAGTTCACGATCTGGGCGTGAAGATTTGGCGCGACAGCGTGGTCTGCTCCGGCGACGTCATGCCGAGGCTTGTCGAGGCGGTGCGGCGCGAGCGGCCGGCCGCCGAAGAGCCGGCCGGCGACGTGATGGCCGGTGTGGACAAGATGTTGGCAGAGCTTGGCGACGAAGTGCATCGTGGAGTCATGGACGCGTCGTCTGCCGATGAATAGCGCCGCGTTGACTTCGAGCATGTGGATGAGTATTGGAAGACTGTATGTTTCGAATTGATCGTTTTCAGACTTCAAAATTTACCTATCTGTTTCCGGTGCATCTGAACCTCTGTTTCATACGGGTGAAAGTGTCAGGATTTGGTACTGGTTTTTGTTATCTCCATCAGTCGAATGTCATCCTTTCATTTTGAGACTTTCAGTTGTGTTTATTTCGCAGCTCTTGTGGGCTTTGAGTACTACCAGTTTCAGTTTGTGTTTCTGTCTGTTAATCAGTACGTTAATGTATTCTCCCATGAAACGAAAGAAACGTGTTTTTTTACTGGTTAACTGCAATGTACCTCTACTTGATCAAAGACAATCATGCATGTTAGAGTAGTAAGTCTTCAGCTTTAGTTTTTCCCGGCGTGTCTAGCGTCGTCAAGAGCGCGTATTCCTAAGTGGCTGGATCCAACATCATGAATTTCAAATGTAATTTGTGGCAATCAGGACTAACTTTTGCACAATTCGTGTCAAAACAAAGGACACAATTTAGGTTTGTGTCGCCTCGTTTTCTCATTCAAAGGGGCCTGGACCCGTCTTTAGTCTACAATGGTCAAGCCTCTCCGCTCACGGATGGTCCAACCCAACCAAGCGGAGGTCTCCGGAACGTGATCCTCTGCATACAATCGTAAGTACCCATGACTTGGTTGCATACACCCATATGCCCCATCCCCCGACGAGGAAACCCGCAATGCATTTTTCCTTTTCGGCAGCGGCGGCGCGACCACGACAGCAGATGGAACCCTTCCAGATCCGACCTTTCCGCTCCGGCGAGATAGAAGCCACCTTCGGCGGCAGGTATTGCGAGGCGGTGACGGACGCGATCCACGACATCTACGCTCAAGACATGGAAAAACTCAATTTCGAGCTGCTCTACAGGTTCTTCAATCCCCTGTCTCCTCCCTAAACCCTAATAAAACCTACTAGTAAAACTTTTTTATTAGGGAATCTATGCTGCAATTCTCCTGGTTTTCGTGACATATAAGATCCAATGTTCAGATTGTAATCTCATCAGTATTGTTGATGTGTTATTGCTCATCAGGCGTGTTTACCATCTGGTCCTCCATAAACACGGCGAGCTGTTGTACTCGAAGGTGGAGACCGCCATGACGGCGGAGGTGAAAGGCCTCCGCAGGTCGCTCGCCGCCGTCGCGGACGACTCCGGCGACGGCGGCGGCGAGCTCTACTTGCGGGAGTTGCTGTCCAAGTGGCGCCGGCACACCGAGTCCGTCACCGCCGTCCGCGACATGGTGATGTACATGGAACGGACGTTCGTCGCCACGAGCCGAAAGGTTCTTCCTATCCGAGAGCTCGGCGTGAAGCTTTGGCGCGACGCCGTGGTGTGCTCCGGCGATGTCATGCCGAGGCTGGTCAAGCCGGTGCGGCATGCGCGGGCGGCCGCCGAGCCCGGCGACGTGGTGATGGCCGGCGTGGACAAGATGTTGGTGGAGCTTGGCAACGACGTGTACTGGCAAGTCATGGATGCGTCGTTTACCAACGACGGCGACGAGTAGCGCTGCGTCGAGCATGTGAAAGAGCTACTGACTCCATCCCTAACCCTAAATATTTGACGCCGTTAAATTTTTTATATATATTTGACCATTCGTCTTATTAAAAAAATTTAAGTAATTATTAATTCTTTTTTTATTATTGGATTTATTGCTTAATATATTTTTATGCATACATATAATTTTACATATTTCACATTTTTTTTGAATAAGACAAACAGTCAAACGTTTGTTAAAAAGTCAACGGTATCAAATATTTAGGGAAGGAGGGGGTATATATATGTAGGTGACTGTATCAAATCGATCATTTGAAAGACTATATGTCCTACTACCACTTGTTTTCCGGCGTATCTGAACTCCTGTTTCTGATGGATGAAAGAGTCAGGATTTATCATCTGTTATACTATCGATCTATTGAATACCATGTCGTTTCGTATCAGTTTCGGTTGTGTTCAGTGTTTACTGCTCGTGATCTTCTGGGCTTCCAGTACATCAGTTTCGAGTTCTCAAAAAAAAAAAGTACATCAGTTTCGTAACAGTTTCAGTTTATGTTTGTCTGTTTGATCAGAAACATAACAACGTTTGATCAGAAACATAACAACGTTTGATCAGAAACAGTGTTATGAATGAAACTAGCATGTTCATGTGTTCATTTCAAGCAAATTTTGCTGGTTAATTGGAATGCGCCTCTGCTTGATCAAAAGAGGAAAAAAAGTGCAACTCAATAACTCTCGCTACAGAAGATCAGAGTGATGCATGGACTGGTTGTTGACTAGAGTGATGCTTTATGAGTTAAGAAAATTCAGTAAGTAGTACGGAATAGTATACAATGTATTATGGAGGAGTAGCAGCACTTTTTCCGGTTGGCAGCAGTACTAGTACTTTTTTAAAAATGGAAGTAGTAGTCTACTACTAAACTTTTTTTAGGAGTAAAATGTAAGACATCCTTGTGTTTGGTAAATACGATATATAAATTTTTTTACTAAAACTAAGTTTAGTGTTATGTATGTATAACATCGTTATATTCATATATTTGAATATGTTTTCATATGATGGTAAATTTTATAGTTTTTGATAATATCTTGTAAAAATTAACAGTCAAAGTAATGAAGAATGTGTATAATTGTAGTATATAAATTAGGACGGATAGAATACCACAGTACTACATGTGAATGAGTGACAAAGGTCAGTACTACTAAACGGGGAACGTGACTGCTCGGGACGAGCAAGTTTAACCCAACGCATTTCTGTTTGCAAACATAAACTTGAGCAATTATGGCCCGCTAAATTCGGCACATGGAAATCGGGTCGCTGCATGGTTGATTAAATGATGACTTGTGCAAAGTCTACTCGGCTTCCATATTTCATCTATAACAAGAGGATCAAACCGTGTTCCACTGCAATTCACTCCTCTGGACATTCAGCTCGCGGCAAATCAAGGTCGAGCCTTACTACCATCGCAAAATGGACGCCGACCTCACCGCCAGCTCGTGCAAGAAGGTGACCGACGCGATACGCGAAACCTACGCTCAAGGCACGGAAAACCTCTCCATGGAGGAGCTCTACAGGTTCCCAATTCTTCCTTTCGTTTTTAGTAGTTTTTTCTCTCTGAAACACTCCGTGGCCGTGCGCGCAGATTTCTGACTTATGTTTGTGCGTGATGCGCACCAGGGGTGCTTACAACTTGGTCCTAAATAAGCATGGCGAGCTGCTATACTCCGAGGTGGAGACAGCCATGGCGGTGGAGGTGGACGGGCTCGGAAGGTCGCTTGCCGCCGCCGCGGACGGCAGCGAATTCTTGCCTAAGCTACTGTCCAAGTGGATCCGGATCCGTTGCTTATACACTTTGTTTTGGTGCCCCCGGGTAAAATTCAGCCGGCGAAAAACCAACAGCAGCTCATAAACAGAGGATAAAAGTGCTGCACTAGCTACAATTCAGCTGCCGGTACTGCTAACCTTCTAGAATAATAGAAGATGGATCTTGCCGTATGTTAAGTGCGTGGTGCTCTCCCTTCGTCTTCATCCTACAAACAATTCTAAGGGGAGAAGGGGGCTCATATGCTTTTACAGCATCCACATCGGCTCAAGTTTCGAACAAATTGTTTTAGATAATGGATAGAATCCTCAATTTTCAAAAAAAAAAGAGATAGAATCCAGCTTTTACTCCGCTGCTAAAATCAAAATCAGGATTGAACTACACGTCCACCTCATGTGCATATGTGTTGGGAGCATGGACAGGTTGTGGTTGTTGCATTATTGCGTACACCCTCGGTGGTTTATGCCTTCGTCCCTGAATTCATACCCAGAGGTTGCCATTTTTATGGACGGAGGAGGGTGTATAGCTGAAGATCAGATCAGAGTGGAGTCAGACCGAGTCCCGGCCTGTCTCATCTCGTTCTCGTCATAATCCCGGCCCGTCTCGTCTCGTCTCGTTAAGCGGACTCGCAAATTCGGCCCGGCCCAACCAAGCTGAGTTCTCCCTTTGGGGATATATCAAAAGAAAGAAACTTTTGATGCTACATAACCAATTTTGTCTATAATAATACACCGATCCCCCGATCGAAACCCGTACATTACGTTTTTCTGCAGCGGCGGCGCGTCGACGACACCAGATGGCACCCACGCGGATCCAAATTTTCCGCGAGAGGGGGACGGACTCCGCCCTCATCGCCAGCAAGTGCGAGGCGCTGACGAACGCAATCCGCGTTATCTACGCTCAAGACATTAAAAAACTCAATTTCGAGATCCTCTACAGGTTTTTTCAATTCCTGTCTCCTCTAATCCCTAAACCCGAAATAAAAACACATAATTAAAGTGTAAAACCCTATGTAATCTGTGCTTTTAATTCTCTTTATTTTCGTGGTAAGAATTGTGCGTGATGCTATCACCATATGTCCATATCACCAGGCATGCTTACGATCTGGTCATCCGTAAACACGGCGAGCTGTTGTACTCGAAGGTGGAGACCGCCGTGACGGCGGAGGCGGAAGGCTTATGCAGGTCGCTCGTCGCCGTCGCCGTCGCGGCCGACGGCAACGACGACGGCGAGTTCTTGCGGGAGTTGCTGTCCATGTGGCGCCGGCACACCGAGGCCGTCGCCTCCGTCCGCGACATGGTGATGTACATGGAACGGACGTTCGTTGTGAATTATCACAAGGTTCCTATCGGAGATCTCGGCGTGAAGATCTGGCGCGACAGCGTGGTGTGTTCCGGCGACGTGCTGCCGAGGCTGGTCGGGGCCGTGCGGCGTTGGCAGGGGGCCGCCGAGCCTAGCGACGTGATGGCCGGTGTGGCCAAGATGTTGGCGGAGCTTGGCGACGACGTGTACCACCAAGTCATGGACAAATCGTACTCTGCCGACACGACACGATCGAGTAGTAGCGCAGCTTCGGACCAAGGCTAGTTTTCAAAATATTTTAGGTTTGAGTGTTATATCAACGTTCGACCGGATGTCGGAGGGGGTTTTAGACATGAATAAAAAAAACTAATTTTATTGCAATCCTGAAAACCGCGAAACGAATCTTTTGAGCCTAATTAAGCCATTATTAGCACATGCGAGTTACTGTAGCACTTATGGCTAATCATGGCTTAATTAGGCTTCGTCCTATAATTTTCATCCAAACTGTACAATCAATTTATTTTTTTATCTATATTTAATGTTTTATTTATATGTCTAAAGATTCGATATGATGTTTTTGGAAAAAAAATTTTAGGAACTAAACAAGGCATAAGTGTGGCGAAGATGTTGACGAAGTTTGATGGCAGGGCGGGAGTTTGATCTCTTTTTGTTGGGGAATTTTGTGTTGGCTAAGTACTTTAGATCAGTTTTTTTTTCCTCGAAATCGCGAGAGATAATCAGTTATCTGTTTGGTTAATTACTTCAGTTCATTCGCGTCATTTTATTGTTTTTATATGAAATTAGATATCTTTTAGCCTGATAGATGAGCAGAACGAACCACAATAGAATTGATTCGGACTTGTTTGTCGTGGTTCAAAAGGCTGAATACACCATAAAATTGCCATTATAGTGATATATTACTCTTCTCGTCAGTTCATTTTCCATTGCATCGCATTGTGTAGCAATCATTGACGTGTTAAGATTATTCGCTACTACAGTGCAATCGAATATGGATTACTGTTATTACACTTATCTCATACTGACAATTATAACTTGGACGCGTCAGGACCGAAGGATATAAGTCGCCCACTCATGTAAATGCACGTTTTTTTTATTAATGCTGGGTGTAATGCATCTTCTAAAAAAAACCCTCTGAAGCTTAGTTTTTTGTGTTTATCCATTGAAGAACTTAAATTACCCTAATTAAAACATGGGAGAAATTTCAGCCGCAATTCCCGCATCAACGACTGCAGGGAGAACACAGCACTTGTTCATTTCTCTCCCATTCTTCTCCTGTGCAGCTTCTACCAGAACGGCTACATGAACAAAAAATCAACGGCTGAGTAACGCTAGTATATATATACCGATCGAAGAAATGTATTAGAGCATCACCGACATTATTCTAAATTCTATCGCCAAAATTATATTTTTAGATTACTAATCAGGTTATTTAAATGTATTAGAGCATCACCGACATTTCTAAAATTCTATTGCCAAAATTATATTTTGTAGGATTACTAATCAGGTTATTTAATGTGAATATACAACATTAGTGAGATTGATTCCCAATTTAAAAAGGTGGGTCCACCCCTCCCCATCGCGTCTCCTTCACACATTGCGCCGCGCGCGCGCGGATAACCGTTCGATTTATGTTGTGCGGTATGGATAAATGGAAGTTTGGCCCACGCGTAATTTGCGGTATAGATAAAATCCACCTCATCTAATCTATATAAACGACGCCTTGTACACTAGTTACGACGACGACAAAGTGCTCGAAGCGTAGACCGCAAATTCACCCGAAGACCATGGACGCTCTCCGGCCATGTCCCGCCGCTCGCGCGTTCTCGACATCGGGAACCAGCCACAGCCAGTCGCCTCGGTGTTTCCTGCCGATGGGGCATCGACGCAGCACCGCCGCGCTACCGAAGTCGACGCAGTCGGGCTCGGGCAGCAGCAGCATGGCCTCTCGCCGGAAGCACGGCCACGCGATCGTCGCGCGGAAGAGCCGGCACTTCGACTTCGAACTCGGACCCAACGATGATCACGAGGTGAACTAAACTCAAACAATTAACGGCGGCAGATTAAAACGTTGAACACTTCTCTTTATTTATTACCGCCACAGCAAAATTAATTGTTTTAGTAAATTTGTTTAGGACTGTCTGTGGTTTTCATTAATTGTTTGAGGGTTTTTTTCTTGTAGACTTTAGTGGCCAACTTCTATCGGTATTTATCGGAGTGCAACTTTCCACCGGTCAGTGTTATTCTCCCCACTTTGTGTTTTATTTTCATGATTGTTTAATTGGTGGCCAAGACGGAGTGATTAGAGCAAGTACAATAGGAGTGCTAAGTCAGCTCCAAAAACTTTTTTCTGAGTTGACATAGAGAAAGTAGGGAAGAGAAGATGGATGGATGCTTAATTTGAAGTTAGTCTGCACACACAATGCAAGAAAAGGAACCATTTATAAGACAAAGAAAAATATATGATATAATCATGAGGAATATAATTGTTATGAAAGAACAAGATAAGATATTAGAGTCTCTTGTTATATGTACTAGCTATAAGTTACTTATGTATGACATGAAAAGAAATTAGAGTATGCAATGGATGCTACTAGTGATCTTGCTCTTAGTGGTCGTGAATATCATTTATTAATGCTGGAGGATGCAAGATAAGGACATTTATAAAGGTAAGCGCATCCTAGGCTCTCTTAGAGCAGGTCCAATAGTGCAGCCGGCTGCTAGCTCCAAAAATAGACAAATCATGTGATAGTCTATTGATATAATAGTTAGTCCTATATGTGTACTGCACAATTAATACCATGCCTCACACCTCCCTCTCACAGTGTTTTGGAGTCCGTGTGCAGCCGACTGCAACTCTAGAGCTCGCTTCTCTTGTCTTTCTTTTCATCTCTCTTCCAACTAAGCATAAATAATTTTTAGAGCCGGCTTAGCTTTCCTATTGTACTTGCTCTTAAAGAAGTACAATAGTGAGCTGCAAGCTAACTCTAAGTCTCGGAGGAGAGAGAAAATAGAAAAGATAAAGAGTGGGCTCCTATGGCTCTACACAAACTTCAAGCTAAATGCATTGAATCTATTGAGATAGAAAGGAAAAATTGAAGTCAATTTTATAGTCAATCTATTCTACATGCTTACTATAATTTAAATTTGAGCTGGCAAGTGAGCTCTCCTGTTAAACTTACTAGTCTCTAGATCATCTAGAGACCACCCTTCGTATTTGATCCGAAGACGGGCCTCTTCAGGGAGACCGATTGTGCAACGCTAGTCTTTTCTCTCATCTCATCAGGTTTTCGGTTAGGAGAAGCGATGGTGAGCCGATGCCATCTGAAACAACGATGTTTTGTTATCCTCCTTTCTCCCTCTTCCATTGAGCAAATTGTCTTACTTGGCAACAAAGAGAAACGGCTATTAATTGTCGTTGTACATGCCCTAAGGAGACGGACTTGAGTTATCTTATACAATTTATGCATGTTTCAAGATTTTTTTTAGCACTGTACACAAGAATTATATTTAATTTAACTTTGACCATTGATTTTTATATAACATAAAAAGTATTTTGATAAATTTATATTTTTATGAAAATACTTTTTTAAGATTAATCTATCCACATAGTTTTTAAGTTTTTAAACTAAATATATTAAAAGTGATTTGTAATCCAAGTTTTAAAAGTCTGACTTCAACCTTGTCCAAAACATCAATAATTATGGAACCAGACAGAGTATAAGATTTGGATATCCTGTGTATGTTTTGATTTTCTATTATGTTGTACAAATTATTATGATATGATATATTGGCTGCTCCTTGGTCTATATAATAAATGCACTAGTTATATGCTTCTCTGGCAGGCAAATACTCATCGACATATTAATATTGGGTCAATCACTTACAATTTTACATGCCTCATAAATTTGCTCCATTCTTATACGCGGGAACACCTTTAAGAACTTTGGTGGATGTCCACCCACCTCCATCTCCGTCCTTTCCGCTTGAGTCCATGCAAAGTTATAGGATTGTAGAGTAATACTTTTTATATTCATACTTTTAAGAATCTTGAACTTGGGTGCTAAAAAACAATTTCTCCTTTTATACCCGTGAGTTTTTCCCTATCCATTTGTACTCCCAAGTTTTTATTTCAATCCATATATTGTTCCGTTAATTTATCATCACATGACCGTCATGTTTTTACAAAATGGCCATGCTCCCGTTTCACGTAGTGATGTGTAGACTAAAAAATGCTAAATAAGGCTTAAAGATGTAGAAAACCAAAAAGGATCCAAATTTTTAAAACTATTGTTTTGATTTTACGTTTTCAAAATAAACTCCAAACACATTTTAACCCAAAAAATGAAATTCGTGTATAAGATATGCTTCATAAACACCACTTCCCCCGTCTAAATATATAAGAACCTAGTATGAATGTGTAATACATATTAGTACTATGAATCTGGATAGAACCTCCGATTCATAGTAATAGAATGTATCACAATACTAGGTTCTTATATTTTGGGACGGAGGAAGTAATAAATTAAATAGATCAATGGACTAAAATAAATGAAACACACTGAACTCGGTGAAAGCATACATTTATCAACATTTTTCTTTACAAAATGAGATAAAAAAAATACCAGGAGGCTTGTTATCTGTCTGTAAAACAATGTTTGATTGATATTGTTTAATCCTCGTTTTATTTCCTTCAAAATCCTTATCTTTCATAATGTTTTTGTGAAGGATGAGCCATTTCACGAAGAGAGACTCAAAATTAATAGGTCCTGGTGTAAGATATCAGAGAATTTTCCTAGAAGCATTTTGGTAAGTCCTGGCACTAATATACTCTGCAAAACTGTATCAAATAGTACTTTTTTTTAATCTTTAGTTCTTGTAGGAAGGTAAGAAATGTTTCATACTCTTTAGCTTGTCGTCTTTTCGGAAGACTGCTCTGAGATGAGCTACTCGTGTTGACATCTACTGTTTAATAATATTTGGTTATTACTAAGATGTTTAGTACAGAATGAAAACAAATAAACAATCACTATCACGGTAAACTCGATTTTAGTTAACGTCCCCTATTTATTCCGTTTACTTTTATGTCTACTGTAGTATATCAATGGGAGAACAGTGGCTTTGGTGTTGTTCCTAGTAGCTACAGATGCTGTCAGGTTAGCTTCCGATGTCATGGTAAGCCCAACCGCAGTGTTCTCGTTAATTATTCTTAAACCAAGCTAATCGTTTTTTTGAAATGATCTCAGGTTTGTGCAGCTTTGAGGCGTGGTAGTGAAGACCATATATCTCTTTATACAATTAAGCAGGTAATTGATTCAGTTTTATGTATTTGGATTACAATGAATATTTTATTCGTATATTCACTGACTATTTCCCCTTAAACAACAGACACTTTCGACGTATGTGTCGATCATGGTTACTATAGTTGATGACTTGTCCAATAGTCCTAACAAGATTAATAGGAAAACCTTTCTTTCATTGCTCGGCTCTCTTGGAGGTATAGCTGCCGTAAGCCACACCCTGCTTCAAGATGCTATGGGAAGTCAAGATGACACTGAAGATAGTTCATTAAATTACAGCCCAGACTGCAACATAGAAAGAGCCCGGCTAGAGTATGTGCAGAAAATGAACAGTTTCATAGACAAATTCAGTACGATATCACTTGACGTTGACGATGCATACGAAGTAGGCTTTTGTTCCGTTACCCCAAACTCCCCGAAAATTCTTTTTCCATGGCCGTCCTGATGTTTATTTTTGACAGATTGTGAGGCCTACACTAGAAAATGCAATGAGGCAAACAATATCATTCGTTATGTTGGTGTTTGTTGATCGTGAAAAGGCACTCGACCAGGTCAAAGGTACATATGCTTCCTCTGCCTTTGTTGCTTGTATCGAGTGGTTTTTTTTACCCCGTCCGTTTCATGATAAGAAGTTATTGTTCATACAAGTCAAACATTAAGTTGTTTTGATGTTTTTAAAATTCAAATAATTTTAAGTTTAATTCAATTTATAGAAGAATGTAGCAACATTATATATTAGCAAAATATTTTAATGATTAAATAAAATTATGTGTTTTTTCTATGATTTAGTTTCTAAAATTTTAACGGCTAAAAGTGAAAACGTTAATTTATAGTAAAATGGAAAATCGAGAAAGCCCATTTTCCATCTAGTTGGTTAGTAACTTTTGTCCTTTGCACAGGTCGCTCAAGGGTTCTGGATGACGTCACGACTACCGATTCATCGTGAGCAACACCACGATTTAGTTGGGTTCAAGCGAACTAGTTTCTTTCGCTATCATAAATTTATAATATATCGATGAGTTTCTCTTACAGTCTTGCACACTTTGTATGGTCCAGTGAATTTGGGTTCCGCTGGTTAGTGCAATGTCATTTCCATTCCATCTCTAATAGAGAATGATTCTTAACAGCTTGCAAATATTTCTTTTATGGCCGGTGCACCGGCGAGAGCAGCTACAACTGGACGTCCTTGTCCTTGACACCGAACTCGGGCGACGATCTTGGCGGTCCATCCTGACATCACTGATTAATTTTTTTTTACCCACGGTATTCTAGTTTTTTTAGCAATGCGCAAAAGCTTTGCGTATCATTTGTATTAAGATTGAGAAATAGAGTTCACATATTACAGCAGGCCAAATATCACATGTCCATATCTCGTGGTATCGATTTTACACGACCCAACAGAGGCAATCTACCCTAGACAACTGTTGGGCGACCAACCATGCTCCATTCGGCAACTTCATCCGCGATAGCGTCGCGGAGAGCTCTCCAACTGCATAAGCCTTGATCGAAAACCTGGTTGTTCCACTCCTTCCATAGGTTCCAGATAACCAAGATCACGAGGGTATCAAAGCCACGCTGACGACAGAAAGTTAGCTGATCACGAGCCGCTAACCACCAATCCAGAAGGTGATCCTGGTGATCTAGATAGCAAGTAGCCTGATGAAGTGCCGAGAAAGTGAACCACCAAACTTGCTGGGCGTAAACACAAGAGACATGGATATGATCAATCGACTTGGTTTTGGTCACAGAGGGTACAACAATCATCACTGAGCAGCCCACGCTTGAGTAGTCTGTCTACCGTATGTTATGAGGAACAAGCCAAGCGAAGTACTGACAGTGAGGAGGGGCCTTGGAGCTCCAGATAGGATCATTGCCGGCAAAGCATACCGGCCTTGGAATTGCATAAGATAGGCGGATTTCGTCGTGAATGTGTCGTGTGATTACCATCGCTAGATGATGGAATCAGACACCTCCTCAAGAAGCACAAGAGCTGACAGCTTGTCCCATATGTGAAGATATCTGAGGATCGCTTGCATGGACAGACTTCCAACGAAATCCCGCACCCAACGCCTTCCTGAAGGGCCTCAGCCACCGTCCGTGATGAATGGATTCGCCTGGGAACCAAATTCCAAAGGCTAGGGGTAAGTGTCTGCAGCGATTGTCCCTCCAACCAGTTGTCGGTACAGAAAAGCTTAGTAGAACCCGAGCCAATCACACTGACAGTTGAGCAACTGAAGACGACACGCTCAATGTCAGAAACCGGCAGCTCTAGTCCTTGCCACGGTTTGTCGGGGGCAAGAACAAGCTAGCCAAAACCAGTGGACTCTCAACGCTTGGTCGGTGTTGCAAATCCCGGATTCCCAATCCTCCGAAACATTTTGGTGCGCAGATCTTAGACCAGGCCAAACGGTAGTGACCACCCTTGGCATCTGCCTTGCCAAATGGCAGTGACGGCTATGACAAGGAGGCGTGGCCAAGACCTGCACTGCCCTCGATGCCTTCTCCGACAGCGTATTTTTTTTGTTCGGCGACTGCATCTTGGTTCCTTTAGAGCAAGGCTAATAATACAACCGGTTTGTTGGTTGTAAGATTTTTTATATCCTTCTCTTAACTCACACTTATAACTTAGCTCTTCACTATTGATACATGGCCCACATATCTTTCTCACAAAGTTTTTTTTCTTGTGTCCAAGCGAATTATAAATTTACAGCATGTTTCTTCTCTCTCCTCTCATCTCTCTTACTCTTACACCTCAGCATTTACCCAGCTTACAGCCAACTAATCCCTCTGTCCCATAAAACAAGTTTTTATAGGAAATCTCAGACAGATTAAGCAAGATGTAAAATGACCTTGATTACCCCTATTTATTTGCCATATTTGGTATTAATTGATTGTCACATGTACATACACATACTAAATAGGGTAACAAAGATTAGAATTATGGAACAAAATTTAAATCCTGGAATGACTTTTTTCTGGGTCGGGGGAGTATTATACTTGTGCTAGCAGCGTCACCTCCTCCTCGGGTCGAGATGCGGAGCAAGCACACTCCAAGGTGAGATTGGCTGCTTTCCCTCTCCTCCTCTCCCCCTCTTACTCTTCGTCGCGTGGATCTGTGGTGCAGCTTCAAGGTGGTATTTTTTCTGCTAAATCAGAACCATGAGCTATCTTTGATGTACGACATCTTTGTTGGCGTTTGTTGCTGCTTGACTTCAGATTTTGTGAATGCTTCTTCGTCTCTCCTTTTGCTGATGGTTCGTGCTCTTTGTTTTTTTAATTAAATCTTGTTTTGTTGGATCGTATAATGTGATTTTTGGGTAGATTTGAGAGGCGTGAGGATTTTGAGCAGCTTTCACTTGCCCCAAATCTTTCAGCTGCACCTTTGCTAATTGATTTCATTCAACTGATGATCATCCTGAGCTAGGGGTTGCATTGGGTATCATGCTGGTGCTCGTTTTCTCATTGTAGTTTGGTTAAAGGGGGATTTTAATTTATTTTTATTTCATTTTTTGCATAAGGAGATGCCCCTGGATTGTGTTCTTCATTTTGTTTGGTGATTGAAGGGGAGAAGTTTTAGTTTCCGGGAAGATAATAGCTATTGTAGGAGCAATCATTTGTAAAGCTAACTGGAAACTAGCAATTGCTTATGTGAATATGTGATCCATTTCATTTATGGGGGTAATCTAAATGAATTTTCTATTTGCAGCAATCTTGCCGGAAACCAGTTCGCTTGAAATGTGGCACACTCAGTTCCCACAATGCCTAAGCTTTAAGTATCAGTGAGTGCATACCTTTTGACCCAAATATGGATTTTCCTTCAAAATCGTTTTGTTAAATTTTCCGTTTTAAGTATCTTTGTCAACCTTTTATTAGAACCTACCGTATTATTATTAGATTTGTAGTTTTGTCTAAAATTTGTGTGTTCTTTTTTTTGTCATAATTTATATTTTTTAAAAAAAATTATCATTTTTGTATTGCTTGTCGATTTTGTTAAATTTTTCAAAAATTTTGATAGGTGGTGGTGGGATAGCAAATTCTGACTGTAACATGGTGTTAGCTGTCTCCAAGACCAAGGGTAGTGGATTTGTTTTTTTCTCTAAAATATTAGCTACTAAAATTTTGTCCTTGTTTTAGTTTTGTCACTAAAATTTAGTGAAATTCATACTAAAATTTTGTGTGCATGGGTGCGTGTGGATGAGGCAGCCGGCAGGGATGGCTGAGCAGGCAAAAAAATTTGAATATTTTTGTTAGGTGGTGGTGGGGCGGCAAGTTCTGAGTGTAACATGGTGTTAGCTGTCTCCAAGGTAGCGTCTTTGTTTTTTCCCTAAAATATTAGCTACTAAAACTTTGTCCTTGTTTTAGTTTTGTCTTAAATTTTACTAAAATTCATACTGAAATTTGTATGTGCATGGGTGTGTGTGGATGAGGCGGCTGGCAGGGATGGCAGAGCATCTCCAAGAGACTATGTATATAACTAGCTAAACCAAATTTTAGCTATTGTGTCAAAAATACAGCCTCTAAAAGAAGAGTTATTCAACCTGGTAGGTAATTGGAATAGCTAAATTTTTTTTTCAATAACCAAACTTGGCTAGTCTCTCCCATCTCATCTCAATAGCTAAACTTGGTTGGGCCCACATGTCAGTGAAGATTTAGCTAGCGAAGATGGCTGGTCTGTTGGAGTGTATATCAATTTGGCTATAGAATCTTTTGATATAAATAGCTAAATTAGAATTTAGAGAGCTAAATTTTGTTTGGCTAGTCTCCTGGATAAGCAAGCAAGGCAACAAGCAATTGATTGGTGAGCTTAATAAATTTTCATCAAGTTATGGGCAACAGATCAAGTTTGGATCACTTATAGTGTTAGATCAGCAATTTTGCTACATATATATTTGTCTGTATGAGTCTATGTTGATTGGTTATAAAACTAATAGTTTATACTTGTGCTGATTATGTCTAGTTTTATTTTGTTGATCCCTGGGACATTGCTTGCGTGGTGCCGTGCTCGTGAACCAGATGGTCAAGTGGGATGATCAAGGTCTGTGCTTTGCTAAAACAATTTTTTTGCGATATGTGTTATTTTATTTCTTATATAAAATAGTCACCATAATTTGAATTTATACGTAGATATTCATCTATATTTTATTGGTCTTTTAATATCAAGAAGTTTGAGGGTTAATTTGTAAAATTACTGCTAAGGGTTGATTGTGTTGGCAGATTCAATGCCACCACCAGCACTGCTTTCTATATTATATAATATAGATACTTCAGCACTAGCTGCCAATGGGATGAGACAAGCAAATGAGCAGCACTACCGGTTGTGCCTAATTCCTCCAACATTCTTTAAATTGAGATTACTAATCCTTTTTTATTTTCTTACCTCAAGTTAGCTCCCAGAGCGAAAACTAATGTGTTTTCTTTTTTTACACCATGTTTATGTGTAGGATGCTTAGGTAGTACTCGTAGTTTTTTGATAATTGAAATAATAAACTTTGTAGTTTTATAAAACATGCTCTTAAATCTGTAGTTTTGTGATATACGAAGACATTGAATTTATAGTTTTGTGAAACAAATACTTAAATATGTAGTTTTGTGATAGATTGTGTAAAATATCTATAGTTTTGTAAAATTTACTCTTAGTTTTATGGGCTACTAGCAATAGCTAGTTTTGTTATGTGCTATAATAACTTCGTTTTGTCAGCTCCTGCCAAAAACAGTCAAAACTGACCCAAAACTAAACAGCACATGTGAAGGCCAGCAGGGGGAGGTTTATGGTGGTGCTGAATTTTTCAAATCCAACTCAATTACCGAGCTCAAAGTATTAGATTTTTATAGTTTTTTTTTCTTTTTTGACTTCTTTTTATAGTTTTTCTTTGTATTGAAATTCTGTAAGATTAGATGTTGACTTCATGATCCAGGGGCCTGTTTGGGGAGCTTTCGATTTTGAGACGCAGCTATTTGGTAGCCAGATTCTAAGAATTTGAAAAAACTCTGAATCCCAACTTCTCCAACTTTTGGCTTCTTAATTTATTTTTTAGAATCTGTAACTACAGATTTTCAGAAGCTGTAGATCATTTGGGACAGCTGCAGCTTTTGAGAGAAGCCAGTTGGAAGAAGCTTCCCAAAGAGGCCCATTAATGTCTCCTTTTATCTTCGATCTGGGCTTATTTCTAACACACGTCGCCTTTTTCCATCACAGATCTTCCTTTTTCTTTTTGGATGGACCAGTTTTTGTTTTGGAGTACAGAACACTTTGATATGGTCTTATTTCTAAGACGCTGGGCTTTGTTCACTAGAAACGTGGGGTTTTTTTACATTGCAGAACTTTCAATAGGCTAGTTTTGTGTTTTGGAAGATAAAATACAGAACGGGCGTACAAGCCTGAATAGAGGAATGAGGCACGGCTGCAGGGAATAGAAGAAGTAAGGAACAGGTGGATTCTGCCACGTGGGAGATCCATGTGGGAAATTTGATTGTTGAACACAAAATTTTCAGATGACTGTCACAGACAGTCCTCTTCTCAAAATAGAGTAGTAACAGATAATAGAGATAGCAGACTGGCATAGTAAATTATTGCCAACAAGTACGCCTTTTTTGACAAACAGAGGGGGTTACCCTCCCACATTTCCATTAGGAGAAATGATAAGAGACATCATTCTTATTATCTTAGAGGATAACAAAAAAAAAGAAAGAAAAAAGAAAACGCCAGCTAGCTAGTAGTGGGTTGCCAACCCATCTAAAAGCCGCACAACCACAGAGAGAGTTCTCCAGCAGCTTGCTACTGGTCGAAGCCAGCAACACAGAAAGATAACTACCAGCAAGTACGCCTATTGCAGACTGGCATAGAGTATCAGCTTGCGACTAATTACTACCAGCAAGTACGTCTAAATAGTAACAGACAGGCACATTGTAGCAGCTAATGACTTAACTATATCTCCATGACAGCTCACTGCCAGTAGGATATACCTAGATGACGATACAAGTGAAAGCGAAGATGTTGATAGATAGAGTAAAACTCCATGCTAAGCTCAGTGAAATAATTCTCCTTGTCAATATCCTCGCTGGACACTGGTACAGTAGTGTTGGTGGCGGTCTGCATCGGAAGAAACTCGATGTAGACACTCGAGAACTTGCACATGTACTTCGCTCCATTTGTGGCAGCGACAAGTGAGGTTGCCCTCACGTAGCCCTCTCTGCACTCCCCGGCCAGCAAGGCAAAGGCCTCACCGGCACAAACCAGCTCCTGAAAAAACAACGGCAAAAGTAGTTCAATCAGAAACTTTAGGCAAATGTGCAACCCGAGTTCTAGATCCTAACGGATTAACCAAAACCCAAAAATCACCACATTGAACTAAAAACTAGATACTGCATACACAAAAAAAGTCATATCAAAATGACCTGCTACTGCATACTAGCCTCTCCTACTTCCGAATTCAAGGATCATGCAAAGGACATTCAGAATCAGAATCAAAACTGATAGGTTATCAACTAGAACATTCAAAATCAACATTCTCGTAAACCAGAAAAAATTCAGAGATGCTTTTGTCAAAAACTAAATTTCAGAACTTGCAGCCTATAGAACCAGCATGACATCCTCTCAGTCACCACCATATGCTCTGTTCCCTCCAAAAATCATTAACACGTCTTGAAACCAAAATCAACATAACGTTCATCTATATACTGAGCAAATATTCAAAGGGATTATGTCCAATAGCTCTATTCAACAAGAGAAATTTGCAATTATAACATCGTCAAAAGTGAGTTTCACTAGTATACCATCCTGCAAATTGGATTCCCTATAAAACCATTATCAAAGGGTACCGCACAGCTAAAATGCATTACCCCCCCACCCACCCAAACCTCACTCGTTTTTCAGCCTCTTGTACATGTTGAATGGACACACCTGCCCCTGCTAATGTGTTGTGCAGGAGGCTGGAGCCGCTGGACAGTGCTTTGCTGTTTGAAATCCCATCGGTGCATAATAATATCTCAGTTGTGATTTTAATTGGACATGGAAAATGTTATACATTGCAGCTGCACCACCAAAATACATTTATAAAATAGCATTGAAAAACAAACACAATAAAAGAGGATATTTTATTGAAGAAAGGGGGAAAGTTTATCGGTTGAGCAGGGTGAAATTCTGCAATTAACAAAATCATCCCAAACTGCAAAGAGGGCCCTGAAACTTGAAGAAAGAAGTCCTTTAACAAGCAAACGGATCGAGTTGAGTATGCCATTTCTGCTCAAATTCGAAAAAACTGAAGATCGAAGTTTGTCTGACATAGAAAAAAAAACTAACCAAAACCCAAAATAAACCCACATGAATCCAAACCTCCACTAACAAAAACTTCTCAAACTGGTTGATGGAACACACTAACCCAACTTACTCCAGAACTACACTTAAAAGTTAAAACACATCAAACCATTGAAGGCTCGAACAAACTAAAACCAATGAAGCAACCAGTCAAACCAAATACAGGTGCATTGCAATTTGCCAGAGATTTATATACTAAACAGCAGAAACTCTTCATGAAATCCAGATCAAGCAGAGGCCATTACGCGGAAGCCGCGCCCAAGGTCGGTCAAGAACAGCAGCTAGTATCTTTCCCAAGAGGCGGACGGCGAGAGGGAAGGCAGGAGGTGTGGACGGTGGAAGTGAGGCGCCGGATGGCAGCCAGTGGGGAGGGGGGGGTGTGGGTGGGTTGGCTGCGGCGCTTTTTCTCCCACGTGGGCGCAGAGTGATGGGATCCAAAAACAGATTTCACAGATTACAATCAGAAAACACCAAAAGAGCACATTAAAAAAACCATCAAATTCACAGCAAGCACGGGTTAAACCTTCAGCAAAATCAGATAGAGGCTACTGTTGGCATCAAGACCTCTAGTGTAAGGAAATATTTTTACAAGCCACCTTAAAGCAAGAAACACTCTTACAGGCCTAAACAGTAGAATGACTCAATCTTGCAACATGACAAATTCTATATGGTAGTTATTCAACTAGTACAATTCAATTCATCAAGCAGTGCTCATATATTTAAGCTAAATAATCTAGGACAAACGGTAGAGGAAACAAAAAATGGATTTCCCTTTCAAATGAGAAGGAATGAACTAGAAGATGATACTATCAGGTTTCATGCATTAATGACTAATGTGTGGGCCAAGTAACTGAGACCAATGTTCTCACAGCAGCTGCGATCTCAAATATATAAGGAATGCAGATAAACAGATGCTTGAACTCAATAATAGCCAAGGAAAAAACAAATAATCAGAAAACAGCTACATGTTTCACAAACATGGGCTAGAATGCCCATTGTTCTCACACTTATGCTCCTCATAAACATACAAATATACATAACGAAGTATGCGATGAGCCGATGAGGTAGGACTACAGATATAGGTTTCATTGTGATGGACCAGAGACTGGCACTATCAGCAGACCAGGGAATGGCAGTGTATCATGTGTGAAATAATAAGTGAATTAGTATGTGCTCAATCAGTGACTGGTTTACATCCCTACATATCAAAACAACAGCAAATAATTACCTTGAGCTGCTCCTGAGTGATGGGTATGAAAGAACTCGATATCTCAATGAGTTGGCTGCAACCTTCAGCGGAGTATTTGACCTCCTTGAGCACCTTCACATTGTTGACTAGGGCGAGTGGGCGAAGAGAATCCTCGAATGTATCCATGGCTGCCTTGAACACCCCATACTTGATCTAAAATTAAGAATCACATTCACACAAACCTTTTTAACACGGAAGTATAGAATTTGGAGAAAAAAGAAAACCAATACATGCTGCCAAGCTAAATTTATATGCCATGCCAATACATGCTGCCAGAGCCAGATCCCCAAGACCCCAAGTTCACATCGAAAACCAAACAAAGCTGAGAACCTAGGAACTATCAGGAACCAACCAGAGGCCCCAAGACCCCAGCCGCTTCTCGCATGCCTCTGGCACGGCAGTCCGGCCAGCCTGCTGCACCCATCTACAACGGCCGCCGGCGCCACCATGCCAGCCCCAGCCCGCCGGCCGGCCGCGCCTCCGCTGCCTATGGCCTGCCTCCGCGCCACACCATGCCGCCGCCGCGGTCGCGGCATATGCACACGGCTTATCTCGTTGTGTTCTAGGGTTTAGTCAGGTCAACCCTACGGCCAAAGCTGGGAAGAAAGCCCAAGATTAGGCTACCCAACGCAAAACCTTTACTGGGCTGAATCCACCCAACACAACATGCTAAGGCCCTATTCGATTTGTAGAAGAAGGGAGAGGATTTGGACTTCTAAGGATTAATTCCTTCAAAACCATTCGTTTTGTAGGATTGGATCGTAGAAAACCAAAAAACATTCCATTCACCCCAACCTCATAAAAAATTACTATGGATTGGAGTGACACACGTCCTATTCCTTCAAATTTTTTATTCCTATATGAAGGTTACTTCAAACCAAATAACCCCTATGAAAGAAGTGGCCCAAGATCTACACATACGAACGATGATCTATGAGTGCTTCGAAAAGCAAACTCCTCGGATCATCAGGAAAACAATACGATGGATGCAGATCTAGAGACGTATCACCCCTACTGCTACGTACGCGCGTGATGTACACGACGCGGCACAAAAAAAAGTCCCTTTTTTTTGCTCAATTACACACGCAAAAAAATTCTTAGCTACGCCCAAAGTCGAACACATCGCGCGCATGCAAAGAAGAGTGCAACAACAAGAGGCGCAGGCCTTCGGCTAACCAATAGCCATGGTGGATTTGGTGGGTACATACCTTAGGCTCGTCATCTCCTGATGATGGAGTGCCGCCGGCCTGGAAACAGACGACGCCGCGGCGACGTGTGAGATCCCCACCACCACCACCATGAGGCTGCAGCACGATGACGCCGCCAGCCGCGGCCAGCAC
This sequence comes from Leersia perrieri, assembly GCA_000325765.3. Classification (NCBI taxonomy): domain Eukaryota; kingdom Viridiplantae; phylum Streptophyta; class Magnoliopsida; order Poales; family Poaceae; genus Leersia; species Leersia perrieri. The sequence continues at coordinate 20,832,660 of CM002482.1, forward strand.
CACGCGCCTCGCATCACGCGGCGAAGTGAACGCGCCACTGGCGGGGATGACGACCGCTCCGTCGGCGGGCATGGGCATGGAGGCGGGGATGAGGAACACAGCGGCACTGGACTGGAACGCCATGGAACGGGCCGGATGATACGCGATGATGATCTTTCCTCCAAAAGTAACCAACACTCTCCCTCTCCCTCTCCCTCCCTCTCCCTCACTAGAATCAACGAGTTTGGGTGAACTAGCCAAGGTCTCTATATAGCCCAATGCCACACATATGCATGTTCTACCTGGCTGGGGAACAGGTTCTGAACGTATCGTACTATGTTGCTTTAACTTTTGTATGGTAGTGCTGACTAGAGAGTATAGATGGCAATGGCCCCGTTCTCCGTTGGGCGGGGGGAGGGGGGTTCTCTCACCAATTTACCGTTGATAAATGATTAGTATCTTGTATGTTATTGTCGAATGATTATACTATATATGTTAATATGTATTATATTATATAATCATATAAAATATGAATAAATGTGTTGTATTATATCTAATTTGATATGTATACATTGTTTTAGGCGCGGGACGGGTGTCTCCGTGGGGATTATTTCCTCGCGCGGGGGCGGGGATGGGGAAAATTCCCCCGACATGTTTCGCGGGGGCGTGGACGGGTAAATTTGTACCCCACGGGGACAGGGCTGTGGAAGTGACCCCGGCGGAAAATTCTATGTTGTCATCTCTACTAGTAGAGAGTGAGGAGTCCAACTAGAGAATAGACGTTTAACAAACGTCGTCTTCAACCTGCTCATATCTCATGTATCTCTTTATCAATCTAACCTCACCATTGTCTTTGCCCGTCTTTCTCTGTCATGCCCGACCTCACCAGTGCCTCCCTTGCTACATGTCCTTGCCCTGCTCCCTCTCCGAGCTCACCCCTCACGCTCTTGTCGATGTCCTTCACCACAACAACCTCACCGGCAGGTTTCCCACACAAAACTTCGCCGGTGCCACCGACGTTGTGCACAGGAGCAGGCGAAACCTCACCGGCATCTCTCCACCTCATCATGCGTGTCCTAGCTGCGATGCCGTCAACCCCGTGAAACTCATTATCGTATGTGAAGATACCAGGTTCGGTACTTATGGTACCTAAGGTACCGCCTACGATACCTATAGGTACCAACCATTACCTATTGAAAAATCCTTAATTTTAGTACCAGACATGTTACCTATGATACCATATCCAGTACTCAAGTTACCATATTTGCTACTTCGCCAAAGCTCAGTACCTTGTCAGAGACATCGTATACTTGTCGGTTCGTCGCAACCATGATCTTCGTCATCATCCACCATGAGAGGAGATGAGTTTCGCTGGTCGCCGCCGATGGTCAACCTTGTCTTCACTGTCTATGTCAATCTCCTACCGCAGTCGCGCTGACGGAATCCATTGTGGCTAGATCTGCCGCCTCGAAGGCCGGCGACAACGGACCTAGCCCTCCCGAGATCGTCACCATCGCAGTAAAGAGCACCGCAAAAGACGCGGGGGGAGGCGTGCAGAGAGGAGGTGGAAGAAGACGAGGAGACTCGGGATGAAGATAAGAAGAACGTGGAGAAGACATGAACCTTTATCCGTAACCTTTTCTTAACAAATTACTCCATCATACATGGTGTTAAGAAGCGGTCACATCCCCTTATAGTTACTATATTTTGTAACAGATGTAGTATCAAATAGTCACATCCCCTTTTAATTACTCCATCATACTATATTTGATCACTAATGAAAAGTATATTTTTCAGAACCAAAACACCCAAAAGAGTAGTAAAAGAATGCTCCCTGAGACGGAAAACGAAGAGCCAAATATAGAGTATGCCCGTAAAAGAGAAATAAAGAAAACAAAAAGGCAAATAAAACTCGCACGATACACCATCGACGAGGCCCATCGCTTCCCCTCCTCCTCGCCTCCCCCCAATTCGCATTCTCCTCCGTCTTGTCCACTGCTTCGCCGGAATCCTAGGAGATCACCGGACTCCGGCAGCTGGCGAACGGGCGGCGGCGGAGATGAGCTCCCAGAAGAAACGCACCCTCAAGATCGACGCCTTCAAGCACAAGGTGGAGGCGGACCCCAAGTTCTTCGACAAATCGTGGAAGAAGCTCGAGGACGCAATCCGCGAGATTTACAACCACAACGCCAGCGGCCTCTCCTTCGAGGAGCTCTACAGGTTTGATAGATCTACGACACATCTCCTGCCCCGATTTCTATTTTATCCAAGGATGATTTCGGCGCAGCGTCCTGTTTGTGGGGGAGAGGGGAGATACGGGGATTTGTATGAATCGTGCTCGATCAGTAGATTTGGTTTGTTACTCTCTCATCCTTTGGAGTCAATTTTCTTCTTAGGTTTGATGTATGATCATCTGTGTAGTATATAGATTGGATAAGGGGATGTGCGCAGAGTTTCAAACGATTTGACCAGTCGGATATACTCAATTATGTATGCATGCCTATTAGGTGCTCTGTGTCTGTGTGTCGTGTGTTGATGTGTCTAGTTATGTCGCTTGTTGTTTTGAGATTGGAATGTGTTTGGTGCCATTGAGAGGTTGTTCATATTACAGTAACTTTGGTAAATATAGTTGCATGTGTGCTGAGGCGCCCTGTTACTATAGCAGTTCACTAGAGATGATTTTAACAATGCTCTAACTAAGATTGTGCTGGTAGAATCATTAGGGGTATTACTATAAAGATGTTCCAATTTTTGTCCAATGGATGTGCTGTGTGATTACAAAGCTGGATGCAAATTAGGACATTTAATATTCTGGGAGTTGTTATGTGATTTGGAAATCTGGATGTAATTAGGACATTTTTGATAGGGATAAGTTCATATTACAACTCTCAAGGTCTAAAAAGGACCCTCAACTACGAAACCAGATAAAATACCCCCAAGGGAAATACAACCCTATTTTGATGGTGGTTTTCATTATTTTAGTATCCAATTATATATTTTTTTAAGTTACATCAAGCTAATTTTGCATCTCTTGCTAATTAGGTATCACATAAGTAAAAAATTATACTATTTAGATTTTAAAATCATCAAAACCACCATTATACCCGGTTGTATTGCCCTTAGGGGGGTACTTTGTCCGGTTTTGATAGTTGAGGGGTGTAAAATATCCGGTTTCGTAGTTGAGGGGTTCTTTTTAGACCAACCTAATAGTTTAGGGTCGTAATATGGACTTATCCCTATTTGATATTCTGGGGTTGTTACATGGGTGGTAGTTTGTGGCATGTCAAATATTTTCGAAGTTGAACTCTGATCCCTATGGAAGTTACAACCATAGTTTCATGAGTTGCATCCAACTTTTGTACAGTAAAAGAAAAAGAAATTCACCTGTCCATGATCAATCAATATTGGTTCTCTGGAAATTGTAATATCTTGGGGTCATGGGGGCTGCTGGTGATGTATTGTTGACGCAAAATTCTGCCACCGGCCTATCGGGCGTTATCGTCGAGTGTGTTGGCCGATGGAGTCCTCCGCGTGTAAACACGAAGGCCTGGGATATCTGCTTCGCTCCAGTGCAGGTCCTAAACGTTGAGGTTGCGAGCGTGCCAGTCAGTTTGATCCTGCAACTGACAAGATGTTGTATGTTGATCGCCAAGGAGCCGATCGGCTATCGAGCCGATGTGTTCGTCTCGTCTCTAGGTGATGTTGATGTTGATAGTACGGAAGCTGATCGGCTGTCGAGCCGATCCGATGTGCTGTAAACCGATGTCGATAAGATATTGAAGGTCAATCGGCTGTATGTTAGACATAGATCCAAGTAATCAGATAGACAAGTGAGATTAATAATAGTATCGGCTATAAATAAGATGTGACATGATAAGCCGATACAACACTTAGATCTAGTCATATGATAACTCATCGGCTAACCCTCCGATGAAACTACACACGCCGACAGCCGATGCACCTAAACCGATCAGCTCTAGTCTTAGCCCGAAGGATCGAGCGGGGTCGAGACAGCTTGCGCCAAGACTATTGCTAACCGATCTAAGCATAACGACTGACATTATGTATAGTGATGGATATAACAAGTCTATTTAGAACAACATTATGATTGTAGAGAAATATCGGCTAAGACAGAAGATCAGACCTAACCGAGACAGTTCCAACTAAACCGATGCGTCTCTAAACACAATGCAATTAGAAATAGAATTGAGATATCAAGATAGGCAACACCTGCGTCAGTTGGATCGATATATCGGACTTAACCGAGCAAGTATCAATCGTCCCCGATACAGACGCCGTCGACGGAACTTACTTCTTCGCCGGAGGTCGGACCTAACCGATGCAGCCCAACTTGGTAGCAAGACCCCGATCTCGACTAATCTTACAAAGTTTCTAAAGCGAACCTATGTAGCCCCGATAGATCAGTCGTGAACCCGTCGAGTAGGTCATAAACCTAGCGGACTAGGGTGGCGATGCGCCGGAATAGTTGTATTGAAGTCGAGGTCCAAATTACAGGGACCCCTGGTACACAATTTATACCCTCGGGTCGACCGAGTCCTAATAGGACACGACTGAATCGGCTTGCTATAACCAGCCGTTACAAGAAAGAAAACTAACAAACCTTCCTAATTACATAAGGAAATATCTAAAACATGCCTAATTAATAGATAGAATTAAACTGCCAATCCGCAGTCTTTACGATTCCTTCCTGATTTCGGCCTCTTCTTTCCATCGTCTTGTTGCTTGACCGAATCCAGTAAAGTATCTACCAAATTTGGCAATTTTCCAAATTCTGGTGTCAACATGTATGTACTGCACAGTGCACATCTATTATACTTATAAACCACCTCTATATATTACTTACCATTAGGCCTCTATGGTAAAATTTTGTTCCCATGATGTGGCACCTCTGCTTTTCCTAGCGAGCAGTATTTTCTGATGTCATATTAGCTCCTTCTTTATATCTTGATTCGAAGGACCCTTTTGACGGTTGATTGTTTTTACTTTGTACTAGTTGTTACAATGTCTAGTCTAAATATATAATCCTTATGTTGATAGAACATATACTAATTTGGAAATGTAACATAAGCATATTTGGGGTCAGTTATACTGTGAATACAACATAACCCACAGAAAGATCTGATAATGTCACATTGGTGATGCACTTGCAGCTGCAGGTATGCAAGTTACTGCCTCCTTTGTATTTCCACTTGAAAGGCAATTTTGCTAGTGTGCTCATCTTCAGGATACATCCAAATATGTGAACTTGAGAAGAGTAAATTCATTGAAGAGTTGTCTGTTTCAGTTTTATGAAAATAATTGTATTAGAAACTATCCGCAATCTTGATAGTATGACCTATAAATTTTGCTAATCCTGGAGAGTATTATCTAAGCTTAAATGGATTTGAGTTTTCCTTTACGCCTGAAATATTCAATATATGGTTGATCATATCTGCCGTACTTCAATGATGTGAACCTACTGCAGTATAATTTTGGCTCCACATAAGTCATTTTTGGGTCCATTCACTATAATACTGGAATTTTGATAACCTACCTAAGCTTTTTCAACTTATGATGTTTTCTAGCTTACAGGTAATTTATTTTGCCTCTATAGTTTTCATGCTGGTTAATCATTCTTTCAAGTTTTTGTGTCGTCTCACCATTTTTTTAGGCTACATTTCATCCTGAGACTATACACATACTCCATCTTAACAATCATTATCTTACCTAGTTTTAATTATCACAATCTTCTCATTTAGGGTGCTGGTGTAATTAGGGCCTGTTTGGTTTGAAGACAAAATTTGCTATGCCAAAGTATTGGTATGGCAAAGTTTGGTTTGCTACCATTTTTGCCTACAAAACACATATAATATTGGCATTAACAAAACTTGCCCATAATTTGGCATTGCCAACATATTGGCATGGTAGCAAACCAGTCAGGCCCTTAATTACGAAGAAAAAATAATGATAGCCACCAGAAAAGGAAAAAATAGGTATATTTAATAATGTGTTAGATTCTAATCCAACCTCTATAGTTGATCCCGCTTAAGATTTCCCTGCAAATATATATTGTTATAGATATATCAATCTTTATGTTTTGGTTGATAAACAAGACATATGCTTAAGTTTTTTTTTCTGTGAGTTTGGTTAATGAGTTTGTTCTTCCTGATAATTAGTTGCGTTCTCTTTAACAAACGGTGAATGTTATCACTGGTACATACTATTTGTTTGACCCTTGTCATTTTTTGAGACATCAAATGTTGTAGTGCTCATTGGAATGATTTGATTTGGTTACTTCATTGGCTTAATGCTTCAGATAGAGATTAAGTTTGTGGATTACCACCTTGCAATCTATGACTTTGTTATCTCTGGACTTTATAAATAAATAAAAATATTAACTGTGAGTTGATCAGTTGATAAAACAAAAGCTTAGGAAGTTAGGGGAATTGTTCTGCTATAACCTCTTCATTTATCTTTGTATGGCATGAAGCAACGCTTTCGCACAACTACTTTTTCCTATGTTCACTGTATTCATTTATTGGATATTGTTGCCATATCCAACATTCCAACTTAATAGTTACTCGAAAGCTTGAGATATACTTATAAACAAGCAATATTAATACAATATTGTTCATTTTATTTTGAATTTTTATACAGTTAACTGTTTAGTTCCTATAAGTGTAACTTTTCAATTACTTCTAGCTAAATTATTATACCTGCTATATTGTATCATCTATTATGCTCTCACGACATGGAGTAAAAAATATTTTCAAGAGCTTAGTATCATCTTTGTAATTGCACAGGTGAATTTGTGCATTATTACTTATGTTCTCCATATATATAAAATATATCAGGTGGATATTGCAAGTGGATATTGCAAAAGGGTCATGTGAAAACTCCTCTATTTTAGTTCGCTAAAGAAGTTACTATTGAGGAGGAAGAACATATCAGTGAATTTTTCCTTTTTGTGTTATATCTGTCGCTAAATTATATGACTATTAATCTGTTTCAGAAAATATTCCACGTGTCAAATGGTTTCCAACTTCATTTCACAAGTATTACAGGCAGAATACATTATAGGAAGGGGTTATGTTTGTTATTTATTGGCCATGTTGATGTCCCTCTTTTGGTAGATGGATTGGGATTTATAGTTTTGTTATGGAGGGTTCCATGAACATTGAGCATGGTATACAGCAAAGAGGTAATGTATGTAGAACCTTGAGCATGGTATACAGCAAAGAGGAACTGCTGATTGGAAAGCTGGTTCTGGACACTACGTATGTTGTTAGTGCATCCATTTTGCTTTCTGATTTAATTCGGATACACAGTTTCATCTTAATCTTACTTGGTCATTAGTTCAAATCCCAATAGTTTTTTTTATTTAATTCCATAACATAATGCACCTTTTGTGTGACCAGGACTGCTTACAACTTGGTTCTTCACAAGCATGGTCCGAAGCTATATGAAAAACTGACAGAGAACTTAAAAGGACACCTGAAAGAAATGTGCAGATCAATAGAGGATGCTCAAGGAAGTCTGTTTCTGGAGGAGCTGCAGAGAAGATGGGCTGATCATAATAAGGCATTACAAATGATCAGAGATATACTCATGTATATGGACAGGACATTTATTACGTCTTCTAAGAAGACACCTGTCTTTGACCTTGGCCTAGAGTTGTGGAGAGATTTTGTTGTCCACGCTCCAAAGATTTATGGGAGGTTGGTTGACACACTCCTCGAACTCATTCATAGAGAGAGGATGGGTGAGGTTATAAACAGAGGTCTGATGAGGAGTACAACTAAAATGTTGTTGGATCTAGGGTCTTCTGTCTATCAGGATGACTTTGAGAAGCATTTCCTTGAGGTGTCCGCAAGTTTCTATAGTGGTGAGTCACAACAGTTCATTGAGTGCTGTGATTGTGGCGAATATCTCAAGAAGTCTGAGAGACGGCTTGCTGAGGAATTGGAGCGTGTTTCACAGTATATGGATGCCAAAACTGCAGACAAAATAACTAGTGTTGTGGACAAAGAGATGCTCTCAAAACACATGCAAAGGTTGATTCATATGGAGAACTCTGGTCTTGTGAATATGTTTGTCGATGACAAACATGAAGACCTGAGCAGGATGTACAACTTGTTTAAACGTGTTCCTGATGGGCATTCAACAATTAGATCTGTGATGGCCTCTCATGTCAAGGAAAGTGGGAAGGCATTGGTATCTGACCCAGAGAAGATCAAGGACCCTATTGAGTTTGTCCAGCGCCTTCTAAATGAGAAGGACAAGTATGATGAGATTATTAGTGTTTCATTCAGCAATGACAAGACTTTCCAAAATGCTCTGAATTCCTCCTTTGAGAATTTCATCAACTTAAACAACCGTTCTCCTGAATTCATCTCATTGTTTGTTGACGACAAGCTCCGAAAAGGAGTGAAAGGGGCTAATGAAGAGGATGTTGAAACTGTCCTGGACAAGGTGATGATGCTCTTCAGGTATTTGCAGGAGAAAGATGTTTTTGAGAAATATTACAAGCAACACTTGGCCAAACGTCTTCTATCTGGCAAAACTACTTCTGATGAAGCTGAGAGGAGTATGCTTGTGAAGCTGAAGACAGAATGTGGCTACCAGTTTACGTCAAAACTGGAAGGCATGTTCAATGATCTGAAGACTTCCCATGACACTGTGCAAAGTTTTTATGCTAATCTCTCTGGTGATACTGATGGCCCAACAGTATCAGTCCAGATACTTACCACTGGGTCTTGGCCAACACAACCATGTACCCCCTGCAAACTTCCGCCTGAAATTGTTGATATATCTGAGAAATTCAGGGCATTCTACCTTGGCACCCACAATGGCAGGAGATTGACATGGCAAACAAATATGGGGAATGCAGACATCAAAGCAACATTTGGGGGCCGCAGGCATGAGCTGAATGTGTCAACATACCAGATGTGTGTCCTGATGCTGTTTAACTCGGCAGATGGTTTGACTTATGGTGACATCGAACAGGCCACAGCTATACCACATGCTGATCTGAAACGCTGCCTCCAGTCTCTTGCTTGTGTTAAGGGTAAGAATGTGCTGCGGAAGGAGCCCATGAGCAAGGATATATCTGATAATGACACTTTCTACTACAATGACAAGTTCACCAGCAAGTTGGTCAAGGTGAAGATTGGCACTGTGGTTGCGCAGAAAGAAACAGAACCAGAAAAGTTGGAAACTCGCCAGAGAGTCGAGGAAGACAGAAAACCTCAAATTGAGGCTGCAATTGTCCGAATTATGAAGTCTAGAAGAGTCCTGGACCATAATAGCATAATCACAGAGGTGACAAAGCAGCTCCAATCGCGTTTCTTGCCAAATCCTGTTGTGATAAAGAAAAGAATCGAGTCCCTGATCGAGAGGGAGTTCTTGGAGAGGGACAAGGTAGATAGGAAGATGTACCGTTACCTTGCTTAGATGCCCTCACCGCCGAAAAAACAGACTGTCCATAAACGGGTTGCTGCTATGTACCTACCTATGTTTCAAATTTTCCTCCATTCATTTTCGCTCTAGTTCTGCTGCAGAGCCAAGGTGGCGTACTAACGTTTTAGGCCTGTTATTTGGTACAGATATAGAAAAATGTTCTTATATCTTTCTGGTAATACATAGAAGAATGTTGCTGGTCGTTAATGCATAGTTTCATGCTTCGATGAGTAGTGAGTTCATAGTTCTTTGTTGGATTAATTTGTGTTCATCGATGTGGTTATTATAGTTGACTTTAATTTCTCTTCAACACTATTGGTTAGCTTTTTCGCCAATTTTATCCTTGAATTTGTTCGAAGATGTGATCAGTTCGGCGTCATCTGTGCTGCTGTCATTTTCGCATGCAAACTGCAGAATTGTTTGAACAAAATATTTCTGTTCATATAGGGAGCCATTGGTTATTTGTGCGTGGCTTGAGCCATGCCCAAGATACTCCTACCAGGCCACCACACGGTACCATGTTTCCAGGCTACAACACTACTCCGGTTTGGTCCATGTTTGGTTTGGTTCGAGCCTTGCTCACCCGGTTCACGAGTCACCCCTGAAACAAAACAAGCTGGGTCTTCCTAGGTTCACAAGTAACAAGTCCATCGATTTGGATAAATTATTACCTCTCCAGTTCCAAAATAATTAATGTTTTGCATAAGGACTTGGTCTTCAAAAGAATACTAATTTTAACTATAATTTTCTATTATAATACATCGAAACTATGCTAAAATAAATATTTTTAAAATTAGTTGTAGTTAAAGTTTGAAAATTTTACCTTTAGTATTATCCAAAATGTCAATTATTATGTAATTGAAATGGGGTATATCACTAGAAGTCGGATGAATCATTCTGTTTCTATTTAAGCTAAAATGTAAAATGGTAATTGTTTTAGTTAACTTAAAAACTAAATCCAGCGTGGATTGGAGCCGAACAGGTTGTTGATCCGTTTATTTCATGTCAGGGTCAACTTGGTCGCATTAATGACATGATGTAAGTGTGAATGTTTCTTGTGAGCCTGCCTATAAGGCTATAAGCCCATAAGGCCTGACTCCCAACGGAGACATATCTATCACCATTTAATTGGATATGAGACAGAAAAACACTTGTTTCCTTGTTCGTTCCAGAATAAAGTTATTTTTAGGAGAACGTGATATTCTTAAGAGAATGAGTCTTGATAGACCAGAAATAGTTTTATTTTAGGACGGATAGTATTAATTAGTCTGGTTCCATCTCTCTCACATAATTCACGTGAATATCACTCTCCCTGTCACCTAGCTCTTGTTTAATTGCTAGTGAGCGCAAGCTCTAATCCTTGTCTCTACTACATCAGATTTTGTTCTTGTGAGCTAGTGATATCGACCTTCATTAAGGAGGTCTAAGCGTACATAAAACCACAAATACAGTAACTTCGTAAAATCTAATTGACGAACGAGCGCCATTGGCGATCGCTTTTGGAAGTAGATTTTTATCCTTTATTTGCAAGTTTTGATTTCTCTCAATTATAAATTTGATCTCTTTTCTATTTGATACTTGGATTTCTTTAAGTTCCTTGCAAACCATCTGGAAGTTTCTTTTATTTTTATCTAGAAAAGTGATTCTTTCTATTTGAAGATTTGAAAATAGAAAACCGGTGACTCGTAGTGATCGTTTGTGAAGTAGTTAGGCCACATTGTAAGATGTTTATGCTTATAAATACAGATCTAGATCAATGTATATGTTTCATATATGTGTCTAGATTCGTGTGGATTTAGAGGGGATAGAGGGAAGACTAGGCAGCTAGGGCTTGAGCCATAATGTTAAGCCCTAGGCTTGCCTCCATAATCTTGTTTGTATTATCTTCAATCATAATTAAAATTTTAGAGAAAATCTATAATTCCTTAGTTGAGTGCTAGTCCTAGGTGGGTATTTAGGCATAATTGATCTCTGGCTACGTCACTAGACGAGAAATGACAAAACTATAATCTCTTACAGTATGGAATGGTGGAAAAAAAAATTAACTTCATGCAGATTTTCCTAGTCTCCATACATAATCCATGGTTTGCCTCCGTAATTGATACTACTGCGTACGGAACTCTTATATTCAAATTGGAGCTCTTGTCTAAACTCTGATACAAGACCGGGTCGGTTTCAATTACCGAATAATAATTCACGTCGAAGACTTGAAGCGGTGAACTTAAACATACCCCCTTCCTCATGCCTAAGGGCACAAAGTCCATACAGGCACAAAATTAACCAATTTCGTTTATAAAACAATCATTGATACGGCGATTTAGCCCCGATCAGGCACGATCACGAACAAAAACCACCGACCGGTACACCGCCCCGGCGCGGCGCGCGGAGACGTGTCCCGATCCAACTCACGAATTAGTTCTTCCCTAAAAGAAAAAAAAAACTCGCGAATCGGGGGCACGAGCACACAACAAAATTCCGATCCGACCCAGAGCCAGAGCCGATTCGCCCTAACCAAAACGAGACCACCACCACCACCCGGAATCCCCTTCTCCGATCCCCTTCCCCCTGAGATCTCCGGCGACTCGATCGAATCGGCGGCGGCGGCGCGATGTCGGGGCAGACGCAGCGGCTGAACGTGGTGCCGACGGTGACGATGCTGGGTGTGATGAAGGCGCGGCTGATCGGCGCCACGCGCGGCCACGCGCTCCTGAAGAAGAAATCGGACGCGCTCACCGTCCAGTTCCGCGCGATCCTGAAGAAGATCGTGGAGGCGAAGACCTCGATGGGGGACGCGATGCGGAACTCCTCCTTCTCCCTCGCCGAGGCCAAGTACGTCGCCGGCGACGGCGTCCGCCACGTCGTCCTCCAGTCCGTCCGCTCCGCCTCCCTCCGCGTCCGATCCCACCAGGAGAACGTCGCCGGCGTCAAGCTCCCCAAGTTCACCCACTTCGTCGACCCCGCCGCCGGATCCGCCGCGGGGCCATCCAACGCGTCCCCGAGCCTCACCGGACTCGCCCGCGGCGGCCAGCAGGTCGCCGCCTGCCGCGCCGCCCACGTCAAGGCCATCGAGGTGCTCGTCGAGCTCGCCTCGCTGCAGACCTCGTTCCTGACCCTGGATGAGGCCATCAAGACCACCAACCGCCGTGTCAACGCGCTGGAGAATGTTGTGAAGCCGAGGCTGGAGAACACCATCAGCTACATCAAGGGGGAGCTTGACGAGCTCGAGCGTGAGGACTTCTTCAGGCTCAAGAAGATTCAGGGTTACAAGAAGAGGGAGATCGAGAGGCAGATGATTGCAGCCAAGCAATTCGCAGAGGAGCAGCTTGCAGAAGAGGTTGCCCTCAAAAGGGGTATTTCTGTGGGGGCTGCAACCAACATGCTCGTTGCCGGTGGAGAGAGGGATGAAGATATCATCTTCTGATCATCTTCAGTCATACAATCATTCAATCGGTGCGTAGTATTGATGCTTTCTGCTATTATTGTGATCTGGTATTGGAAACCTCACGTAGATGTGTTCACCATGGTGCATTCTTTTCATAACCAGTACTATTTTAGTTGATGAGATGAGACTGCAGCATTAAGCAAGTTGCATAAATTGGAGATAGCCGTCTTTTTAGGAGCAATAGTTCTTAGATGGACGCAACTTACTAGTGGTAGATGTGTCAATTTGTCAAACAAATGATTATGTTCCTACTTTGTACCGTTGATTGAAACTAAGCCGTTGTTGGCAACAGCCGTAGATTAGTTATATTTATTCTCAGATGATTGGAATTCAACTTCACATTATATGCATTATGGCAAAAGAATTGCTAGATGCACAGTTAAGGTTTAGGACCCATATGACCAGCTGAGCTTGATACCTTGTTTGTCTGTTGTAACCATTTGCTGACTGTTGAAGTTTTACTGTCTGGCCAATCACCTTGAATGTGTTCCTCAGTAGATGCATTAAATCAATAGGTGTGATAGGATCTTACAACTACACTAGAATTAGCACCAGTTAGCAGCATTACTCGTATTTGGGCATAAGCATAGCATAACAACTTGAATTTAGTCTCGAGGTATTAATTGCAGCATAATCGAGAAGTTAAGTGGTTTTTATACTTGTAGCAAACATTGTTGATAGTACTTCTTATACATCATAGTTTACTAGGTTTAGTATGTGCGTTGCAACGTGCGAAGACAATATTAAGTGTACATAAATAATGCTCACCAGTGGATAAGCAATCAAACACGATGAATTTGTATGCAGGACACCCTTGATTTTTTTTAGTGATCCAGGCACCCCTGAATTGATTGATGATTAGTCTAACGGGAAAAGGATTTGATAAAAAAATGTGTGAAATGCTAGGTGGTTTGCAATTTTGGATAGTATCCATCCCTATTAGCAGCTTGCATAATAGGCTAGCGGTTTGCAGCTTGTCAGGCTTTCGCTGTAACTGAGGCCGTGCGTGGGCGCAGCAGCTTATGGACTGAGGCCATGTGCAGGCTGGCAGGCGAACGTGCAGGAGTAGCCGGTTTTTCTGGGCCTCTCGTGGGAGCACAATTGTGTGGGGATGGATGGACACATTTGGGAAGCAGAAGGCGGATGTGTTGCGCAGATACGCATTGCTGGATTGGGTCATGGGGAAGCAGGGGTGCCTCATGGGATGATGAAGAGCAGTTGTAACGGGTTTGATCCGATTGCGTCTAGCAGCAATCTCGAGCGAAGATGATAGTGACGGACGAAAAAAATAAACCATGGAAACATTTTTCCTTTTTATAATAGTAGAGATTATTGAAGAATGTCATGTTTCTTACCAAAGTTAGTCTTAAATCTTAATCACATCAACATATTGAGATAAATATAAATTGAAGGTAACCCACCCGTGCAGATAGGGATCGCTGGTGTTTGATAGAGGGGAGAGGTATTGACAACACCAGCACACACCAGAGATTAGTTTTGTTTAAAGAATCATCACTATGTTATTAGAACTTATAATGAACCTTCAATGCTGTGCATGAGCATATGGGTTAAATTGTAACCTGGTCCTTAAACTCGGAAGGCCAGCTGAATTTTTGAGCTGGGCCTGTTAGTTTGCATGAACCAGATGTTCCCTTGGACATGGATGGGTCCTTTGTGCTACGAGTTACTTGACTTTTGTTTCCTTAGCAAAGCAAGTATTGAACAGCAGAGTCATTATGTAAGAGGCTGTGTACTCTAAAATTGTAAGACAAGTTTAAATTTATCAATACTGAGGCCTTTTCCTTGACCACTAATGAAGTTGAAGAATAAGAACAACCAGTCTACCATGGATTTTCACTTGTTATCCAATCTTGATAGCTGTACTTAGCGTAGAGTGTGCAGTCTTTCTACTTGTTGACAGGTGTGCTACCAACTGTAGCAGATTTTTTTCCTCGTGACTATTTTTGACACCAGCATAAATAAATATTGTGAACTATTGTAGCATTATACATGCGGGATTAGTAAATTTGTTTACCAAAAGTTTTCACTCTGTTGCTTCTCCTTGCAGTGGTGGAAACAATAAGTTGTGATGCTGGAGCTCCAGAATCGCACCTGTTTATAGAGTGGCGGAGGTTTTGTTTCAGGCAGTAGTCTGGACTCTGTTCATCCAAGACCACAAATAATCTGTATTTGGAACCAAACAATGGATGGATTGTTTATATGCAGTTCTCGTAGTTATTCCACAATTGGGCTGTATTTCTATGCCGTGTTCATTTTAGTTGTATATTTATTTGAAAAGCTGTTTGTGGATTGGGGTTTTGCACGCTGAAGCTGCAGAGACTTAAGTGTATTTCGTTCTGGTTGAGTAATTCTGTAGCAGGTCACTTTTTGTTCTCTGCATCAGCTCACTTTTCGTTCTAAAACGCCGTGGATGATACTCGGGGGTTACCTATGAGGCTGTGAGTGAGAAACTGAATGGACAAGAATATTAACATTATCCCACCAGCAGCTCTTGAAAAACATAAAGTGCTAGCCTCCTACTAGGATAGAGAAACATCTTGCCTATTTTTGTTAGTTCCAGTCCAGAAGAACTCGTATATTGCTGAAAAAAAAACAAAATGGACCTAAGATCAAACCTTCCAGACAGGATATATGTATTCTTAGCGATGTACCACAGTACTACCTTCAGCTAGTTGAAGGCAAAGTATAGATCTCATCTTTCCTGAAGCCTACAACACCGCAAACCACCAACATGAAGTCATGAACAGTTCCCATTGTCCAGTATATATAAAGGAACAAAAAGAAAATGATCGATATGAACCAACTTTGGCCGCGTGCAGTGTGCTCTGTTTCCAGATGTACCATCACATGGTCTCAATTCTAAACAACTACTATCAATCGTATACACGTTTAATAAATTGTCTCGGTCAATGTACAACGTGAAACCAATTTTGGAACTTGAAAAGTAGGGCCTCAAATATTGAAGACAATTGCTGCTAGCTCTCTGCCAACAATGGTGGGACAAAACTGATATTCTGGAGCGTTTGCTCGAAGATGTGCCCTGCTCTTAGCAAATTACCCTAGGGAAATGAAAACAAAGCACATCATTGGTGGGTTTTCTAATAGAAAAAAAAAAATCTCAAGGATACAAGAACAAAAAAGAAAACTGCCAAGAAATGGAACAAGACGGGATGGTGCTGCACTCAAGATCAACCAGAATTATATTACCTCACTAAAGGGGGATCCAATCATCTGAAGTCCAACTGGGAGCCCAGCAGATCCACCGTCAACAAATCCACAAGGCACGACCAATGCAGGAAGTCCAGCCAAATTAACATTCACCTGCATCAATCATTAGATTGCCAGTCCTTAAGTTTAACTACTCTAGAAAGTTTGATATCACTTATGACCACGAGATTGTCTATTTGAGTCCAGTAGTTGTACCAATATGTAATAAATTTTGCAAGAATAGGAGTCACAGAATACTGCAGGCAGCAGATTACTTTGGAGCAAACCCCAAAGCAAATATACAATCTAAATAGAACAGAGATATGCTAAGAATTGTTACCGTCATGATGTCTCCTGCATACATAGCTAATGGATCATTTATCTTTTCACCTGCCAAAATTAATTGATTTACGTTATATCAATCCTGAAGGAAAGGAGGGAAGAGGCCCCACTAACTGTAAGCATATAATAGCATACCTATCTTGTAAGCTGCCGATGGCGCAGCAGGTGAAATAAGAATATCGTATCTTTCCAAAGCTTCTTGGAAGCTTTTCTTAACCAGTGTCCTCACCTACTACAGAGGATGTAATCATTAATTTTTTGGTGGCACAAATTCAAAGTGCATATGATGCTACAATCCTATAATTACCTGTTGTGCTCGTTTGTAGTATGCATCATAGTATCCAGCAGATAGAGCATAAGTTCCCATCAAAATTCTCATTTTGACCTGAAAAATCACCAGAACTGTTCATTTATTTGTTTTCTTATGCAAATTACCAGCAAACGATTTGTAGTCCATGTGATGCGCAAAAACATGTCGCATTGATTATAGATAAGGTCAAATAATAAGAGACAGGGGTTAGTGGAGGGGATGGAACGTACCTCATGACCCAGACCGTTAGCACGGGAACCTCCATAAAGTTCATTGAAGTCATCAGCTGAAACCTGCCTTCCATACCTGCAAATGTTACCTAAAAAATATAAATATTTGTAATTTTAAGAATATGGGGAAAGGGATGAGATTAAACTGCAGAAAGATCACCTGATACCATCATAGCGTGATAGATTAGAAGAGGCTTCAGATGAAGCCAGTATGTAATATGCAGGTAGGCCAAGAGAAAATGAAGGTAAAGAAACCTGGGGAACATAGAGAAATAAAACAGCGTAAATATTTTTTTAACTCGATGCAAAAAGAGGAAAAAAAACAGCATAAGTGTAAGAGTAACAAACCTCTTCCACTACTGATCCCAATTGTTCCAAGTGTGAAGCAGCAGTCCTGATTGATGATATGACTCCAGTCTCTACACCCTCTCCAAGAGTTTCTTGAATAATCCCAATTCTCATACCATTTAGTGGTTTTGATTCTAACAAATCTAGTGGGACCAACTCTGATTTATAGTCTCGAACGTCCTGACAAAGCAACACAGGAGATAAGATTAAGCATCCCAGCATATTCTGTCTTCTAGCTCCAAGTTCAATCGTGTGTGTAAATCTTAAGGAGCACAAAATTAACGAAAGTTAATGGAAAAAACTGCAAACCTAGCATATTTTTTAAATGTAATGTATTAGATCAGCACTTTATAAGATGGAGATTATCAACAGTTAGTTTCTTGCCAAATCAAAATTAAGATTGTTAACAACATATTTACAAGGTTGCCATCAGGATCACACCACAACACGCTAATGTCAGAATTTACGAGAATTGATCAGACACACTAAGAGAATCAATCATAGATACTAGATAAGTCAATGCAAGTTTTTTGTTTTAAATATTTATACATGCTCAGAAGCTGAGATAAATGTTTCTTAGTCATAACTGTTAAAACTGGAGTCTGAATGGCTACGAGATCACTAGATCAGTAAAAAATGTTTTCAACTATGTTCTCAGCTAAAACAGATAAAAACATGTCAGAATTAGAAAACAAAGGAAAATGTAAGTTAAGGTGATGTTTCAGTCCATACATGAGAGCTACTGGTTGAATCCATTTTGTCATGGCCAGCAATTACTGACAGGATTGTCGCAGTGTCAACAACTGATGAACCAAAGCATCCCACGACATCCAGCGATGAAGCATAAGCCATGAGGCCGAAACGAGAAACCCGGCCATAGGTTGGCTTTAGCCCTACGACACCACAAAAGGATGCTGGCTGTCTCACACTTCCACCTGTATCACTCCCTAAGGATACCACACACTGTCTAGCAGAGACTGAAGAGGCAGAACCACCGGAGGATCCCCCAGGCACACGTGAATCGTCCCATGGGTTTGTTGTGACCTGCATACCACCATTATTATCAGTCAGATCATCCTTATGTCTACACTTTGCTTCAAACAAATTATGCCTTGTTATACAACAGATAAAAACCATAGGTGAAAGCTCTTGCTGAGAAGATATGCTATAAGAAGCCAATTCGAACCGAGTTTCACACACTCACAAGTCACAGTATGCAGTCTCTGTGTTTGGTTTCATTGGACTATACTAGCAAATAAACACGATTGTACTGTTCAAACAACAGAAAGATACAAAGTTAAATGAACTCTGAGTCACAAAGATACAAGGATCTGGTCTTTGTGCCTCCTAACCTGAAACCCGGAGCCCTCTGTGGTGCTCCCCATGCCGAATTCGTCTAGGTTAGTCTTCCCCACAACAATGGCGCCCGCCTCACGAAGCCGCCGCACTGCCGTGGCATCGTACGCCGGCCGGTAACCATCCAGTATCCGCGACCCACCCGTGGAGGGCATATTGGCGGTGCAGAGGTTGTCCTTCACGCCGACGAGCACCCCGGCGAGCGGCCCCACCGCATCCTGCCCCTCGCTGGCAATCCTCCGGTCGAGCTCCTCCGCCTCCCGCTCGGCGTCGGCGTCCGCCACGTGGATGAAGCTCCGCACGCTCGGCTCGGTGCGCCGGAGCCGGGAGAGGTACTCCGCGGTGATCTCCGCCGCGGTCCTCTCGCCGGAGAGGAGAGATTCACGGATGGAGAGGATGGAGGAGGAGGGGGCCAGAGTCTTGGCGGGAGCGGACGGGAGGGAGGAGACGGGGGTGAAGCGGCGGCGGTGGGATGGGGGTAGGCGGCGTTGGGATAGGAGGAGGCGCTGGGCTTGGAGCGGCGGCGGCATGACGGCGGCGGCCGGCGGCGAACGCCGGCGTTCGTGGGATTTTGGGGTTTTGAGGGCTGAGCAGATGAGGTGTGGACTGTGGAGAGGGAGGAAGGTGTTGGCATTTTGGGTTTGGGGATTGGATTAGGGTGGGGCGAATGGATCGTTGGATTGAGAACACGTGGGCTTGCGACAATTGCTGGCCGTCCGATCTTGTGTATGCTGCATTTGTTGGAGTCGTCCTTATGCTGTTGTTCGTTGATAAAAGAAATTCTTTCAAAAAGACGCAGGGGCTGTTCAGTTTATTGTCATTTTCAACCTTTCTAAATTTTGGTAAATTTTGACAAGTTATCAAATTTTGGTAATTTTAGAACCTTCTATTCTTAAAATTTCTACCAAAGTTTAGTATAGTACCAAACTGAACACCACCATCATCAGTTTACCAAATTTTGGTATTACCAAAGTTTGAAAGTTTTTTTTGGCAATGAAGTGAACAAGCCCGTAGTGAATTCATTAGAGCAGCCATGTTTAAATTCTCAAATACTAGTACTGCAGTTGTCTACAGTTGCAGCTTGCAATCGACATACATGAGCCTGTGTGTTTGAAGAATTAATGATCTCGTGCTTCCTGTATAGACATATTGTTTATGGGGAAAAATCTGTCTGTTCAAAAACATATTAGCATTGTTTTAGACAATGTGTAGTCCAAGTTTTTATGTATCGATAAGAAATACTCTAATATATTTTAACTGCACAATATCTCTGTTAGAAAAGTTGTAAATATTATTCAAGCAACAACGGCTGTACTAGTCAAGGCTATAGTCAAGGCTAGAGTCAAGAGTTCAAATATAACGGTGCAAAGTCCTCAAATCAGAAACACAAGCAGTCTCCTAAAACACAAGTAGTAAAAAAAAACTAGTGTGCTGCCCAGTGATACGAAAATGTTGGGAACAATTGTAAATTAGCCACTGATTTAAATAATTAGTGCACAACTAAATATTATGTTAAGGTTGCTAAGAGATCCTGATGACATAGGGAAAAGTTAGTTTATGGGCTAAGAAAAGGCCATCTTAACATAAATTTATACATTACTTTGGTATCATAGCAGTTATCAAATAGGTTGAATCGAGTACTGAGTGATTAGGCTTACAAAAGTTTAGTTGAGGAGCTACTTATGTGGTAGTATTTCTATTTTTCAACTTTTCAAAAGGAGAACTTGTCATGGAGATGCACATCGCATACCTTATATATTCATGTGATTCATCTCTTAATACTTATATAATTGTATCAGACATATAATGTAGAAGTACTCTCTCCGTCCTATATATACGACTCTGTTCGTTTCATTAGGACAATGATTTAACCAATAACTTATTTATTATAAATATACTTTTACAACATAAATTGGATAATATTAGATTTATATTTGTAAGTGCTCTTCTAGTCTCCTATGATTATAATTTCCAATATTACAATTGATATCTTAATTGAAAATTAAAGATCAAATCATTGTCCTACCAAAACAAACTAAGCCTAAAAAAACAAAGGAAATACCATGTATTGTTGATTTTAAGTACGCCGTACCATGTATCGTTGATTTTATTGTGATTTTGTACAAGTATTCCACAACTGTAAATATTTTATAGAAACAAATATGTCCCATGTGTCTCACGAGTCAGCCAGGTCCGCCCCCTGAGGTTGAAGAGCGAAGGAAAACCGATCAGAGGTGGGTCGCTGCTTCCAGCCTCCAAACTAGAGACTCCAGCCCCTAGATTGTGTCATCACCCACATCGCACTCCCCCTTAAAAAAGGGCCTCCTCCTCCTCTGGGCGGAGCTCCCGAAGCTCCCTCCCCGCGGCCCCCACCCCCTCCCTCGCAACC
>CM002482.1:20853842-20951044 GCA_000325765.3 Leersia perrieri
TGCCCGCGGTCGGCGGCGGCGGCGCGCGGCGGGGGACACCGGGTTGGATTCCTCCGATCCGCGCCGGTGGCGCCGCCGCAGCTCCGGTGCTGCGCCTCCACCGTCGACGACGGCGTCGTCTCCGCCGCCGCGGCCTCCAAGCCCCGCCTCCCCAGGTAACCAACCCCTTCCCTCTGTGCTGCGCGTGCCTCGTGTGTTCAGTGGTTAGGACTTAGGCGGTGGGATGTGGCTGCTCGTGTCAGAGTTAGAGATCCTAGAGGTTGTTCACCTCTATCAGAGGGTGCCATTTTGCGTGTTGTTCGATCGCGCAGGGTGTTATGTTAAGGTGAATTTTGTGCGTACGGCGGGGCTTTCCGCTGGGTTTTTGGGTGGAAGGGTGGGGTTTTTCAGCTGACATGCTAGTGATTTAGCTTGGGTTTAATTTAAATCAGGTATGTTTTTCAATGTGTGCTTTGGGTTGTTCGGCAGTTGAGGGTTTTTGGTAGGAAATTTGCCGCTGCCTGTGATGGTTCTGCATTTATTAGTTGGGTCGGATCGTATGGTTGGCAGAAAGGGCCTACGGGGCTTGCTTCCTTGTACTAGGATGTTTATGTGGGCTTCATCACCGAAATGCACTACTTTATTGATGATGATGTGAAGTTGCCTCATTTCGTTTTGTGTTACTGTGTGTGACCGGAATAGGTCATCTTCGTGTATAGTGGAACAGATGGTACCTTATGGCTCCTCTTATCATAGACCAGCAATCTCATTAAATGTGGTGGCAAATGATGCCGTTGATGTGCCTTTCACTGCTATTATTTTGGTTGGTCCAACTGCACTAGTTGGATTTACTTGTTGATCTGTATTTTTTTATTAAGGTGTCTAAATTATTGTCGACAGTGGAATGAACTCTCATAAAATTATTGGGAACCTGTAGGGTCATCGGTATGGGTTCAAAGCTCACTGGATGCGGGTCGGCCACACCATCGCTTAGCATTTCGAATGATGACCTTTCAAAAATAGTTGATACATCAGATGAATGGATCGCAGCACGGACTGGGATTCGGAATAGGCGAGTTCTTTCAGGTACTTTTGGCGAACATTATTCCATCCTATTTCACGACAGGTTAGCTTCATTAGGGCCAGTTGTCTCCCCTCTAATTAGATGCATAGCAAATATTTGTGGGTGTTCGTGTCCTTCTCCTTGGTTAGGTAATCACCATGGTTTATTGGTACATTACATTGCCATTGGTAATTGAAGTATTTTTACATCATGGACTTGTTGATTCTATGAACCACTGTGATATAATACAAATGAACTTATGTTTTGGTACGAGGCTCTTTTTTTTGCATCTATGGTCCAATCTTAACAGCACCATTCAGATACCACGGCTCGCGGACTATATATAGAGATACATAAGAGTGAATTCAGATAAGTTGCTGTTACAAAAGGAAACTTTAGTAAACATGTGTCATTTTACTGCTCCAAGATTCCATACAAACATGCTTGGCACTTACTCCCTCTGTCCATAAATATAAGCATTTCTAGCTATGGATCTGGACCTTATATTTACAGACAGAGGGAGTAGATACTTAATTCTGTGTGTATATGCGAATAACACCATTGAAAATTAGCCTTTTGTGTTGTGACAGTTTTAGGACCAATAATTATTCAGGTGTGCAGCCACACTTCATTTCTTCATTTTCATGAGTAATTTGTGGTTTTCATGTTTAGGAAATGAAACACTGCGAGAGCTTTCAGTACAGGCAGCAAAAAAGGCTCTTGAGATGGCTCAAGTAAATGCTGATGATGTTGACCTTGTTCTCCTTTGTACATCTACCCCAGATGATCTGTTTGGAGGTGCTGCTCAGGTATGGCTAGAAAATATGCATTAGTATTGCGTTAGTTGTCTTTCGCACCTTTTCTTATTTCTTACTAAAAAGTTAATTATCTCTCAACCTAATGTATGTCTTTTAAAAGCAGCAACACATGACATTTGCAGTTACAAATAAGAATGTTATATGAAGATTGTGTTCCATTACGTAAAGTAATTATATTGCCCCCATGGACCATGACCCTTCTTAATCTGCTTTACATGTCTGCCCCTATGGTGTATTGTGCGAGCTACTGCTTATACCTGGTTTTTATTCAAATCGCATTCTTGATAATCTACATTTCATATTTTAATGTGTTACATAGTTAGAGGGGAACAGAGTGTTCTTTACAGTTAAGTTTATTCGATGAAATTGTTGTCTAATGCCCCTCTAGTTGTTAAATATATTTCACGCTGGAGATTGACAGTTTAATGAACTCTTCCACTCGCTATTTTCTATGCGACTCCTTTTATGGTCCCTGGGAGGCATTGAGAGGTAGAGTATAATGTACTGTTCATGATGTAGGTACTCTCAAGGAAGAGAACCATAAAAAATTATCTTTTATTGCACTCCATGTATTAACATCTTATTTTCATGTTTTAGACAAACTATCTATTTTTCACCACTAATATATAACAAACAATCAAGATTCATCATGTGAAAATGGTAACATAGATTTTTTGTGGAAAAGATTTATAATATTATGAAATTTATAGCTATTAAAGGGTTATGACAACACAATATTGGAGATCGTGATAATGTCCAAAGCATGATACAATCTTTGGATAGAGGAGTACAATGTTGTTATACATGAAGACAAGGATATATTATTATAGTATGTCACAACGAATCTAGCAATACTATATGAGTATATGACCAATCATGATAGATTTTGACATACCAATGGTCAAAACAAAAATTTTTGGCTGTCACTCCTAGTACAGATGGAGTAGCTATGAAATAATATGCACAATAGCACAATGTGTCCGATCTTCATAATAACACAATGTGTTTGGCCTTTATATATATTTTTTAATTTCCTTTTATATTTGGCCGGCTGTTTATGATTTTAATCACTTTGATCTAGATCTACGAGTAAACCTATAAATTCTGATAATAAATGTATAGTAATTGATTAACTTTACTGCTCTGTTATGTTTCTTAAAGAAAGGGTGGGTTTGCACAATTTTGCATTAAAAATATATGGTAAATTGTGAACAGATACTGTCTGAGGTGGGGTGTACAAATGCATTTGGCTTTGATATCACTGCTGCCTGTAGTGGGTTTATTGTTGGTTTAATCACGGCTACTCGTTTTATCAAAGGTAACTCTTTTTTACCCTTGAGGATTGTTGACTATCAAATATTAACAGGAGTTTTTTGTTGTCACCTTGTTGGATTAATTTGTGGCAATTTTGTAGGGGGAGGCATCCAGAATGTTCTAGTAATTGGTGCTGATGCTCTTTCACAATTCGTGGATTGGACAGACAGAGGTACATGCATCCTCTTTGGTGATGCTGCTGGTGCTGTTTTGGTTCAGGTATCTGTTATTTTCACCAAACTATTAAGTATTAACATCCCATGCTTAAGTTGGTTCTGATAGGCCATTGTTGGCCAAACTGTAATCAATGTATTGCAACTGTGCAATGGTGTGCATTGTACTTGCATAATATTTTGCGAGTTATTTAATTCACAGTTTTTCAGGCATGCAGTGCTGATGAAGATGGCTTGCTAGGTTTTTGCGTCCAAAGCGATGGCAACGGGCAAAAGTGTGACTTCTTTGTAATATGTATTGAAATCACATTTCTGCTACTATTTTTTATTAATTTCTCTATTTTACCTATTTTAGGCACTTAAATTGTGTGTCGTCGAATATTGAGTCTATCCTGTCTAAGACCAATGGTGTCCCTAGCTTCCCACCTAAAAAGGCGACCTTTTCACGCATTGAAATGAATGGAAAGGAGGTTTTTCGCTTTGCGGTGCGATGTGTGCCACAGTCCATTGAGAAGGCATTGGAAGAGGCTGGTCTACCTGCTTCCAGTATTGATTGGTTGTTGCTGCATCAAGTGAGTATCTTATATTTGATGAAATTACTTTGACTGGAAGCATTCATCTAACTGACCTACCATTTCACAGGCTAATCAGCGGATTATTGATGCCGCTGCCAGTAGGTTGGATATCCCATCTGACAAAGTTATTTCAAATCTTGCTAATTATGGAAACACCAGTGCAGCCTCAATTCCATTAGCATTAGACGAGGCTGTTCGTGCTGGCAAGGTGAAGGCAGGCGATGTTATTGCAGCATCTGGTTTTGGTGCTGGACTTACTTGGGGTTCAGCTATTCTCAAATGGGGCTAATCATTCTGCCCGGCAAACAATTGCAACAAATGAAACATCGTTCTGAGATTTCATGTATGTGGCCTAGGTTTAAGCCTTCCAGGGGTCATTTACCCTTTCCCTGTCCGACATATTTTTTTCTTAAGTTTCCGTTATTTTGCTTGCACATGAAACAGTGGTACGTCCTTATTCATCTATTCCTTTGCCACATTACACAGCTTGGCTGTCAGTGTGGTTAGCAGCAAGTCTGGATTGTACTACTCCTAGCTCTTTGTAGTTCAAGTGGCGCGTAGAAATATTTGCATCGCGGAATTGAACTTAGCTGGCCATGAGAGAATATTACATTGTAAAGTTACTGGGCCTATCAACAGGGTGCGCCCTGAAAATTTTTTATTGAACTGTGGTCAACATTCTAGCACTGATAAATAAGCATGTAATGATGTAAGAAGTGATGGATATGTGCTGTAGGTCTCCTGAGTGAATGCTTCTAAGTACTTGTTAGTGGAGTTTGTTGCTTTCAGTTGTTACTTTATAGAACACATTTTCTTCGATATTTGTTTGTGTATATGGCTGTTTGCCCCAGCTATGATGCTTTTACTGGCATTTCAGTATGCCTTTTCAGTTCTAATGTTCTATCATAGTATCAACAACTCAACATGGTGCCAAGAAGTTGAACAGTTGAATGATAAAATGATAAAAGTATGACCGGCTGGAACTGGGTCAAGTTCTTAAAAACAAAGGGAACAAAAAAAAAACTGAAAAAAAATGTTGAATGATAAAATGATAAAAGTATGACCGGCTGGAACTGGGTCAAGTTCTTAAAAACAAAGGGAACAAAAAAAAAACTGAAAAAAAATGTTGAATGATAAAATGATAAAAGTATGACCGGCTGGAACTGGGTCAAGTTCTTAAAAACAAAGGGAACAAAAAAAAAACTGAAAAAAAATGTTGAATGATAAAATGATAAAAGTATGACCGGCTGGAACTGGGTCAAGTTCTTAAAAACAAATGGAACAAAAAAAAACTGAAAAAATCGAAGGAAAAAAGAACACGAGAGACTGAAAAAAAGGATTCCATTGCCGGGATTTGAACCCGGGTCGCCTGGGTGAAAGCCAGGTATCCTAACCGGACTAGACGACAATGGAACCGTGACATGGGACAACATAATATTTTACTACTCTTATTTTCATGACCATTACTTGAGCATTGTTATAGTCCATTGATGCAATGATGCTTTCAGCCTTCAGGGAAGACTTCGGTAGACGATAGTAGCCGACGAAGAAAGTGAGGATCTACGTTCGATGGATCAATGGCCATTCTTTTTGTAATGCAGATGGCATAGTGGGTGATGTGGACGACGTCCTCGGGCCTCGACGGCGGGTGAGTCTTGTTCCTCATCCGCAGCTGCTGGTACTCCCTGTACAGGAATTTCCTGTACCGCGGCGCCTCGCCGATCTTCTCCGTGAACTCCGGCAGCGGCTCGACCCACCTGTCGCCGTGGACGTTGAAGAAGAAGGCCAGCGAGTGCCTGTGCGCCTCCGGCATCCTCACCACCCGGTGCATCGCGCTCTTCATCTTGTTGTTTGTCAGCACCTTAATCAAATTAGAAGAAAACAAAAGACAATTGTAAATTTACCATAGGTTTAAATCATTATCGCAAAATTTGTCACTAGAAAATTATAAAATGGCAAAAAAAAACTGTTTTTTTTTACATCCTTACAAAATTGAAAAATGACACACCGTCACTTGTGACATTAAATGATGTTGGACAATTGTTTAATGTTATTTTTTACACTATTGTAGAGTATAAACGAATGAATTACTACATCCGTACATCCGTCCAAAGATATAAATATTTAAGGATATATCATTAGACAACAAATCTAGATATATTTTGGGACGGAGGAAGTAAGTACTATAAAGTTGAAAGCACATTTAAATAATTTTTCTTATGCTATATAAAAACATCAAACTCTCGTATTGTCTGGTAAGGTTTGTTTTAGAATATATAAATAAAATAAAAAATGCTCTTACGAAAATCGCACCATTCAACGGCTCGGGCAACAGTTCTATTTCTCAAAAAAAAAAGAACACGCTCATTACCTGGATGACGTCGCCGAGGTTGACGACGATGGTGCCCTCGACGGGGTCGGCGGGAACCCAGGCGCCGTCCTTGAAAACCTCGAGGCCGCCGACGCTGTCCTGGAGGACGAAGGTGATGCAGTTGCCGTCCTGGTGCTCGCTGATGCCGTTGTTCTCGTCCGCCATCGCCGGGAAGTAGCGCAGCAACGCCATGAAGTCGAAGCTGCGGTCGCTGTTGTACTCCTTGAGGAAGCCCGGCTGGAGGCCCATGCACTCGTTCAGGATCTGGATCAGCACTCCCAGCTTGGTCAACTTGACGTAGCACTCCTCTAATTCCTCCCTGATCAATAGGAGTAACAATAAGTGAACATCTTTATTTGGAGACAGGAAAAAACAGTGAAAATGACTTGAATTTTTACAAAATTTATGATGAGAAGGTACCGGTACAAAAATTTAGGTTCTGATGGTTTGCCCTACGGATTATAAGCTGAAGCCAAAATTTAATTTTAAAAATAATTTTAGAGGATCCCCACCTGAATGCTTTTTTTTCTAACTTATCTTTAAACGATAAAATAATTACATATAAGTTTCACTCATAATTTTTTTTTAATTACGAAAAAGCAAATTCTGCATTGGCAACCAATCGAAGAGGCCCTCGGACAAATATATATTGCAGTCCTGACTAACCTGAATCCTGATGGGAAAGTCAAATCTGAACTTACAGGTATGTACATGCATCTTTATAGCCCTTCGATTGTTTTCTGCGATTCGTACGCTCGTTTCCGTTAACTCCCGTTCCTCCCCCGTGCCGTTATGTACACATGCGTATCCCGGTGTTTAATAATATTTCTTGTCGGTCCCAGCCAGCAGCAACGATGTTTAATGTGCTTGGTCACATTGGAGTGCCACCTCACACCTCTTTCTCGCTCATTCCATTGTAGCCGTTCCCCCTTTCTTCCTCCACCTAAAGAACACCGACGCAGAGTTCTGACGCATCCATGGCGGCCATGCCGGAGTTGAAGTGTGCATGCCGGGTGCATGTTGGATTCACTGTTTCGAACACGGACAGGAATCCTCTCCGCTAGTACCTTCGCTGCGGCCATAGGGTGAGTTCTTTCTGACTTCAAGACGTTCATCTCTCTATTGTGATTTCAGGATCTGGTTTATCTGAAATCATCATTTTGAGTGCAGGATCGTCGTTGTTATCTCTGGATATGGGAGGATCGTCTACAGGAATATGTGGAAGAGATGATGGAGCATGCCATCGCCGAGAGAGATGACTTCATGGCCGAAGAGAACTCTTTTTCTCCGCAAGGCTTTTGATGATCAAAAGCAAGAGCTCAAGATTGCGGAATACAAGACTGAGGAACTTCAGCTCGAGCTCGATGCTTGTCTACAGGAAAATGCTGCCTCTTAGAGTTGAGATGGAGGATATTAGGATCAGGCTCCACAGAGTGAGACTACTTCGATCCAAGATCACACGCTTCTTCATCATCCTCACCATCTACCTGCTATATGCTGCTTTTTTTAAATAGGCATCCCTTAATTAGTTAATTATGATGTCCTTTCCAGTTTTTTAAGCCTATCTTTAGTTGGTATTAGTAATTAGTACTACTTAAAGTATGTATGGAGCAGTCTGGTTTGCTGAGCACAAAGTAAAGCCGTGTGTAGCCACTTAAAATATGAATGGTATCAAATTAATTACGTTTTACGCTGTAAGGAATGGCTACTTTTTTGTGTAGCCAAAGTGCTACTCGACTTACAGGCTTGACCATTAACATGTTTTTTTCATCGTTATAACACAGCACGAGAGTGGGCGTAGTGGACCAAGTTCACATACGAGCCTGCACGCAGATTAGATGTCTGAGTTGACAACACGGCTACGTTTCAGCTTTTTCTCCACTTCTTTAGTCTCCTTGCAGCATGCATGCTCTGACCCAACTTGACGGCAACACTTCACGGTCTAACGTTGGCGCGGATCTCGACGAAATGATGGACGGCTAGATGCATGTATATACATACCACTAAGTTCTAAAAATCCCCCCTCGAATCCTGATGGTTCAGAAGGGTAACGGTTGAAGCCGAGCTGAGGATCAAAGGCGAGCAGGTACTCGTTCTTGTCGGCGGAGTGCGCCGGCTGCCGCGCGTAGCCGGCGGGGAGGGGCGCCTCTGAGCCCTCGACAGGCCGGACCTTGGCCTTCTCCTCGTCGGGCAGCGCGAAGAACGCGGCCGACAGCTCGAGCGCGCGGGCCATCAGCTGGGGCGGCACGCCGTGGTTGACGACGCGGAAGAACCCGTACTCCCGGCACGCCTCCCGCACGGCCGTGGTGCCGTCTTCGTCGCCGGTGGTCAAGAACGGCGCCAGGTCCACGACGGGGAGTGCGCCGGCGCCGTTCTTGTCTTCCGACGCCATTTCTCGTTTGCTCGTGCTTTTGCTCTGATCTTTGCGCTTTGCAGAAGTGACTAGTGAGCGTGTGGCTTCTGTTTTTATATTACCTGCAGCATTTGGCTTTCTTCGAAAAAGAAAACGGATCAATGTGATATGGTATCTAATACTATTACCCGCAGCAAACCAAGTACAGGAACGAAACGTATAGCTAGCAGAAAAAAAAAGGAACGCTGGTACGAGATGATAGAGATGCCACTAGAGAGAGGGCGAGATGCTAGTTATCACGACTTTTGTCCTATGGAGTTCCACTACGGTGCTTGTTTCATAGATAATTGTTCTGTTTAGATCCTTCAGACTAGTAATTAGTCCTCTATATGTTGTCGTTATTATTGCCGGCAGGACACTCAGAGGAAGGGGGGGGTTGAGTACGATGACTATTAATTACACTCCGTACGTGAAACGGTGAAAGCAAAACGTGCACATTGTTGAATTAATCTACCGCCAGTAATACTTTCAGCCTCGTGTAGGTGCTGAGCATCGTGTTATACCTCTTGTCACCGACGAAATTTATCACAATTGAGGAACAAGATGGGGACAAGAAGGAAGAAGAGAGTTCAGAGAAGGAAGGGAGGATAGCAACTGAAGGTTTGCTTTGTTTCATTTTCAACATGCCGTGATGTCACGCCATCACTAAAGCTGAAAACTACACCCCTCAGCAATGTACCACTAAAGAAACATTTTTAACTTCTACAATCAATACGAAAAACTAAAAGAAAATAGACCACATAAGAATGGTGTGCCATATTTATCATTACACTAATTACTATCGGACAAAGTAGCATTTCAAACATCACGAGAGAAAAACAGTGTTTATATTGTTGGGCTGAGAGAGTAGTGGTCGATCGTTTCTCCACGCCATTGTCAAAACTCGTCACGGTCAACCTTTGTGTGTGGCCTTCTCTCCACACCAAGTCGCCGACCACCAGTGATCCGCATCGTCTGTTTCCTTAATGCTAACTCTTCGCTCAACATTCTTTACCTTCACCTCTAGGTTGGTGCATGATTTCCTCCTCCTACAAAAGAAATGAAAAAAGAGAGCTCGAGATGAATATGGATATTTCTTGTGGTTTTCATGTGAATTCAGCATCGAAGAAAACCTTTCTATGGTTTTCCTGCAACTGATTTCTTTGATCTGAACAATAGGATAGAAAAAACTCCAATTAAATACTATTCCTCCGAAAATCTCATAAAGATTGTTTGATCTGAATAAGCCTTACAGTGAAGTAGACCTCTCACCTCATGTCAAAGAAAATAATAGAGAAAATTAACTTACTAGGGGCGGATGGCCTAAAAAGCCAAAAGAAGTAAAATGTGTTTTTCATAATTAAAAACAATTTAAATGTAAAACTTTTGTAGATGTGTTATTCGTGGTTCAAAAGACAAATATAAAAAAAATACGATAAAAATCTTAAAAATCACTTCTAAATTTTAGTTTAAAAATTTAAATTTTTACTTCGGATTATAATCCGACGGGGAAGCGACGAGAGTCTAGTACTCTGTGACGGCCCATCAATTTTTCTCAATCGCCCACGGCCGGCCCAGCCCTCGCCGGAGTTCCCCAACCAGGCCACAACGTGGTGGCCTCTCGTCTCGGGCCAACTGCCCGCGCACTTGCGGCGGCTGCTGCTGCTGCTGCGCCTTGTCCGTTTCCTCTCCTGGCAACTGCTCGCTCGCAAACGCGGCCAAGTCCAACCCCGCAACGCGAGAGAGGCGAGCGTCGTGATGAGACGAAGCGAGGCCCTTCGTTGACTGGCTCTTTGTCCTCGTCTTCCCCGTGCGTGCGAGCCGCGACCGAGCGGCTGCCTGCCTCCTCCCCTTTTTCGCTGCCTTCCCCCAACTTGCGGCGAGCGAAGCTGCGGTTCGTGTCTCGTGCTCGCCGCCGGTTCCGCCCCTCTCCGGCTCGGGCGGGCGCCCATCCGCCGCCGCCTCCTCCTCCCGCTGCTCGCAGGTGATCCAGCAACCAGCCATCAACGTCTCCCCGGTGCTCGATTTCTCGTGATTTTTTGTGGGGATAGTTTGTGTCAGAATTGGTGGTGGTTGGTTTGATCTGTGGGAGGCTTGATCCGTGCCCTTCATCTGCGAGCATAGATCTGGATCAATTGGGTGGGAGGGAGGGAGGGAGGGCATGAGGAGGGTGAATGGCTTCGGTAACTTTAATTTTTGCTAGTAGAAGACAGAGAATGTTTAGTTTCTATTGGTACGGAGGCTAGCTTGGGATAGTGAAGACTCGTGCACATTTTTAGAGTAATTTATAGTAAGTCACTCGAGTTTACTATAATTGGCGATTATCCGTCTGGTTTCCTACTTTTTACTACTGCCACGGTTCTTAGTTGTGTGTGCACGATGCTTATGTGCAACAATCCCCCTGCACTATATCCGTATTTTTCTTTTGCTTTTGCTTTTGCTTATGCTGATGCTGATGCGCAACTGAACAATTTGGATCAGGGTGTCTAGCATATGACTGAGGTGCTTTTCACAGCATGACTTAAAAGTGGAAATGAATGCACGTTCCCAAAAGTGATTACTTGATTTGCAGTTCTTGGAGCTGTGGACTATTATTTTGTCCAGTTTCACAACATTTGCTTCTTGTTTGACAGAGGTATGCTGCTTGCACTTATGTCTTTGTTATAAGTTTTGACCTGTGAAAGGCTACTTCAACATGTAACTTTGTGCAATTAAATTCAAGGATTCCCTTTTACAGAAATTTGTGGAGTGAAGCTAAACTATTTCTACTTCACTCTTGACCCTTCTACCCCCTGTCATGTTAAATTGTATTAGTTGCCTTTCAACATCCTCTTAGGTGGTTCTGCCAATAGTTTTGTGTATATAGTTATTTATATTAGCTATCACAATTAAATTATTGTTTTGATAAATACTTTGGCACATTTGACAGGACTTGCCTTGTGCAACATTCCTATGTGACAATGTTAGAATCTGCGCAGAGAGTTCAATACATCGATGGGCAAAGAGAAATGTTTAAGAGGTTCATTCATGCCCTTTGTTTGCACACCTTATACCAATGTTCTCTTGTCACTTTCTAGTGTTTTTGTCCTTTCTCCTGTATAAAATGGAAAAACTTTGTTAAACTAACTTTGCTGTGTCCATTACATATACTCAGAGTTTTCCTTCTATAGTTCCTCTCTATTTCTTTTAACTAAAACAGTAAGAATAGAAATTCGACTACCCAGAAGAAATAGGTGTGAACTGTTAGTCTTATGGCACCCTTGTATGGTAGAGTTGTCAAAATAGCTCGAGGTTCGCGAGGAGCTTAAGCTCCAAATGAGCCAAGCCTGAGCCTCGGCCAAAGCTCACGAACTTTGTCTGTACACAGTTCTTATTGTTTATTTGATAAATTAGTATGTATTAACACAATGAATTAGCATGTTTTGGCATCATATATTTATCCTAGTCCTTTTCTCCTCTTATATTAATGTGATTAACTAGAAATCACTTATTTTTATCAAGAGAATATCCATAAAATATATGTTATATTTTTCACGAGGCGTGTTTGGTAGCCGAGATCAAGCTTGAGTAAAGAACTAAAGACTACTTGGAAGCTTGAGCTCAAGCCTAGACAGTCAAGCTTGTCTCATTGACAGCCCAATGTTACCATTCTTTGTATATGTTGTTTCTTAGGTTGTACAGGTATTTGGCTCTTTGCTTGCAATTACTTCGGTTTTATCTGTCAGGTTTGCCTAATCTTGTGTTTCTCAAACAAAAAACCATATGTAACCTGAGAATTTCCCAGTACATTTAAATGCTCCTCCTTCTGGAATGGTTCAGTTTAAAAAGATGGTCTGATGTTTCTATCAAATGTTATATGTTTGACAGTTATTACCGTGATACAACATGGCTGTTCTTGTTTTACTGCTGCGAATATTTTTAATGGTAATATAAGTAATTCTACAGATTGGATGAGTCAAGCCCTAGGTCATCTGTACCTTCTGAAGTGGGAGGGAGGAGCAGCTTGTGGTTCAGCATGCCTAGTTTTGATTGGATGACAAGGTCTTTCTTGTCAGGGGTGAGAAAGGGTTCTGGACGACTCAAATCACTTAGGCAATCACTTAAATCTGGTGCTCCTAAGACAGCTTTTGCGGAAGATCTTAAATCTTCTAGGAAAGCTATATTTGATCCCCAGGAGAAGTTTCTATTTCAAATGAATTGGTTTTGCTTCCTATCATGTGTTTTTGCTGTTGCCGTGGATCCACTGTTTTTCTTCCTACCCATCATCGATGATGAGTCAAGGTGCATTGGTATAGATAAAAAATTGGCCGTGACATCAACAATAATACGGACAATTCTGGATTTGGTCTATCTTATCCGTGTTGTTCTTCAATTCCGCACTGCTTATGTTGCTCCATCTTCTCGAGTGTTTGGAACTGGTGAGCTTGTTATTGATCCAATGCAGATTGCGATTCGGTACTTAAAGAGTTACTTTGTAATGGACTTCTTTGCGTTGCTACCACTTCCACAGGTACACTCTTTCATTGTTTGTATCACAATTTGTAGTAACATATGTGTGCTTATCAGATATGATTTGTATTGGTTTACCCCATTGTTTCAAGCATTTTCCCTGTTTTCTTTGGACTATCTTGCTGGTAATCAACAGATTGTTGTTTGGAGATATCTTCATACTTTGGATGGTCCAGATGTACCGTCGACAAAAAACGCATTGGTTTGGGTTGTATTGTTCCAATATATTCCAAGGTTGCTACGGATTTTCCCTGTGACCAAAGATTTGAAAAGGACGGCTGGTGTTTTTATTGAGACAGCTTGGCTTGGTGCTGCTTACTATCTTCTATGGTTTATGCTGGCTGGTCATGTAAGTGCCTCCCGTATATGCATCTCCAGCTGTGAGCTTATTTCACTTCTTTTACGATATGATGAGAGCCTGACTATAAACAGAGTTGATTTCTGACTTCCCCATTGTCTGTGGACTCTGTCTTGACTTTTAGCATTGAATATAGCTCTTTGAAAATTGCTATTGTTAGATTAAAAAAATGTGCCATAGTCCATTGGTAACTATTTGTAGAGGTTCCCCGCAAAAAAAGAAAAGAAAAAAAAAAGAAAACACTATTTGTAGAGGTATTTGATATCATAGTTTTGAAGATTCCCGGGCATTTCAATATTGTACATAATACACTCTGAGCACTGCCAATTTATTTAAAAGTTTCGTATGTCTTCATGCTATCAAGTTAAGATATTTTCCACCTGTCATGTTGCCAGCATCATTTTTTTTCTTGAAAAAATTGCAGCATTGTTCATTAATATTATCTTGTAGAATGGTGTATACAATCACATTTCTCTGACATATTGTACCTTTTTGTTTATACTATTTGGTGCAGAATGTCGGTACTTTGTGGTACTTTTTGACCATAGAGCGGGAAGATGCTTGTTGGCGTTCAAACTGTCATGACAGCGATGGCTGTCATAAAAGCTACCTGTACTGTAGTGATAATTATATTGGCAACTATAACAGTTGGCTTAATAAAAGTGAAGAAATTCTTAGTCCGTGCAACGGTACTAGTTCTTTCAAATTTGGTATTTTTGAACAAGCGCTGGTGTCTGGAATACTTCATCCAGGGAATTTTATCTCTAAAATCTGTTATTGCTTCTGGTGGGGACTGCAAAGTCTAAGGTAATTGAGAACAATTGATCTCTCTGATGACTGTTGTATAAGAAATAGGAATATCTTGTAATGCAGAATATAAGTTCTGAGCATTCTGAACTCAGAAGTTAAAAGGCATCCACTAAATGAATACTTATTTCCGAAATGCAAGACTTTGATGGCCTTAGCGTGTGTAAAGTCCATTGTTCACCACTTTCTATAGGAACAAAAAATATACCAGGATGCTGCTGCTGTGTTCTGCAACATTTCATTTTCTGCATAATGCCCATTCTGATAAACTGTAGCTAGAGTATTGTGAGGGAATTGACTACCTATCCTACCGTAATGGAATTAGTGCTGCTGAGCACACAAATGATTGCGCTCTACATTCGATGGGACATACAGAGAATGGGCATGTATAGTTTTAATATGATTTCATGGAGCATCATAGGTGATATTGTGTTCTTATAAAATTTTAAAAAGATAGACAGAATCACATGGGTTGGAGCCAAATTGTTAACCAGTTCTTGTACAATTGGTATTATTAATAACGAGGCTGGTAATTTAAATTTAGAGTAGTCTACTTGCAGTTTAATGCTTCAAAACTAATTTTATCAATTTTAATGACTGGTTATTTATGTCCCTAAATATCTACCTATTCAAGTTTACTAGTAGCAGTAGCAGTGGTTTCCCTTTTTTTTAACTCCCTTAACACATGATCTATAACTGGTGAAACATTTATGTTTTATGGACCTTTAAAGCTTCAGTATACAATTGTTTTGATTTCTTGAGAAGTTAGTTTTGTCACATGTAACAACATACCACAGAAATTCGTGATAAAATCGTACCTATTGTGTCAGTATCCAAACAGCCTATATCTGAAGCCAAAAGTGTTGCATGTTTATATGGCTATATATGTCCATATGTAATATTTATGGTTCATCCTTCTCTATCTCTAACACTTGCCACTTTAACTTCCTTGTCAATTTTCAACAGTACCCTCGGCCAAGGGCTTCAAACAAGCATATATCCTGGGGAGGTGTTATTCTCTATTGCAATATGTGTTATTGGGCTAATTCTTTTTGCTCTCCTCATCGGTAACATGCAGGTAGAGTGAAATGGTACTGAAGTGCTTATCATAATTCTTTTTAGTCCTTTTTCCTTTGGTTTGTTCTAAATACTTTTCTTCAGACCTACCTTCAATCAGTTGCTATACGCCTTGAAGAGATGAGAGTTAAGAAACGTGATGCTGAGCAGTGGATGCATCACCGTTCGCTACCGCCTCAAATAAGGGAACGAGTAAGGAGATATGAGCGTTATAGGTGGTTGGAGACCAGAGGAGTAGATGAAGAAAATTTGGTTCAAACTCTTCCAAAAGACCTTCGGAGGGACATAAAGCGCCATCTCTGTTTGGGCTTAGTGAAAAGGGTTAGATATATCTGTCCACGTATCTTTAAACCTTTTAGCAATTTTGCACTGATAATATGACTGTCCCTTTTTTGCTGGTAGGTACCTTTGTTTGAGAATATGGGTGAAAGATTGCTGGATGCAATATGTGAGCGATTAAGGCCTACACTATACACTGAAAACGAACACATTTTGAGAGAAGGCGATCCTGTGGACGAGATGCACTTTATCCTCCATGGCTGCTTGGAGAGTGTGACCACTGATGGGGGGCGAAGTGGATTCTTCAACAAGGTCCAGTTAAAGGAGGGCGCTTTCTGTGGTGATGAGCTGCTGACATGGGCATTGGATCCTAAATCTGCTGCTAATTTCCCAGCTTCAACTAGGACAGTGAAAGCTCTTACCGAGGTTGAAGCATTTGCGCTATGTGCTGAGGAGCTGAAATTCGTGGCCAGCCAGTTCAGGAGGCTGCACAGTCGGCAAGTTCAGCACACATTCCGCTTCTATTCCCAGCATTGGAGAACATGGGCAGCATGTTTCATTCAAGCGGCATGGCGCCGCTATTTCAAGCGGAAGATGGCCGAGCAGCATCGCAAGGAAGAAGAGGCTGCAAACCGGCAAAGCAGCAGCAGCAGCAGCAGTACCAGCAGCCACCCTAGCCTTGCAGCAACCATCTATGCATCTCGCTTTGCAGCCAACGCACTCCGAGGAGTTCACAGGCTCAGAAGCAGGGCCAGCCCTACTATTGTCAGATTACCAAAGCCTCCAGAACCAGACTTTGCCGTCGATGAAGCTGACTAAAAACAACCATCACACTAAAATTCCATGTATTAAGTTGTGGGTTCGAGAGATCATGTAGATTATGTACTAAATTCAAATACAGCCGGCACAGGGTTTTGCTTGAAAAAGCCCTGTAAGTTTGTAACCAACGCCCGTTAAACACAACGGAGTACATTGTACTTATAGCCTGGCACTGCTAAATCACAGCTATAGCCTACAGAGATATGCAGTGATTAATTCTCTTTATGTTTTTGTGCTCGAGCCTACAGAAAATATGATACTCCAGTGTTCAAGCCTACCGGCTACAGAAAACATGCAGAAGTAAAAACTTCTTGTTTTTGTGTTCAGCCTGGGATTATTGCTGTAAATGTGCTAGTTTTTCGTTTTCTTCGCCTCCTTTCGTCAAGGGAGAGTAGAGGATTCCGCTGCTGCCGGCGGTAACGGTTTTCCTGCCGGGGCATGGCACCGCGGTAACCGTAACATGGTTTGTCAAAATTTGGTGTTTACCGCTTTGGTGCCGCGGTAAACGTAACATGGTTTGTCAAAATTTGTTAAATTCGTTTAAAATTTATAAAAAATTGATGAATTTTTAGTAGTTTGCCGATTGTTACCGCACATTAACCGCCGTGCCGCCGTCGGACAGCAAGGGGATAGCCGGCGGTAAGGCAAATCCAGCCTACGAAATTTCCCGTGTTTTCATTAGTGAAACGCCCGTTTTTACGCGATATTTGACGAAGATCCCAGTCGAACAGCGGGCGAAGAAGGCGCGGCGGCGCTCACCGCTACCATCTCGCGGGATGATTCCCCTCTTCCGCCGCCGCCACCGCCTCCCCTTCTCCACCCTGCACGCGCCCGCCGCCGCCGCCGCCGCCGCGGAGGCCACGGCCACGCCGCCATCTCCACTCGACGCCGCGGCGGTGCTCGAGACGCTGTCCCTCTACGCCAACGACTGGCGCCGCGCGTTGGAGTTCTTCCACTGGTCGGCCTCCCCCGCCGGCGCCAACGTGCCGCCGACCCCGGCCACCGTCGCCCGCGCCGTCGACATCCTCGGGAAGCACTTCGAGTTCCCTCTCGCCACCTCCCTCCTCGTCTCCCACCACGACCCGGGGCGGCGCCGCGTGGACCCCTCCTTCCTCCGCCCCGCGCTTCGCTCCCTCCTCAACCGCCTCGCCGCCGCCAACCTCGTCGAAGACGCCGTCCGCGCGTTCGATTCCACCGCGGAATCCATCGGCCTCCGGGACGAGGCCTCCTTCCACGCCCTCGTCGATGCGCTCTGCGACCACCGCCGCATCGACGAGGCACACCACCTGTGCTTGGGGAAGGACCCGCCGCCGCCGTTCCCGCCGGTGACGAAGACCTACAACTTGCTCCTCCGCGGGTGGGCTAAGACCCGCGCCTGGGCGCGCCTCCGCGATCTCTGGTTCGATATGGATCGCCGCGGCGTTGCCAAGGATCTTCACTCGTATTCAATCTATATGGATGGCCTTGCCAAGTCAGGCAAGCCATGGAAGGCATTCAAGGTGTTCAAGGAGATGAAGCAGAGAGGAATGACAATTGATGTTGTTGCATATAATACTGCAATCCACTCAATTGGGCTCGCAGAGGGAGTCGATTCCGCTATTCGGTTGTACAGGCAAATGGTCGATGCTGGTTGCAAGCCAAATGCTTCTACTTTTAATACGATCGTTAAATTATTGTGCAAGGAAGGGAGGTTCAA
Source organism: Leersia perrieri (assembly GCA_000325765.3). NCBI lineage: Eukaryota > Viridiplantae > Streptophyta > Magnoliopsida > Poales > Poaceae > Leersia > Leersia perrieri. The sequence continues at coordinate 20,872,073 of CM002482.1, forward strand.
GGAAGGGTATGCGTTTGTTCAGCAGATGCACAAGGCTGGGATTGAGCCCAATGTGCTCACTTATCATTGCTTCTTCCAGTATTTGAGCCGCCCTCAGGAGGTCCTTGGACTGTTTGAGAAAATGCTCGAGAGGGGTTGCCGGCCAAGGATGGACACATATGTCATGCTCATCAAGAGGTTCGGGCGGTGGGGCTTCCTTCGGCCAGTGTTCATTGTGTGGAAGGCAATGGAAGAGCAAGGACTCAGCCCTGATGCATTTGCTTACAATGCCCTTATTGATGCATTGCTGGAGAAGGGAATGGTGGACTTAGCTAGAAAGTATGATGAGGAGATGCTTGCAAAGGGACTGTCACCCAAACCAAGGAAGGAGCTGGGGACTAAGCTTCCAGAAGTAGAGTCTGACAGTGATAATGCATTGAGTGGTGTACTTTGACTACTGAGAGCAGTGGTATCATTGGCTTCTGCTTATCGCAAGAACCCTACACAATTGTAGGCTGATGGCAGCAATGCTTAGATGATGCCCATCTTCTTTTAATGATGGGCTTCTTTATGTTGAAGGCTTCAAGGAGATCTAATTTGTGCACATGGGCTTAACATTGAAGTAAAAGATGACATGAATAGTATTGCATTTCTGTCAATTATTGCACAACTGCCCAGGAATAAAACATGTGAAAGAGGAGGAACTATGCTCTTGTGGTTTTTTCAGACTGTATGCTTATTGTTGCATTTCTTCAAGCATTTATGCACATGGTCGTATTTGCAAGAATTATGATGATATCCTCCGGGAACGGATGTTCACCCCAAGTTGAGGATTCCTGGAAAGTGGGCATTAGGGTGAATTGTGAGACTCTGCCTGCTCCTCACAATCATGGCCAACTGAAATGACATCGTGCTAATGTTTCTGTAGGCAGATAACCTTACCTCAAGGGGGCATGATTAATATATTTTATGTTCAACTGAAATGGAATCAGTGACAGTGGTAGCACCCATCTTGCTGTTACTTCTTGATTGATTTTTTAGAAAACTAATTAATGATATTAAGGACAGTACATCCCATGCCATGACGAAATGTTAGAGCAATGGCATATCTTTCATATAGGATTCGTGAGTTGTGACTTGTTTATTCAAATTACAGGTAAACATATTGTTTTGGCAATGAAGTTTCTGTCTTCTTGATTTTGATTCCAGTACTACACTATGCATGTACTAGTGCTGCATTGGAAACAATATATCAAGCTATTGCTCATTCAGTGATCTTTTAACTGGCCCTTGATGTGATAGAACTTGACTTTAAGACCAGATTGAATCGGAACAAAATGCTCTTATACCTAGTTTGTTGAACTTAAAAAGTGACCTTTTTTTCCTTCTAGTACCATTTCACTGTCAGTCTGTCCAGTTATGAAAAATTACATGAAGAAGGCTTCTTGTGTGCCCAATTTGCCTGTATCATTTGGACGAATTTAACACAAGTATTCCAGGTCGTTCTCGGATGTCCTAACCTGCCCAATTTTACTTCTGATATTTCGTAGCACCGTGAGCTATTTCATGATTAGCTGTAAATGGTCGCAAACTTGTGTAGTAGCCAGGATCTCAGGGTTGTGTTACCAGTTTCCATGTGATTCTGGTTTTCCGATGGTCTAGCTTACAGCAAAGTATTGGCTTGTAATTCTCTCAAACATTTTATATTTTGTGTTGAATCATATGTTTACTTTACAATCACCTTCCAACTTGGTTGGAGTAGATGATAATCTGATGTCAAATCAGGCAAACCCAGTCTTTAGGGATGGGTGATAAAAAGAAACTAGGGATAAAACTAGAAGTGAGGCAGATCTCTATAGAAAAGTAGGGCCAAATGCAAAGGACAAATTTGTTAAACTCCATTTCAGGAATCCCCTTTTAAATTGTCAGCAAAATATGCAGAATGCCATTCATTTGAGACGTCTGGAAGCTCTTGAAGTTTGCTAACATTTTCAGAAATTTAGCGCTTTATTGTGTAACATTCTTTTTCTAAAATTGGGCGACTTTTCTGGTGCAGGGAGCAGAAGAAAGCAGGTCCTTGAGGGAGTGACATCAACAGATCTACAGAGATAGTGGAAAGATCATGACTTTGCTAGGAGGATACTGGACAGTGATAATCAATTCTCGGTGCTGCAGCTGCCGAAGTTGATGGCTTCACAACCCATAGCTTTGATTTTGAAGCTGCATAGATGATTAGTGAATAGTTCAGGAGCAACGAAGCTGCAGCCTGCAAGAGAAGATGCATACTACTACTTCCAGTACTCACACTTCACCTAGCTGCAGTGTTTCTTTGTTGTTTGTGGTCCGAACCTTCTGCTGGGGCTTTATTATGGCAACGGGATGTTCTATTGTTTAGCTGCCGAAAAACTGTCAGTTGGAGCCAGGTTCTCACCTGCCCTTAATGGCTTAACACCTCTGCTTTCTTCAGCAGCTCAACTGTGACAACTATACCTGTCTTTTGTTTCCATAGCAACTGGGTCCGGGTATACACCTGCTAATCGAATGCAAGATGGTCCGTATATGATCCATCAATTCTTATTCAGGCACAAGAATGGCAGCCGGAGTACATACCACTATGTATGACCACGTTGCTGCTGCGACATTGATATCTCACGTAATGAGAAACAAGCAAGTAGGTCTGACGATATTAACCATGTGATGTTCATGAACTGGTCCAGGCTAGGTACATACGTCGCCGGCGTTTCTATCCGGCTGGTAGCCGACAGCCTCACCAGAATGGCCTCTCCTTGCCGCCTCCCACGGCCACCGGCGGTCGGTAGCTGGCTTTTTCGCCCATTCTCACCCGTCGCCGTACCGTACCACGGAGTTTGCTCGCGCGACACGGATCTATCTATACGTGGGCCACGCGCGTGCGCGTACGGTGCACGTACGCGACCTATCGATCGCCAGCAGGGAGATGGCCCGTGTGGAACGGAGCAGCGCAGTAATGGCGCCACGCCGCTGGGAGGGGACATGTCCGCGACACGTACGCGTCGCTGCCGATCGCCAAACCGCCGCGCGTGACGCCGAGGCCGTGCGCACGACAGCGCGGTGTGCGCGCAACCGCCGTGATGGATGGATGGACCGGACCGACGACGCGCGCGCGCGCGCTCGCCCGAGACGTCGCCGCCGCGCGCCGCTCGACCGGTCGAGACCGTCGGCAAGAAAGGTCGTCCCACTAGCTGATCCACCAACCTCCTCTCGTCTTCTCGTTGAATAACCGAATCACCCATGAGCACGTACGAGCGTATCGATCGACGCCACGGTGAGCAACCGCAAAATACTCAGTTGTTTTAAGTTTTCTGTTTCATGACATTTAACCATTCGTATTATCAAAAATTATTGTAAATATAAAAAAATAAGTCGTAGCTAAAATACTTTTGATAATAAAGCAATTCACAAACAAAATAAATAACAATTTTATTTTTTTAGTAAGATAAATGGTCAAATACTACAATCATTTTAGGACAGAAGTAAAGCTTGTTTGATTACTAGCCACATATTACCACCACTTAATAGCCGCCTATTTAAGTTGAGACGAACAAACCATTTGTCATACTTTGGCTAGACTAAGAGAATCCTGTCACACTTTTTAATGTCGCTGACGCGTGGGATATAGTTAATTTTAAAAAAAAAACCTTGCTACAAACTATGGCAACAAACAAACTGTTATTAAGTTGGTCAAACATGTCTAGCCTTAGACATGACAAAGTGTGGCTGACAACACCCGCTGCGTCACGACGGCCATCCTTGCTCTAGCCACTCGCATTATCGCCTACACGGGGGGCCATGCTTCCTGCCATATACAGGCAGGCAAGAAGGCAACTGGGGCGGGAAAGTCCGCGTCCACAGAGTCACAGACACCCAGCGGCGTACACCTACATACGCGCCCATCGACACGTCGTTACGCCGGCGGACCAACAGTACGCGGTGGTGGCGACGCTGCCGGCCGGGCAGCGGCCTTCGAAAACGGCGTCTCCGGCAGTTAGCTAGCGGTGTGTACAGCGGCAAGCCGGGGCCAAGCGTCGACAGCAACATCGCCGTGAGCTTTTCGTTGCGCGCGCGTGCGTACGCGCACACACGTCGGCGTCGTGACAGCGGCGGCGCGCGTGGCCTCGTATGCTGGCGAGAGTAGCGTAGGAGATCGAGGAGGGACGGTACACTACTGTACATGTTTGTCACGTTGTGGTCGTATCACAGTACGTCGTGTTCTGACTCCATCGATCGAATCCGATTGCGAGATCAGGTCGGGGGCGGGGCCGGCGACATGATCGTGAGGCGAGAGTGAGGTGTTATCCGCACGCGCCCGGCCAGAAACGAACACCTGGGCTCCCCCCAAGTTGACGCGCTAACCGATCCGTCCAACACGTGCTCCCGGCTCATTGGGTCGTGCCACAAATTCGTCAACCCAATATCTAGCTAGATCGTGTCAATATTCGTACGTGCGTTGATCTCTGACAGAAATCTCGTCAGAGGAAAAAGCTCATAAAATCCTTCTCTTATTCACAAAGCAAAATCAGCGTTTCACACGATGTTTAATTTTTGCTCTTAGGCCATGTTCTTTTCAGATTATATGATTGTATTTATTCTTCATTTTCTGTTAGAACGCTTCTCAAATACTAAATGGTGCACTTTTTCCAAAGGTTTTATATATGAAAGCTGTATTTATAAATCAAATACTTTCAAGCTTATAATAGTTAATAGTTAACATTTAATTACTCATGTTTTAATTATATGCCTCCTTTTGCGTTCAACTAATAAGTCATTTCTCTCATCTCTTTCACGGTGATTATGTCAATATGTCGTGATCGTTTTGGCACTTGTTGAGGAGTAATTGGTGGGCTCTCTGACGTCCAATCCAATCCGGCGCGCATGAAAAAGCGCGAGGGCGAGCGGCGCGGGCCGCGCGCCTCGTACGTGTCCCGGTGCCTTGAGCCAAGTGGCACAGTGTCACGGTGTCACCACCATCCGCACTGGCCGCCGGAAAGGAGCCTCGGCGACGCGCGTATCCGACTATCCGTGCGCGCCGCGCGCGGGAGCAGCAGCTAGCCGGCTACCGGGATAGCGCCATAGCGAGACCGAGACATGATCACCAGTTCACCACGACGCACGGGGCTTGTGCGCGCATAGCGTACTTGCGTTGCCGGGCTTTGAACAGCATCCGGTCAAATTGCCGCCGTCGAGACGAGAGATCACCACCCGCGCCTCCTCTCATACAGGCGCTGCACGGCCAAGTTCCAACGTGCCCAAACTCCCACAGTCCACCTGGACTAATACCTAGTACTACATTCACCTACAACCATCTGCCTAGCCTTTGATCTCAATTATCAAATCAAATAGGATTACACTCCATAACCTATAATTACCAAGTGATATTATCTTGTTGATCTTGTAGTTGGACTGTCAGGGGACAGGGTTCTTGTACATGCCAAAAGCATGCATGTACTAGGACAAGCAGTGAAGCTACAACCACAGTACGGGCTGGTACAGTTCAGTACTAAACTAATACACCCCTCTAAACTGATAGCTTCTTTTCTCCATGTGCATTCAGAGATGTGAATATTCTGATCTCAAAAGAACACTGTGTTAGATCTCTCCGGCCACAGGAGGATCCAGCGTACACACTATAATAGTGTTTTCTTAACTTTGTAGGCAAGGCTTAACCAGTTTTAAATCAGTAGGTTAGTGCTGATCTCCTAGCTAGTATGCACGCACGTACGCTCTTGCCCAAGAGACAGGGCGATTGTGTGCTGGTTTGAGGGATAATTACAACCACAAGATCAGGAGGTAAGTACATCGCATGTTGGCTGTATAGCCGGCATTGACTCGGTTGGAACTCGGAATCTATTTGCTTTGCACTGTTAACGAATTATTCAAACTTCGGTACATTTGGTCACAATTTTCTGTTAGTCCCTTAGTACGGTATCGTACAGAGGAAAATTGTTATTACAGGTTATGCAGGATCCGTGCAATAATCCCTTGTACTAGTTGTCTATGGGATCAAAGTGATTACTTACACCTCCTCTCGCTAATCAACCGCAATGATCAATATGTTCAGCCACAATGATCAGCAATGGTTTCTTCGTAACATCATGCACGCATGGTAGTCAGTCAATATGTCATGCTGCTACAAATGGTACCTTTTATAATAGTCAAGAGGGGAATTGATCTAGTTTTAGTAAGTACTCATTTTTAATTAAACAGACCAACTAGTTTATCTAGTTGCTACTCTGTACTTAGTGCCGATTAACAAATTTATGAGTCTGTCTGATTGAAGTCAACCTTTGTTCACATGTTCAGGTAACAATAGTAAATCTAAAACAGAAGTCAGAGGTGATCCTATATTTTGCAGGAAGTTGCGATATATTTGAGGACGTAGTGCGAAAAGTAAGGCATAAGCATAGCTCGAGCAGTAGCATTTGACGCCTTCTGAATCCAATTACTAACTGACAGTAGTAATATGTCAACAAAAATTGCAAAGCAGTTGGGACCATGCAGTCTATACTAATGCTTCCACTCCTGGTAAGGCTGATCATCTCATCATCTAAACAGGGGAGTCTGGAGTAGTAACAAGCACAACGCTGGTATTATAACTGAATCAGACCGGCACATGCACATGGTAAAAATAAACAAGCACCAAGTTTGGGGGAACATCCTTCCTTAAAAAGTGACAGTCCCATCGAAAATCAAGATATAGAAGTGGATTAAATTATTACTACCAAGCTGGCATTATGCCTAATTGTTTATTAAGCTCTCTGTCCTAATTGGCAATTTGGCATAAGACAGTGGGGCATGGCATTAGGAGACCATCACTGCTTCTGTATAAATACAAGCCCTTTGAGTCCATTTCGTCTTAGGTCTAGCTAGCTGCTTCCATTCTCTTCTGAGTTCAGTACCCCTCTCTGTTCTGCTCACTTCTCATTACATATAGTACACCACTGCATCTCCTGTCAGGACAAAGCTTGTCTGAATATGCACACTCAGATGAGAACTTCTTCGTTGCTGCTCTTGGCCTCTTTTCTCCTCCTTTTGACTACAAGAGCACATGGTATGTATGTTTCATTCATGGCCACCATCAATCTCCTTCATTAGTGGCTCATCGATCAGTACCGTATTAATTTCACACTTGGAGTGATCATTGAAAAGATTTTCTTTATCCTGAATAACGCAGGGATCAGGCTGGACAGGCAGTTACAGGAAGCAATCAACAAGAAGGTGAGTACTAATATATGAGTAATTCCAACTAATTCTGCTAGTCATAATCAAAATTCTCAAGGCTTGCTCCTTTCTTTGCATACTTGTATGTATATTCAGCAGGAGATCATTGGTGATTCAAAGGAAGAGCAGTCACACGAGACAGCTCGTCTGATGAACAAGCAGCACTGCACATCCGACGGGCATTGCAACTCAGGTACAATGGAGCAGACGATTCCCAGTACTTCTGTTGTTGCGAAGGATAGCGAAGTGGTCAGTGCGATTGAGCGGTCTGTGCCAAGGTTCCATGAAGATTACTACGGGCCAAGTGGCCATGAACCTAATCACCATTGAGCACAGCAAACTAGCTAGCTACAGATCTTAGTTTTGCCCCTTTCTATTTTAGCAGCAGCTTACTGTCTTAATTAGCAGTAATTCGTAGTAGTTCTTCTCTAGTTATCTCCCTGATGCTGCGTTTTGGCTGGAAAATGTAAAACGGAGAAGTATTATGCAGTTTTTCACCAACTCGCTATCATCATTAGCATTGTGTGCTAGCTACCTGAGTTTTGGAGTAGTTCATTCATCTAGTGCTCTCATCCTGATTATCTTTGCTAATTGCATGCATCATTACGTGCAATGCTCATATATAGTTCCATTTTGGCAGTAATGAACTAATGATACTCTACTAGTCCCTGATGTCAGGACATCAGACACAACAAGAAATCCCACAGTAGAAAACTCGGCACACAGTCGCCAAGCCGGCATGCACGCACGCATGAACGTCATTTGGGATCTTGTAACACAGTAAAATAGCTAGTGACGCTAGCTGCAGCTTTGCACGTATTTCACCTTCCTCTTGCAGTTTTAACCCAACTTTTTTTTTTGCGACGTTTGATGCAGGAAAGGCGAAAAGGCCACTGGTGCAGGCTGAGGCAGGCGCAGCAGCGAAGCAGATGCAGCAGCAGAAGCATCAGGTCAGTGCACTGCAGCCACTGCACTGCCAGGTTTTCTTCAGAGATTCATCAGCTGGTTCAGAGACCAGCGCTGATTTCGCTGAACACTTTTGTCTTATCACGCAACAAACTTACCTCCGGCGATGTGAAAATCTGCAGAGCCTGGAGAGACCAGACGATGTCAATCAGATTAGCTCGTCGTCGACGACGACGGCGGCGGCGGCGACCTATCCCGACATCCTCGACATCGCCGGAATGGACTACTCGCCGGCAACGAGAAAGCCGCCCATCCACAACTAATCGAGTCGAACGCACGCACGCAGTACTAGCAAGCTGGTACTTTCACTGGCTTAGTGCTTGCTGTATTAGCTTAGTTTAGCAGTTTAGCTACCAGTATAGCTATTAGCTTAGCTATGGCTATACTAGCTGCTAATAGCTAATTAAGGAGTATAATTAGCTTTAGCTAGCAGAGCGTGCCGGCGCTGATGGAGAATAGAATAGTTGTGCGTACAGCCAGTGAGCGATACTGGGACAGCATCGCAGGAAATGCTGCACCTTTTGTGAAGAAGATGATACTACAGAACTTGGCGTCTCTCTCGTGTATCCCGCGGATGTAACATGCTCTCGCCTGTGTAACATCGCCCCCCTTTTGACCGCTAGCTACTAGCTAACATGTAGCCCTTTTAATCTCTTTCATTTTTTTTTGACACTCCAAATAGTATAATCAGATACTATATTCAGTACTCAGTTCATCAGTGAGAATGTGAGATATGATAGATCAGTAAATTAAGTTTGCACCCACATTCTCATAGCGACGCGAGTGAAATATTTTGTATTATATTATGTCGATCGTTAGATCCATGTCTATCTCATCTTCCAGTGTGCTAATTAATTAAGAGATGCATGGGTTGGTGTGAGGGGAATTCGTCACATGCATGCCGGGGGTGGGCTTAGGTTTTCAGCAAGAGACGCGCGTAATGGGCGCGGCCCGTACGTGTTTGCCCTCCCGTGTGTGAGTGTGCCGCCTCTCGAGCATGCATGCATGAATCGTGGATGCATGCATACGTGTTGCTGTCGCGCGCGCTATAGCGACGCGCGCGGCGGCGAGCCGTCGCTGTCCGGCGCGCCGCGCGCGAGGCGCGAGATCGATCGATCGATGTGTGATTGCGTGCGCCGACCGATCTCTCCGGCCTCGCGCACACAATTGGCCGGCGCGCGGCGCGATGGCGATGTATTGTGGGCTACGGCGTGCCGGCGCCGGAGGATGCAGCCGTCGCGTGGTAGACCAGCGCGTGCGGCGCGAGAGGCGGGCAAGACAACGAAGCGCCATCCGTTCCGCGCGCACTAGCTTAGCCGACCGGTTTGGACGGTGTAACAGTGTAGTAGTACTCCCTTCCCAAATCGGTTTGGGCTCTTCAAAGTTGGTAGTAGCTAGTAAGAGACATATCCTAGCTTTCACTGTTTTATACTCACTCCTACTTATATATGTATGTATGACACCATTACTTTTTTTTAGAGTAATATGTAAAGATGGTTATTTGTCTACCAACAGACTTGCTGGCATAAAAAAAAGAGGTTCTTCTTACCGAATCCGGTGTCTCAAATATATGTATTAGATGATTAGATTTGGTATGCCGGGTATCAGATATGATATCCTAGGTGCTGGATCTGATACCACTAAATTAGAATAGTAGACAGAAGTTACCCAGTGCTTTCTCTACCTCTTTCCCTCCTCCGACCAACCCATTATGCTTTTTTGCCACACCTTCTCCAACTATAAGACACTCCTTGACCTTGTCATCGCCTTTTTTTGGCCTTCTTGTTCACCCCCATCACATCGCTTATTATCTTCAACATCGGGAGCGGTCGGCCAGAGCGGCAATGGCGGCGGTGGGCTTTGCTAGCCAGGGCGGGAGGAGGCGCAACAGACCGAGCACTGCTGGGTTCGCGCCGCTAGCCGCAAATGGGGGAGGCGTAGAATGGGGGAAGAGGAGTGAGGTGAGTAGGCAGCCTTGTCTGGTAAAATGAGTGTACACTATCTCTCGGAGGAGGGGGTAGGGGGTAATAGTTCGCTCATTGACCACATCCCAGGGGCAGAGCTATGGTACAACAACGTCGGGTTCAGCTAATCCCGACAACTTTCGATAAGATACATGGTTAAATCGCTTGGCTAATGGATGCCACTATATATAAGCAATTTTAACCAGTGGTTTAATTTTCTAGCTCTGCCCCTGCCACATCCGATGAAATGAATGTGGGTTCCGGAGTGTTCTTCATTTTTCTTATACGCCTGACCATTCGTCATATTAATTTTAATATAATTTTTTATTATTAAACATGTCAAAATTATTAACATGTTTTTTATATTTCATAAAATTTTAAATCAGATGAATGGACAAAAGTATATAAATAAGTCAACGACGTCGTATATAAGTTGGAAAGGATTTATGTAAGTAGGATATTATGAGAGCTTTTGTTACGGTAAATTAACTTGATTGAAGATCAAATAGAGTATGAGTGCTTGCTTAACTTGCTTAATTTGTACTAAAGGAATTCGAAGTGCTGATAGCTACTCCTAAGATAAATCTAGATATAGATTATGTCTAAATACATTATCTTAAGAGAGTTAAATTTCTTCCTAAATTGTCAGATGAGTAGGTTGTCATGCATTGGAACTTGGAAGTGCGTGAAAAAATCGGGAGAGTAAGAGAGTAGCACCAGTATGCTGCGTGCAGGGTATACGGCAGAGAGAATGTATGATCATGCATGTTTACAGCGGCATGCCACCGACTCACTGTAAGTTTCTGATGGTCTTGATCGATCGATCGATCTCACGTTGCAGACTTGCAGTGCAGCAGCAAGGATTAACTAGGCCTTCACTTCCCTTCTGTCGCAGCATGGACGCACGCTTTGGAATGTGTACTGTTCTAGTTGCAGCAGCAGATAGTATAGAGAAGAAGCACCGGAATGCATGCATGCATGAATGCACACCTGTGGCAGCAATCTATATATATTTTCAGTTCTGACGCAGCCTTTTTGTTTACTGTTTTCTCTGTGCTTGAGTTATTCTTGTATGGCTATATGCTGACAACCAGCTGACAATTTTGATGATTGCCTTGCCTGCCTGCCTGCCTGCCACTCTGAATATGATCGATTGGAGACGAAAATTAGTGAGGAGTCACATGAAACAAGACGGATGGAGTATGTTTTCAGTGCTCGCCCATCCTGTCCTCGATTTTTCTACTCCACCAGAAGACTTGGTAACCCGTACTGAATGCTCACGACAAACCGAAAATCTTAACTGTTTCCTGAATATAATAAACTGGATTTCAGTGGAGGATGCACATGTACAACTTTTTTATCTTTTGTGAGAAACCTGAAGTGAAAAAATGAAGAGATTTACTTGTATCTTCTGACTTCTGAGCTCTGAAGATCTGAATTCGCCGAAGACAGTATATGACGAAATATCCTGGCCCATCAGTCCATATACCCAGATTACTCAACCAGGCTTTATTGGGCTGGCTGCCATCAGTAGGCCCATTTAGGCCCATAAAGTTCCACGAATAACTAACTACAGATGGGCTCAATGGGCTGAATATGGGCCGTATTGCACGTGTCTGTTTGATCTCTCAATGAGTGACGTTGACCGGAAATAGAAAAGGTCGGTGATGAACACGAAGAAACGCGCCGTTGCTATTTATGGGCATTGCAGTTTTGGCGGGTGAAAACCTCGTGCCACCCTGGAGGTCCATCTCCTCGCGCATTGCCATCACCAAGCTCCCGAAAATGGTGCTGTAATGGGAGCGAAGAGGAAGGGAAAGAGAAACTGAGGATGCCCAAGGGGAGGAGGAGGAAATCGTGAATTGGATAACGAGGCAGGTGGATCGAGCTTGATCCATCTGATTTGATCTGGTCACCTGTAAAAGATTCCGGCCATGGCGCCGCCGGCCACCTCACCCGTCGTCGTCGGCGGCGTCGTCGTCTATGTCGTTTTGCTCTTGTCGTTCCTCGCCAATGTCCGCGTCTCCGATGCTAGTTTCGATGGAAAGCGTGTTCTGCTGTCAGGTGCGTGCAGTTGGCTTCAAGCCTAATCAAGTAATCAGATTTGTGCGATTCATGAATTGCGCCATGGAAACGAGCAGATGAGCAAGGGAAAAGGGGATTGCTAGAGACATGGAGGCGACTGATCGTCGAGACGCCATTGCCGCCGGCTGGTTCTGCTCCTCCTCCTCCGGCAAACAATTCTCTTGCCCTGGCCGCGGCGAGGACTCACCGGAGCGACCCCCTCTCTAATCTCACCATGTATAGCGGTGGTTGGAACATCAGCGATCAGCATTACTGGGCTGTAAGCCAGATCATTACACACCAATTAATTCCTCTTCTAATTATCCCCCTTTCACATGGCGCCATTAATTGTGTACAGTTTGTTCTTCGTTATGCAGTCCGTGGCATACACTGCGGTTCCCCTCTTCTTCCTCGCCGTGATATGGTTCATCGTTTTCGGTATCGTCCTGCTCATCATCTCTTGCTGCTGCTGCTTCTGCCGGAACAAGAGTAACAGCTACTCACCGGTGTGCTACTTCAGCTCGATGACTCTCCTCGTAGTATTCACCGTCGCCACAATGTAATCATTCTAACCTTTCATTTCTCATGAGCTTACCATTTCTTTGATTGATCAACTCATTTTGTTTTCTGTTTGGCGATTGATTTCAGAGCTGGCTGTGTCGTACTGCATTGTGGCCAGGAGTTATTCCACAGTAGCACGATCAAAACTGTTGATTACGTTGTCGGACAGGGCAATCTGACGGTGGACAACCTGAGGAATTTTTCAGGCTGCTTGGCTGCAGCCAAGAACATTGGTGTGGACCAGATCTTCCTGCCGGTTGATGTGCAGCAGAAAATCGATGTCATTGAGGAGAAGCTGAATTCTTCAGCAAATATATTCTCCGCTCGTGCATTGGAGAACTCCAACAAGATCAAGACTGTGGTGGACGGCATGTGCGTATGGATGCGTAACAACCCAATTTGAACTACGTGTTTATATGAAATTTTCTGAATGTACTGATGGCGATTTCATTTTTCTGAATTTTAGGCAGTACCATCTTATGGTTCTTGGAACCATAATGCTTAGCCTTGCAGTACTCGGATTCCGTAAGCATTAACCAATCTTCGACCTGATTATGCTTCTACTGTCAAAACCTTCTCTTGCAACGTACTGATCTTGCCCGGAAATTTTTTTCTGCAGTCTTCTCCATACTGGGCTTGCAGTTCCTTGTGTCCCTGTAAGTAAATACGTTCTAATTACAGCCACTTTATTCAACTGAATCTGTTCATGTTTGTTAATCTTGACAAACTCCATCTCTCATCTATGCAGGCTGGTGATCGCTGGATGGGTGGTTCTCGCCGTCACGATCATGATGTCTGCGATGTTCCTCCTGTTGCACAAGTAAGCCTGCATTTTCAATTTCATCAGAAACGCATTCTCATCGAGCACTGTTCAGTCACTGGCATTTGAACTGACACGTGTGCAGCGTGGTGGCGGACACGTGCGTGGCGATGGACGACTGGGTGACGCACCCGCAGGACCACACGGCGCTGGACGACATCCTGCCGTGCGTGGACGTGTCGACGGCGAACGAGTCCATGTACCGGAGCCAGGAGGTGACGGCGCAGCTGGTGGCTCTCGTCAACAACGTCATCGTCAACATCTCCAACCGTGACTTCCCCCCAACTCTCCGCCCTCTCTACTTCAACCAATCCGGCCCACTCATGCCCACCCTCTGCGACCCTTTCAACCCGGACATGACCGCCCGAACCTGCGCCCCCGGCGAGGTCACGTTCCTCACGGCGCCGGGAGAATGGAAGAAATTCGAGTGCGAGACCACGGGCCCACCTGGCGAGGAGGTGTGCGCGACGCAAGGGAGGGTGACGGCTGCGGCGTACGGGCAGATGACGGCGGCGACGAGCATCAGCCACGGGCTGTACCAGTATCTCCCGTTTTTGATGCAGCTGCAGGATTGCTCGTTCGTGAGGGAGACGTTCACGGCGATCAGCGACAACAACTGCCCGGGGCTCGAACGCTACAGCCGGCACGTCTATCTTGGGTTGTTCCTCATCTCCGGCGCCGCCATGATGTCCGTCGTGTTCTGGATGGTTCACACGCGCCAGCGGCGGCGGCGCTCGCGCAGCAAGATGATGTGAAACGAAACGATTCATGGCGATATGGGATGTGCATGCCAATGGCACTGCTTCATCAGTCTGACTTTCTGATTTGTGTATGATGTGAAATTGTGAATGATGTCAATATATGGAGTTTTTTGGAAGTGAAAGAAATGAAAGAAAATCTGACTCATACGGTCGCATCATTTTTTGCCCAAAGTGACCGTTCTATTCTTAAGTTAGAGAAGATGTGAAATTAACTTCTGAAAAATCAGGAACAACAAATAGAGATTCCAAACAGGTATTGAATTCAGATTAAAGTTACTTTTGGTCGGTTTTGATCACTGGTATCTCTCCTGTGGGTCAGAAAATTTTAACTCTGTGGAGTACACAAAACATACGATATTTCTGAATCAGAAATGGGATTGAACAGATTTGCACCAGTGCACAGGAAAAACAAATCATGGAGTGTTCAGGTTCAGCTGTTCTGTTTACCCGTGAGCCCTGTAGGCCGTAGCATAGGTCGGAACGCATTCCACGGTCGATTACCCGTGATCGGTCGGTCGTTAGAATGATTGAGAATTTCAGATCGTAAGACAAACCTGCACTATCCGTAGGAGCTGTCCAAATTTGTAATACGAGTAATGTTCGTTTAGTACACTCGCTGAAGGCCAAAAAACAAATCCTACTAGAGCACCATATGTATTTAAAATACAGCCATACAGGTTCTTTATTTTTGCGTGTCTATTATTTTATTTTCATGGACAGGATGTTTACCTATTACTCCTACTACAACTATATCTGTTTCAAAATAAAGCTAGGCATTAGTACCATGACCAGTTTCATAGTCAAAATATAGGAGTATGCGCCATTTTTTTCACAGAGGCATGGAGAAAACTTTAACGGTGACGAGACACGATTAATCTGCTGATGTAGGGTACGTTTCGTTAGGCTTAGGCATTGATTAGCTCATGGAGACAGTCCAGTACATGACAAAAGTCACAAGCCTCACCTGTTCCCATGCCCGTGCTACCGTCCGATTCGTACCCGGCAAAACGGACGCCCCAGATCACCCCCACTTCCCATCCTTCGTTCCCATGATCCCAGACGTGTCATCAGTACGATCCTCTGCTCGCTATAAATTCCGATTTCCGACCGGTGGATCATTCGATCAGCAGAGTCGGAGAGAGAGCCAGCCAACTCCGGCGACGGTGGCGGCGGCAAAGGGGATGGATTGGTACGAGTGGCTGACGGCGGCGGCGCTGGACCCGGCCGTGGCGTACGAGTACGCGCTGGTGTTCTCGCGGAACGAGCTGGAGGCCGACGACGTGGCATACTTCGACCACGAGTTCCTCCACAGCATGGGCGTCTCCGTCGCCAAGCACCGCCTCGAGATCCTCAAGCTGGCTCGCCGCAGCCGCCGCCTCCGCCTCCGCACGCGCCTCGTCGCCGTGGCCAACCGCGTCGCCAGGTACGTGCGCGCGCTCGCCGTCGTCGTCCATGGCTCGGCGTCGGCGTCGGCTTCGGCGGCGGGGGAGGCGCTCGTGCTCATGCCGAGAATGAGCCCGAGTCCGACCCAGCAGCTGATGCAGATGCGGCTGCCGCACGACGAGGTCGTCGTCGTCGTCGACAAGACGCCGAGGAGGAGCATGTCGAAGCCGAAGCCGTCGAGCAAGGAGGTCGCTGCCGGCGCCGCTGTCACGCCGAAGGCCACGCGGTCGCCGGTTTTGGCCATCGGCGGCAGGGGCGCCGCCACCGTGCACGCCGAGAAAGGCGTCGAGGATTTGGTCAGGTGGGACCGCTTGTTCCAGGATCTCAAGCCCAACTGATCAGCGCGCGCGTGACGTCGACAATGGCGACGCGGCACTCAATCGCGTACGTGATCGCGACGACGGCCGGCGACAGGCCGATGCATCCGGTGTGTTAGAGTTATTAATCCGTTAATTAATTAGTTCTTGTTCGTGTCCATGATTTGGTAAGACGGTAAGACCGGTAAGAGTGTGGAGATAGCAGCGTGCTCCTCCTCCTCCGGGTGCGCTGCTCAATGGCGTATCGTGCTGCATGTACAGGGTGATGCAAACGGGAGCGGTTTGGGTTAGCTCCTCTCGTGGTGAGGTAGTTGTTGTACAATAATAAATGCACATGCAGTGGTTGATCGCGATTAAGCGTGCCAACGAAAATCAACCCTCAGTAATTTGTGTGATATTTGGTTCATACAGTTAGTTTCACACAAGGGATTGCACGGAATGTTGTGGATGCAACTGTAACTTTGCCTGTTAATTTGACATTTTTTTTTCAATTACAGCAGATGTGCACACACCGCATTCCACAGTGTATACCCATTACCCACCACCGCAATCACCCCTGAGGACCTGACACGCTCAAAGAGACTATACTAGTGAAAAATCTCTAATCTCACCGCACACCACTGACGATTTTCCGGCGGATACCCTCTTTTTTCTTTTTGGCTGTGGCTACAGTGTATATGTTGATGCAACTGTAATTCTCATCAGCTGTAGCTGACGTCTTCATAGGCTCATAGCAGAAATTGATGGTTTTTGTCAAATAATTAAGCGGAGGTTGCTCACTAGCCCTCTTGTAGTTGTTTCGTATACTAGTTTTGGTTGCGTCAGTACGACGTACTTCTTGCTTGATTGGTACGCATAGAGGCTAGAGCAGTTAAGCATATTTTTCTCACATACATGTGTTGATGTGTTTGGAGTTATATCCATGTATGTTGATGTTTGTAAAATGGCAGTATAATCTGATTTGGGTGATATGCAAAAAATGAACAAATGAGTCAGGAATGCCTCAAAGTTCCAGTTTTTTTTTTCTCCCTAAACAAGCATATTGACATAAAACAAAGGAATACAGTTAACTGACAGAAGTATGAATATATTTAAGTTTCTGGAGGCAGCCCATATTGCAACTTCAAACCAAAATTGGTTGTCATCATGATCGTGTAAACCGTAATTGTTCGGTTTTTATCGTTGAGTTCTGCTTCACACGAAACAGCCTGCTGGTTGGTTGTTGTCGGTAGATGGTTGTGCTATAGAGCAAATAACTGCAGAGAAACTTCTGTAAAGACAATCCAACCAAACAACCGTACGCCAATTCATAACATTTAAAGAAAGACAGTGCTGCAAACATTACTGCGTGTGTTTTTCAGCCGGTAAGGCCCCTTTTGGTAGATTCTGTGGACGAAAGAACAGTGAAAACAAAAATCTAAACACATAGTACTTCGACTTGAGTAACTTCAGAGCCAACTGGAGTGTGCATTGTGCAAAATAAACCATGAAGTATTTTCTTTCATGATCTACATCTACCCACAAATTATTATACCAGTGGATGATGAACGAGAGCAATCAGAAAGATATCTGTTGAGAGTTTCAAGTTTCAACATCAACAAACGAATTATCAACTATATTGCCACTCTTTCCCAGGCAAACTCCATACTGCAGTAATCAATGCTATTGGAAGTAATAGCAGAATTGTTTTGTAGTTAGTCATAAATCATAATTCACATTATTTGACAAATTTCAAGGCAAATTTCTAGAAAAAAAAGGGACAAATGTCCCTGTTGATTATACTGAACACATAGTAATTCAGAGTCGGAGATATAGGTAAACTAAAAAATCTGGAATTTGGAAGGTATTTCTCTACTTACGTCATTTATTGTTGAACTGCATTTTCCATGTCGCTTTTTAGCACACGGCATGTCCTTAGTCCGCTTCTTTGCTTCCTCATGCTCTGCCATATGATAATCTTCATTCCCCCAACTTTCTCTTCACAGTTACAAACCTTATTTTTGCCATTACTGTTAAGCTTGGGGCTTCGATATAACCTTTTCTACTTCAGTAACAAAATCCGAAGCATGTTCAGAACAACTATCTATATATATGATCTAACATCTCCCTCACAGTCCTAACTTTGTAACCGTTAATACATTTAAAATATAAATTGCTTCGCAAAGAAGAGAGATGAGATAGCCACTGCTATTTGCACTGAAACAGAGGAAATGGAGATGATGCTATATCTGGTAAGGGGGTACCACACGCAGCCATCTAAATTTGTTGAACTGGAGCTTTTCTTTTTTTGGCCATCACTCTTACATCTTTTTTGATGATGAATTCTGGCCATCTCTAAATAAAAATTTCCATACTGATGATTT
Organism: Leersia perrieri; assembly: GCA_000325765.3. Classification (NCBI taxonomy): domain Eukaryota; kingdom Viridiplantae; phylum Streptophyta; class Magnoliopsida; order Poales; family Poaceae; genus Leersia; species Leersia perrieri. The sequence goes on from CM002482.1 coordinate 20,890,568, forward strand.
CAGCACGACAATTATATTTTTATACATAAGCATATTAGACTTGCAAACTTGCCGTAGCCCACAGTAACCAGCATCAGCAAAACAGAACAGATATATTAGTAGTAGTTCAACAGCTGGATTTAACTAGAAAGGTCAAATAAAAAGACCATGACAAAGGAAATATACTTTATTATAGTTTCTCATGGAGAAACTATAAACTTTACTATATTTCATCAGACTTTGTGGACATAAGAAAACAAAAAATCTAAAGCATTGAGAAACAAAGGAATATATACCTGACACGACTGTGAGCAGTCTAAAATGTTCTAAAATGAGTACAACATTATAAGCTTCACTAGAATATATCTAGAACAATAACACGTCTAACTAGTGGCAAATGGTGAAAATGGTAAGCAGAATGAATAAAATACCCCTGGATCTCTAACTTTTAGTCTAATTTGTTATTATTCAGGACATGCCAAGCATGTCATACAACATTCTCTCGAAAAACATGCAATAGAACATATAATTTTGGGGGGGAAAAAGGCCGGTCATAGATGTAGCTAGCAAAGAGGGACTTTAGATTTATGGATGTTATAGTTATAGATGTAAGACTTCTGCACGATTACAACTGACATGGTATGTGATTCAGCATTTATCATTTGTTACTCTATACTAATTAAGTTAGAGGTTGTCAGGTTGGTTAGTCAAATGAATTGATTAACCAATGAAAGACTAGAGATTCAGACAGAAGCAGCTCCAGCAGAAGCTTAGAATTATTAGTTACTAGTGATAGTACATAAGCATTCCATGAGGTGCTGGGGGATTACAGAGTTGATGCTATTATATTATATACATTGAGAGAAACTGTGAAGCACACAGAAATTCATCACTGATTTCGGCTTACCAGGCTTAAGTGCGCGGCAAGAACATCACGGATCCTCTCCCCTTCCTTGTCATTCTCTCCAACAAAGTCCGGGAAAAGTTCCGCATCGCCACATCCCTGAACTTCCTCAGGAGCAGGCTCACCACATTTGATGAGAAAATTGTGAAGAAGACAGCCAGCAATCACAACATACGGCAACCCCTCTTGGCACTCGCCCTTCCAGCATTCATCCAGAAGCCGCCACCGTGATCGCACATGACAAAACGCGTTCCTGACAAGCCGCATCCCCTGCGAGTGCACATGGTTAAAGATGCTCTCCTTGGACATGTCATTCTTGTTTGACATGTCATTATACGGCGTCACGAGCCATGGGAGCATGGGACAGCAAGCTGGCCCCAAAAAGTAGCGCGGCACCGAGCCGCCGATAAGCTCGCCGTGAGGAGCATTAGCGAGGACCAGCGATTGGGAGGTGTACAGCTTCGTCCGTGGGAGGATTTCCGCCGGCGCCATCGCCGTGTCCCACCCGACGGAGACGTCGAGGAAGCGGCCCTCGGCGTCAACCAGCGCCTGCGCGACGACGGCGTCGCGTCCCATCCGCGCGTAGCCGAGCGCGCCGCAGCAGTTGGGGAGGGAGAGCGCGCAGAATCCGGGGACGGCGCGGGCGATCCGGTCGGGCGCGGCGAGGTCGAGCAGGACGGCGAGGCAGTCGGCGATCGCGCGGCACACCTCGTAGAACGCGCGTGCGGCGACGGCCGGGGACGGGAGCCCGAACCGGCGCGCCACGGCGCGGGATGGCGCGCCGTGCGCGAGGCGGAACAGCGCCGCGCCGAGCTTGTGGTCGGGAGGCAGCGCGAGGGACGAGGAGGAGGATGATGCGGCGGGGTCGGGGAGGGCGAGGGAGTGGAGGAGATGGAAGAAGGACGGCCGGGACATGCGGAACGCGTCGCGCCACACGGCGTCCGGGAGGGAGTGCGACGCGGAGAGGAGGCGGAGGAACCACGAGGAGGGGAGCGGCGGCGAGGCCGTCGGCGGCGAGAGAGAGATGGAGGTGAGGGTGAGCGTCTGGAGGTGGAGCGGCAGCATCGCGAGGAGGCGCGACACGGCGCGCGCTGCGGCGAGGACGAGCGGGTCGAGCTCCAGCGTCTGCGACGGCCGCAGCAGCAGGTCACGGTCGGAGGCGAACCGGAGCGCCAGCGACACCGACGACGCCAGCAGCGCGAGCAGCGACGTCAGCTGCGGCGGCTCCGGCGCCGGGACGACCGCCAAGGCCGCGCTCCGGGAACGGCGCTTGCTGCGGCCGGCGGCAACCATACTCTGCGCCTCTTGCGGGTGGCGAAGGTGGGAAGTGCGCGTCGTGCGGTGCGCATGCGTGCGTGTCAGCGTGTGTGTGCTTGCTGGGTCAAGATGGGCTCTCCCCTGCGCCTCGGGCTTGGCGATGACATGGGCTTTTTCTCTGCGGGCGGTGCGGGTGGTGGGCCCTACTCGTCTTGTTCCTCGGGAGTGTTGCTGTTGCAGCTGCGGCTGGCACCCACTTCATCGCGCAGTGGTCACGTCGGTGTAAATGGCAGTCAGCTCGGTCGGGACACGGCGTTCCAACCAAGTTCCAACCGGATTTTTCCTCCCGAGAAAAGTTTTTTTTTTTGTTTGGGGAGAGAAAACCGGCTGGTTGAGATCAGTCAGGTTCTAATTGGGTCAGAAATTTGTAGGGGCGTTCTGGGCCAATCTCAAGCGTAAGCCTCTTTTGTGCTGAACTTAATATTGGACTGGGCCCACTAAAATAAACTGAACTGGGCCTACTTTAGAAGGATGGCTGCGATAGACCAGTGACGTGTAAGATATTTTCTTTTTAAAAAAGTGCTTTACGGCTTTCCCTCAATTCCTATGCCCTCATTGGTATAGTTTTGCTGTGAATTTCCTTTGCATAAGGCAAATAAAATCTTCCCATGTTTTTCCTTTCCTTCATGCAAACGAGAAGGGAGGAATAGCCGCAGTTCTGTAGAATGTGTCGTTGTTTTGTGTGTTTCTTCTATTTCTTCGATAATCCAAAGAAGCTCTTTACTTGTGTTGTTTAGAAATAAACAACTCAGGCCAACAGAGGAACAAACTTTACAACTACTTTACAACAACGTAGCATGAGATACAATGCAGTGACAAGTACGTGGTTTCAACTTTTAGGTCCGTGTTTAACTCGGACACGCTCATATTTCTCTCTTAATTAAATTGATAATGGATTCATTTCATTGTCCTGGTACGATTCCTTCCCATTATCCAATCTTTCAATAGTGTAGCGTGTTTACGAGCAAGGAAGGACAACAATAGTGTAGCGTGTTTACGAGCAAGGAAGGACAACAATCTTCAATTCTTCGCAGTCCTGTTCTTTTATTTTAGTTTTTTTAAATAGCTTAGTGCAACAACCGAGTAGATAATCAATGGAAATAAACCACCAAAATATACTATATATTAGTCTAAATCAAAACCAGGATGTGGAATATAATTTTCTTTATCAACAATAAGAATGTAAATAGATGTATTTTAAGACCCTGTATGTTTTCAGGGACTTTTTTTAAGTCACTGTCACATCAAATGTTTGGACACTAATTAGAAATATTAAATATAGATTATTAATAAAACCCATCCCATATTCTGGACTATTTCGCGAGACGAATCTAATGAGCTAATTAGTCCATGATTAGCGAATGTGATGCTACAGTAAGCATATGCTAATCGTGGATTAATTAGTCTTAAAAAATTTGTCTAATGAATTAGTTTTTATTTATACAATTAGTTTTATTATCGGTTTATATTTAATATTCCTAATTAACCTTCAAATATCCGATGTGACAAGAACTTAAAAAAGTCCCTGGATTCAAATAAGCCATAAGGATGTTGTAAGCGTAATGAGAAAAAACTTGTATTTATAAATAAGCCATGGTTAACGTGTCACATTATGAACTAAACCGATAGTAAGAGTTACTAAATTTTGACATGGTTGTACATTCAAATTACAATTATCGTCAACAAACAAAATATTTTTGAGTCTATCTACGAAAAATTGCTTAGTGTGTACCAACTCTGACGGAAAAGATACCACCTATAAATAGCGGCTTGGCTAGTAGTGCATGCGTGCCACGTGCGTATATAAGAGCAAGTATTATAAGCGGCGAAGAACTGGCGAAATTCGACGTGGAAGAGAGAGAAAGAAAGCGGGTGACTCGCTAGATGCCGGCAAAAAGCGTGCGAGATGCACTGTGGCTGCCGCTCCCTCACTCTAGTTCTTCCACATCGCAGGCTCACAGCTAAGCATTTAATTAAATATCAGTGGGGTCCACCACCACGGCAGCTCGGGTGACCTGGAGCTTCTTACAATCCGGAAGCGGGCGTATCCATTAGCCTTGCTCTGATGACAAAACCATAATTACGTGTTTTCCCAACTCGCTCTTCCATCTCGGTTCACGGTCTTTCCGAAGTGCCCCCCCTTTCGTCGCTCTTTCATTTTTCATCACTCCGTATTTTTTTTCCCATTCCACAACACATTGGGTAAAAAAAAGGCCAACATGTTGACTTGTTGAGTAAAAAAAGCCAGCCCATTGAGGGAAAAGACGACGAAATAATCTCTACATCTATGCCAGTTGATTATAAAATAGTTTGATGTAATGATTGATTATAAAATAATGAATATAGTTGGATTAGAAAGTTTCAAAAACCAAGTTAAAAGTTTTCAAGTGGAGTAGAGAGTTTTCAAACTTGAGTTTGCTTTGAATTTGAGTTTAAAGTTTTCAATTGGAGTTAAGAGTTTTAGAATTTGAGTTGAATGTGTTGGATTTCAGTTGAAATTTTGAATTTCAACTTGAAAGTTTTCAATTGGAGTTGATACCTTTTCAATTTGGACTTGAGAGTTTGAATTTGAGTTGAATACTTTTGAAATTTGATTTAGAAGTTTAGAATTCAGGTATGAAAGTTTCAAATTTAGAGTTGGAAGATTTTGGAATTTGATTTTAGAAATATGAAATTCAAAAGTTTGAACAATATTAAAAATCGCAAGTTTCAAAATGGCTTGTACTTGCACGGGTGCTACTGGGAATTGACGTGCACACTTTTATTTTCTTTGGATGACCTGTTTTGTTTGGCTTGGATAACAAGAAAGAAAGGAAACAGCTTCGGCTTGGGAAAGAAGAGAAGAATACAACACTCTTTCTGCACAAGAAAAAAAAATGGGATAAAGGGCCACAACCCGTAGGAGATAAAAGTCCACCTCATAAAGCATGTGGTGTAGAAGTTGTTTTTGTTTGGCTATCATGCCAATCTTTGTGGTTAGACAGTCTCACTTGTTTTGTTATCATAATTGTGGCGTGGAAATATTTGTACTTCTAAATCATTCAATGTCTAGATCTATAATCAAAATTCTTTTATTTTAAAATGGAGAAAGTATCACATACACTTATTATGGTTAAGATGTGGCCATAAAATATATCAAACACAGGTAGAGTCCAGTGTGGTAGACTATCCTCTTATAACAATTAAAACTAAATACCGATACTTATTTATTTATTTTCATTTCTTTGATCACATATAGCAAAATTTTCTCTAGTAATCTTAAATAATTGATTGACATGTTTTTTCTCTTCCTTTTTCACATCACAAAACAAACTTACGTAGCTGAGAGAGAATCAGTCTGCTACTCCTAATGAAGACCATTGTAGCGGCAATACACTGGAGTCATCCAAACGAGCCCATGTTCCGCCCATATATAAATAAGTGCTACCAAAAAACGCCTGACGAACTCGGGTCAAGTTATCAAACTTATCAAGTTTCCTTCCTTTTCTTAGAGAAACCCCGTTGTCCTGCCTATTTGGCTGTTGCAATCTGTTCACCGCACCAAAACCACCAAACCGCCTACACCGAACCAAAACCCCAACCCCGATCAACCCGATGGCGTCGGATGAGGCCACCCCGCCGCCGCCGCCGCCAGCGGCTGCGGCGGCGGAGAGGATTCGGGTGGTCGGGGCGTGGGCCGGCACTCTGGAGGTGGAGCTGGGCGCCTGGACGGTGCCGATGCTGCGGGCGGAGGTGGCGCGCCGCGCGGGCGGCGGCGTGGAGCCCGACCGCGTCAACCTCATCTTCGGCGGCCGCGTGCTCAAGGACGATCCGCCCGCGTCGCTGCAGCAGGCCGGCCTCAAGGCCAACTCCAAGGTGCTCTCCACCCTCCTGGCCCCCGATCGCGGCAAGGCCATCGCCGCCCAGGCCGCGGCGGCGGCGGCTGAGGAGGAGCACAGCAATAGGCTCGTCAGGCTCTGGTAAGGAGCTCGTTGTCCGTTTTGGTCGAAATTGTGAGGATCGATGGGGATTTTGGGGGTTTCCGCTCACATGTTTTTAGTCAAAGTTCCAGTCATATTGGGCAGGATTTGCAGCCTAAAATTAGGATCCTGGTTGATTTATTACTCTCTAGTTATAGACTCAACTAGAGTCCATCGAATTCCATGTTATTCCTGGTTTTGGTACTGAATGTGGTACCAATTCGTCTTTTCAGACGGATTACTTTAGTCAATAGGCTGTTTGAGTATATATGCACACTTTAGTCAATAGGCTGCCTTAGTATATATGCAGATACTATTGATCAGGTCGTTGTTTATGTCCCATGATTACTTTTGTATGTTTTGTTATGTGTGAAGTAGTAAGAGCACAAAAATAGGAAGGAGTCCCATGCTTGCTTCTGAGTAATAATCGATCATGAAGCATATGGTTGCAGGGCATAGCTCCTATTGCATCTGAAGGCATGCTGAGAGTCTGCACAAATTGTGTGTCCGTATTGAACAATGAAATTGATGAGTGTATCAGGATTATGACCTAATATTGTTATTTTGCTAGAAACTCACAGACTCTTTTTGGTTGGTGGTTGATATAATCATTTTTGTAGGGATGCTGCACAAGCATTATCTCAAAGGCATAGTGATGGCTCCTTCCCTGAAGAGGACTTCAACTTAGATCTTGAGGATCAGAGTGGCCAGAAAGTGATGTTTGGATCTGTAGATGATATCAAGTATGGGATTGAACTGTCTAATCAGTTTTTCTCGTATGATTTATAATTTTTGTACTATAACATCGCGCTCTGTTATCTCTAGGGCTGTGAAGATGGCTCTGATGCTTCATCAAAAAGCTAAAACATTTATCAAGAGGGAGATGCACAAGGAGGCACTTGATGTCTTAGTAATGGCTGAGGTATGCTGCCTTCCTCTATCCTACTATGCTTGCTTGCACTAGTTTGCTTGATTGATTCAATCAAATGGCAGTAAGCATGTGCACCTTTTGAATTGCTTTGCATTGTGTGTAGCCAAATATCTCTATATTTCCTGACCCTTTTTTGTGTGAACAGGAAGCTTTCTCTCTTTGTGACCCTAAACTCATTGAGGTAAATTGAACTGTGAGAAGAACATTTCTTACATGTATCATAGAGTCCTGCAAATATTTTACTTACATGTATCTATATCCTGCAGAGAGTTGACAATGTACCGATGCTTGAGCTAGATATAGTTTGGTGCTATTTCACGCTTCGTGATGTATCACGTTTAGAAGTTGCAGGGGCTCGCTTAGAGAAGGCTCGTTCGGGATTCGAACGATCTCATGGTAAAGATTCCGCTCGTTTCAGATTACTCCAGGCTGGCCGTCACGCAGATCTTGCTATGTGAGCCACTTACTATCAACCTCCCCTTCCTTTTATCAGTTTTTATGATTGATTGTGGAGAATCTGAGTTTTCATTGAGTAGTGAGACCTGTTTCTTAGCTGTGAACCAATGAAATCATTCCCCTTTTTTTTTTTCTGTAAAAGCAATGTTACAATTGTGCATCTTTTACAATGATGATTCCTAAGGTTGATATCCTAGGCATTTTCGTTTTGACTTATATTGTTTCCTGATGCATGAAAAATTACACGTATAGCTATGTAAGGCTGGAGCTTTTGGAAGGAGTCGTAGCATATCACAATGGCAATATTGAGAAGGCACGTGAATCCCTTACTTCTGCCCAAGCAAAATACATGCAGGTATTTCAGCCGATTATTATTTTGTCAGTACCGTTTTCTATTACTATTTTGCATCTGAATACTTTAGTATCGTAGCTTCTTCTAGCAATTGTTTTTGGTTTTTTTATGTCCTAATTGCATGCAATGTTTAGCTTCAAGTACCAGATGAAGCTATATCGATCTTAATGAGCATGGGCTATGGTGAACGAGCTGCAAAAAGAGCATTAAAGATGACTGGCTATGATATCCAATCCTCAGTTGATCTCTTATGTGAAGAGCGTGAAAAGAAAATTCGTAGAACACAGGAAGATTTGGAGATGAACAAAGAGATCAGGTGAGCTTCTCATCAAAGGCAGTAGGCACCTCTTTTATTCTCATTTACTCTTTCTTTTGCTGAATAGTATGAACTTCCTTGGTGCCATCCTAGGGAACAAAGGAAATACGGCAAAACTCCCATGAACAAGGCAGTTAATATGCAGAAGTTGAAAGGCTTGGTTACAATCGGGTAAGAGTGTTGGTCTTACTCCATTAGTCCTGAAGTTCTAGATGTTGATTTTGTCATGGTCTAATATAGCATTTTGTTACCAGCCATTATGAGTTTAAGACCAGATTTCTGTAGAGAGCTTCGAGGCACCTATTGTTGGCTTCCATACATTATATTCTAGAAACATTTCTGTTATCGTCTTGTAGGATTTTTTTATTATATAGTCATGATGGAAATCCTGGTTGTATGACACCAAATAGGGATGTATTCTAGATATCAGATATACCATCTTGAAATGCTTGAAAAGTTCTGTCTTTGCCTTTTTTAACATATAGTGTTGTAGCATAGTCATGCACCCTTATCCCTTTGGTTGTCGGGGATAAACAATTAGGAATGCTTACAGAATATGCTTAGAATATACCTATGGAAATGTTCAAGGATATTCCCTGTACTTTACCTAAATAGCCCCTAGGTGGGTTTTGCAAGGGAGGGGTAGAAGGGGAAAATCCCCTTTCCTCATTCCTAATCCTACAACAAGGCTTGGCATGCTGTTACTGTGTAACGAACATATAGCTTTTACTGCATACATGTAGTGTGAGTGAAACAAAGGGACAAAATATATATTGAATGCCTAGTTGCATTTCAAATTACAGAGAGTGATTGTTGATGATAAGGCAACATATATCACACTCGGTTGTGTATGGTAGCACTTATTTTACTATACCACATATTGATGCTCTCATACTTCCTGTTTGTGACTAATCAGCTGTTTGTATCATTTAAGGTTTGAGAAGAAACTTGCTGCCGAAGCACTCCGCATCAATGAAAATGACGCCGACAAAGCACTAGATCTCTTGACAGATCCTGAGCAAAACTGTGCCCTACAAGTAATTCTTTGCACCGTTTTGGTACTCACATGGATATACTCTGCAGTTGTTAACTCTATTTCTGTCTCTTTCACTTTCAGAATGTAATTCTGTCAAAGGCAAAGCGATCAAATCGTGGTATGGATCATTTGACACATTCGTCGTTGCTCTGTAAAATTGAAAGGTCTCAATGAAATGGATTTTATGCACCTTTTTTTCATCTTTTTTCTTGCTGGGCTCAGGCTCTGCAGGGTCATCAAGCTCCAGGGCAGCTGCTGCCACAACTGCTTCAGGGGTAAACAGTTCACAGGCTCCAGTTGACACTTCAACTAATAATCCTGATGGAAGCGCTATGGAGGGGAGTCGTGGCTCGGCTGCGATTAATGGAGAAGCTGCAAACAGTGGAGAAGCTGCGAGCAATGATGAAACTGTGAACGCTGTTGAGGAAACGGTGAACGCTGCAAACAATGGAGAGGCTGCCAGCAATGAAGAAGCTGAGGAGGAAGCTATGAGCGACGAGTCAGCTGAGGGTGATGAAGAAGCAAATCCTCCTCCACGCAGGGATGTGGCGATGGAACATGAGCTTGCCAATGAACTGACGGGGAATGCCTTGGACGACTATGATATTGATGTTAGCAAAGAAGGACAGGCTATATCTGAGTACTTGAGCCTACTGGATTCTGCTGCCAAGGCTTGATGTGCAAAGATATATTCACCTGGGCTAATAGTTACCTCAAACCCCAGAAGAAAAATAACATAGGCCGCAGGCCGCGTTTATTTCCAAATTTTGGAACTTCAAACATGTCACATCGGTGTTACATCAATGTTTGGACACATATTTAAAGTATTAAACGTAGACTAATAATAAAATAAATTATATATTCGGACTGTACACTGCGAGACGAATCTTTTGAGCCTAATTAATCCGTCATTAGGACATGTCGGTTACTATAGCAATTATGTTTAATCATGACGTAATTAGTCTTAAAAGATTCGTCTCGTCGTTTACAACCCGAATATATAATTTATTTGTTTTGTTATTAGTCTCCGTTTAATACTTTAAATGTGTGTCCAAATATTGATGTGATTTTTTTTTGGCCGAAATTTTTAGGGTAACTAAACGCAGCCATAGTTACCTCAAACAAGAGTTTGCTTTTGGTAGGGTCGATTTGTACATGAGTGTTACCTTTATGTCACCTGGAAGCTATTACCGTGTGGTGAAGTAATTTCTCATGTATAGCAATTGGCAGCTTACTTCCTACACATTGCAAATTACCTTAAGCTATCACCTAGAGTATCTTATTAAGTGCAGTATATATAGTTCTTATTGCTTAACTAAATAAGCTTGTACGGAGTAAGTAACACACGAAACATTGCAAACAAGAGTTACATCTGGGAATAAAATTAAAATAGTTTTACAAGACATGCATACAGAAGAATACAATTGCTGACACTTTCCAGAGGCACTCACTACATGTACAGATTAACATGCAAAACAAGAAAACCAAACCCAATAATAAAAATAGTTCACTGAATTGAACATCATCCCCCGGAAGCGAGTGGCTTCATAATCCGACCTTAATTTGATTGAAACTAATTAAACTGTGTTTTAACTCGAGAGAACGCGCGCGTGCATTAACGGATGGATTCGCTTAATTAAGCGCAGTCGTAGCCAGGTGGGACTTCGCAGCCGCAGTTGACGAGCAGCTTGAGGGCGATGGGGACGTAGATGCTGAGGTCGAGCACCTTGGCTTTAATGGCGGTGCAGAGGCAGGCGGCGGCGGAGAGTCCGGCGAGTCCCTTCACGAGCGGGCAGCACTGCACGTGCGCGTCGCCGATGTGGATGTCGTTGCCGAGGAGGTCGACGCACACGCCCAGCTTGAGCGCGTCGATCGGGCACTTGTCGGAGTAGGACGGCGTCGGCGGCGGCGTGTACGGCGGCGGCGGGCACGCCTTCCTCCCTCCGTGCCGCTTCGGCGGGCTGTATCCGCCGCCGCTGCCGCCGCCGATTATTCCTCCGACGACGGGAGCCACTCCTCCGACGACTCCACCGACCACCGGCGCGACTCCTCCGACGACGCCGCCGACAACCGGGGCGACACCACCGACGACTCCACCGACGACGGGGGCGACTCCTCCGACGACGCCGCCGACGACGGGGGTTACTTTCCCGACGACGCCGCCGACGACGGGAGCGACACCTCCGACGACGCCGCCGACAACGGGGGCGACACCTCCGACGATTCCTCCGACCACCGGAGTGATTCCTCCCACGATACCACCGCCGCCGCCCGATGGCGCGCTACTGCCGCCGCCCGATGGCGCGCTGCCGCCGCCGCCGTGGCTGCACGAGTTGCAGGCGAGCGCGAGTGGTGTGGAGGAGAGAGCCATCATGGCGAGCAGCAGCATCGCCGTGACCTTGGTGGACTCCATTGCCACCGCTGTTTGGAGCAAGCAGGAAATCAAATGGAGCTCGCTTATTCGTTACGGCTACGAACTGCAAACGAGGTGTGGTGGCGGGAGGCGAACGGGGGTTTTATAGGCGAGGAGGGCGAGGCATCGAGCGGTCAGGAATGATCAAGGACGGGGCTAACGGCAAATCCTTGATCCTTTGCATATTGTTTAAATAATTTATGATTTATTTTAAAAAAGTTGACAACACATTAATGTGTAATCTACTACTACGTACACATATAAGTTTAAATTCTACTTACAACAAAATTAGTGTAAGATGTCGAACTAAAACATACTTTCTTCGTTTCAATAATGTGAGGATTATGATTTTTTTCCTTGCAACATTTAACCATTCATCTTATTCAACAATTTTGTTCAAATATAAAAATTAATAAACTTTTGATTATAGTAAGTCACAAACAAAATAAAATAGGAATTTCATAAATTTTTAAATAAGACGAATGGTTAAACACTACAAGAAAAAAACTCAAACATCTACATTATAAAACAGATATAATACATATTTGTGGAGTAATGCATGGAGTACATATGTTAATCTATATTGCATTTTTCTAAGGAAAATACAACTTTTTTGGATGCGCGCGCGAGCAATAGTGGTTTGCGTTGGGTTGGCGGCTTGGCGCGGGCGGGAAGGAGCGAACGACCGGGCACGTGAAGCCAGTGGGATTGCCAGGGTTGGGAGGATTGGCTCGTTGCCAAGCCGCCAAAAAACGGGCGCAGCGGCGTGTGACACTCGCTTGTCCGCGCCCGGTGCCCATGAGCGTCCATGATTGCAACGCACTGCTTGCTCCCCTTGCTCTCGTCTCGCACAGTCTCACACAGCTCACGCCGAGAGCGAGGTCTCAGTGCGTGCGCGCTGTACATTACATGCACGCACCTGTATCAATCAGTTCAAGAGCTTCGATGGATTCATCCGGTTCAGTACATTCTCTGTTCAGAGATGGCACTGCTACGTGCTCCTTGGTGTATTTCCATATGGAATACTGCTCTTCGATCTGAATCGTGTAGTGTTGTTCAGTTGAGCGGGCAACCATCCATGATTGATTCAGAGAAAGATTTATGCGTTCAGTATGTTTAGAATTGCCTAACCTTCTCCCTAACTGATGTCACTGATCGATATTATGGTAAGAACTAGTAAGAAGTTCAGAGCACACCTGACAAAGATATTCAGATGCTTACTGTGTATTATTAGTAATAGAAGTACTAATCTAAGGGTGACCACCAACAGGCAACAGCAGCAGTGCAGGACATTGCTGAAGGATATTGGTTAGCAGCACTACATTAGCTCGAATGGTGAGGCAGGAAATTCAGGATTTCCTACATCAGATATTATCAATGTAAATAGAACATTCTGCAGCGACAGCATCAAAAGTTCTGAACCACCGGTATACTCCTATACACCATCGGCATACCAGATTGATAAAAATCGACCATGAACCTCTGCTTACTATACTTATTTTGGCCTGCTTTGCCTGCACTGTCGCACTCCAGTGACTGAACTAACCCAGATCGATGCATGCGCAGGGGTCGATCTGAGTCAGTCAAGTATCAATCGATCTGCCTCGTCTAAATGTTCCCTGATGTTCAGCCATACCCTCATCATAATCACTGAAACCAGCACAGAGTAGCCCCCTACTGATAGTTGTTGCAGAAGCAATATGCAGATTATCATGTGACGAGGACGTACCCCCCCTGCAGATTTGGAAATCTTAATTATTTACCAACACTTTCAGTGACAGTTAAGCTCGATTGGACGTACGTCACGTCGCATGCATTTTCTGATTCCATCAGAGTTCAGAATTCTCATCTCATATCATTGTTGTTGCAAGCTCGATCGCCATTATAGCATGTATGATCAGGTTGTTCTTTTTCTCCTTTCTCTGTTCTTTCAGATAAACTCGAAGAAGCACAATGCTTACAGTAACAAGTCACTGCAGATTTAATCATGGATAATGCATAAAACTTGTAATACAACGATAAACAAAAACATCAGTAGTAATACATTACAATGCTGTTTCACTTGGAACGTACACTAGCGAAATTACAAAATGGGGATCGATCGGTCTAATTAATCAGACACATTTGAAGCCGTCAGGGAGTTCCGTCTTGCAGGTGCTGGCGAGGACGCTGACGCCGACGGTCCACTGGGTGGGGATGCCGAGAACGGTCTCCTTGATGGTGGTGCACAAGCACGCCGCCGCCTCGGCCGCCGCGAGCCCGTCCACGAGCGCGCAGCACTTGCTGCCGAGGCTCGCGCCGGCGTGCGCGCTCACGACGCCGAGCACGCCGGCGCACGCGCCGAACTTGACGGCGTCCCACGGGCAGAACGGGTTCACCGGCATGTCCTTCCCCCACAGCGCCCTGCGCGGCGTCGCCGGCATGGCGGTGGCGGAGGACAGTGTCGTCGATGCCGTGGCGAGCATGATCGCCATGGCGAGCGCCGTGGCGGCGGTGGCGGCGGCGTCGCGGCGGCTGGCCATTATTGATTCTTTGCTTGTGCCGTGTCGCCGAGCTCGCGCCGCGTACATTTTTATACTGAGATGGCGACTTAACTGCCATGTATTCATGGGGCTGAGTATGTACGTGGAGTCAAGTTCACCACCATCAAGGTATGTGTCGTGGGACGGGTATCGTACTATGCAGAGTCGTTATGTGTCGTGGAAGAACGATATTTTTGCATGTACGTACGGATGTTAGGTACATTTGTTTCACTTTTACATAGGATTTATATGATAGAGCGCGACTAGGAAACGTACGTCGTGTCCTCCTCACGCTGCTCCTCATGAAGAAATAAATCCCATGTTGTGTTTGTGCCTAGCACCCCTACCCTCTCCCATGGTTTGCGGTCATCTTCAGTCCCTCACGTCTCATCGCCATCTACACCACCGTGTCTCCTCGCTTGCACCCTCCATCAGCTTCCTTCCCGCTTCACTCGCTAGCAAGATATAAACCTTATCGGCACTGTCATCTTCATCAGATGTTGGCTGCGTAAAGGTACCAGCCCGAGTACCTCCTGTTGCGATGGTCGCGTAAAGATACCAACCATGATACCTCGTCGTCGTCCTAGTCGCGTGAAGGTATCAGATTTGATATCCGGATACTAGGTCTAATACCTCGGGTACCAGCCCTACATACCAACCAGAGCTGACATGCCTTGTCTTGCCGGAGCCGTCGTACTTCATCTCGTCAGAGTATCCTCGCCGACGCTCACTTGAGCAACGCTCCTTGTTCTGCAACACGACCTTGCTAGGGAGTCTCGCCAAAGACACAACGTGAGGAGAAGGGCATCGGAACTGCCGCACAGCTTGTCGGAGTTATTGGGGGAGGGAGAGATAGGAGAGGGGATGAAGGAGAGAAAGGTGAGAAAAGACACGTGGACGAGCGGGATCGGAGACGTCCGGTCGGACAAACGTTTGTTAGGTAGTCTTTTTTTAATACACTATTGTGGTAACATAGTGATGTACATTGGAAGAATCTAGAAGGCTCTGGCCGTGTGTTCGACAGTTACACTACGCTGTGCAGCGACGAAGTGACGATATTTTTGCTTGCACGACATTATAACGATTGTGATGGCACTGGAAGATTGCAAATTACGCGGTGGTCCATTCCAGCCGTGGTTGCCAGTCCCGTCGCAAGCACAAAACTACACAAGAGTACGTGATCGCCATTCACCAGCAGCAGCGAGCGTATTATGCGAGAGCGAGATATATCGTCATGTGAAGAGGAGATGGCCTCATCGATGGAACAAAGCAAGGACAGGGAGACGATGGGGCATGCATGCATGCTAGCTGTGAATGGCGACACCGGCGCCAGATATGCGTATAGCAACATTGCCTTTGTTGCTTCGATCAGCATCCACACAATTTTAACACCACTAAACCTTCAGAAGAGGTCAGCATGACAAGAACAAGATTACAAAATGTTCCGGTCCATGCATGGATAGCAGAATCGATCCATCGACCGATCGACAGAAATCTAAACTGTGTCATGTGTGCGCACAATGCGATCTTTGGCAAATGGCAACTGGCAAATTGGCATGCATCCGACTGCCCATCACCGGCAGCCGCACGCGCCGTGAGTGCTACGGCTCTCGGCAGCAGCAGCAGCAACGCGTGCGCGACGCCGGCGACCGGACACGGCACGCACGTACGAGCGTGCGCGCGGAAGACGTGGGGCGCGAGCGCGAGTAGCGGCCTGTGCCATCGGGCAATGGAACGACCAAGTACACATGCTACATCCAAGTACATGGGCAGCACGCCTGTAACTGGTACTCCAGTAACATACCGAGTGGACAATTCGGTCGATCTTGTGACTAGCTGCTAGCCTAGTACGGCCTAGCATACGAAACAGGACATGAATCAACTGAAAACGATAGGCTGATAACAAGTTTCAAAGAAATTACCAGTTCTCCGTCACACGGGGTGGACATCCACCTCTGTGATGCATGCGTTACAAATGGTTATGAAAAAATCTCAAAAAACACAAGATGGATTAATATGACAAAATAACAAGTATGATCGAGAATATACACAAACTGCTTATGTTAAATTTGCTATTTTTGTAACAATTTGTTGATGTTGAATTTTAACCATGTTTGTGGAGTGATATATGACACCTAAATCCATTTTGTGATTTTTTTTTGAAATATTTTCATAATCATTTGTAAGATATGCAATACCGCCTCCATTCCAAATTATTTGTCATTGTTGACTTTTAATTACAACGTTTAATAATTTGTCTTATTTAAAATTTTTTATAAATATAAAAAAATAAGTCATGCTTATAGTATCTTTAATAATATAGCAAGTCACCGACAAAATAAATAATACTCCCTTCGATTTTTTTAGTTAGCTCAAATTTGAGCTAACCAATGTCAAGTATATATAACCGGAGGGAGTACTATATAATTTTTAAAACAAGATGAATCATCAAATATTGCGAGAAAAAAAAAACAGCGATAACTAATTTGGGGCGGATGTTGCAGTACTTATCGGAATTCTCCATGCAAACAAATACTACTGGTGTTTCCCAGCTTTGACTTAAAAAAAAGTTTCGGCAACTGTGGCGACTGATACACTGACCTGTCTGATTTGATTGCTTGTATTATTCAGTTTCAGTGTGAATATTATTGACAGTACTGACCATAAACATATATTTTTTCTGAACAAAGTCCTGACCTTACATAATGTGGATGGTCGAGAGCTTGGGGCAGAACGGGCACACATCTTCGATCCAAAAGCTGAGTGCCTGAGATATCCCTCACTCACCCTCAGCATCGGTCGTATTTCAAAGGCAAATTTACAAAATTAGGTCGTTTTTCCAGTACTAGAATACACAAACAAAATCTCTTATATCTAGGGACAGATGGAGTAGTTAAGTTTGCAAAATTCTCCCTCGTTTGGATCTCAGTTCTTATTCCCAATCCTTCGTCCCTGCAGGCGATGCCGCAATGTTGATCTCTTGCTGCATCCGCTGCTGGCGCTGGCCCTTCCGCCGTGAGTATTACCAAAACTATGGCGGTTCGCCGGCAATCCGGAGCTGTCGATGCTGGCGATGCGTGAGCTCGCAGCGCCTCAAGGCGGCGGCAAGCACATCTTCGATCGACATGAATACATGATGACCCCGTTCCTGAATGATCAGGGAATCTTGATTGGAAGAAATGGACCCCTTTCCTGAAGCCGTCCATCTCCGGCGATCAGGCGTCAGGGTCAGGGGAATCTTAGACTGGCACAAATGGAGCTGGAACACTTGTCTTGCTTTGAGCGTGACAGATGCTCTGATGCATCTCCAATTGGGTAACAATGGGTCCTCCTCTGCTTCTACCTTCTGCTTGCTAGAGGATTTGGCTGATATGCTGCTGTATTAGAACGATAGACCTTGTACATAGTGGCTGTTTTGTGAGGATAAATGCTTGTTTAAGTCAAATTTAATTGAAAAGATATAGGATTATATGCTTTGACTGCGCAAACACATGAGCCCTGGAGGATAACACAAGAGAATGTAGGGAAAGAAGAGAAGAGAAGAAAGAAAGTAACCACAAACTAACCCCTCAAAAAAAAAAAAAGTACAACACAAACTAAGGAGCACATGACAAAAGGACTAGATGCCCGAAAATTCCCACCTGTAAGATCACTGAGCCAAAATCCAAATCAGCTAAAGCTACTTCCTAGCTTGACGACGTTCACTTTTTCATGCAACGATGAAGCACTCTGAATCGATTATTGCCGAAGGGCCTTCTGCCACGCGCAAGCCAGCTCGAATGAATTACGCAGGTCGAAGGTTGTGGTTTATCTATGTATACAATTGATATACATGCCGGATTTCTATCACAAGAAAAAGATATGAACTGATGTAGCGAGAGAAACAGAAATAACTGACCTTAGCTGTTGAAACAGTCCAGGTACTTGAGAAGCAGTAATCGTACTATTAAGGACTGCTGCTACAAGAACTTTGCTTGAGTTTGGGAACTACGGACAAGCAGTGTACCTGATCAGCTATGAAGAATGGCTCCGTTTATTAAGATTGGATCATTGGACTGGAGTAGCAAATGTCACAGGAATAATCTTACTGTGGTGTGCAAATCAAGTCAATCAAAATTGGGAAAGAATGAAAATGTTGTTATAATGGTACATATTTACTCGCGATATTTATATCAAAGTGCATATATACACACTGCACATTTATACAGGGATGTAACATCCTAAACGACCATATCTTGTGAATATTTGAGGCGGAGAGGAAACTCAACTTATAGTTCTATAATTTCTTGAACTCGTCCATCCCACCCTGATTTTGATTTGCCGTCGGCAGTTGGCAACTTGGCATGTTAGAGGCCTATTAAGGCATGTCTTGTAACTTACAGTCAATCTTTTGCATGCATCTTTTACAGGAAAAAATGATAGCGCCAAACTCTACAAGAAGAATCTTAGGGCCGTCACAACCTTCTCTGGCCTGCATAACATAACGGGTGGGATGTGTTAAGGATCGCACAAGCATATGAATACTAATTCTAAAGGTAAAGGTTGAAGGTTACACACAGGCAGGCACCTATGGAATTATACAAATTTCAGAAAACACTGAACTAGTAAAAACAATTACCAGTCCTCTTGAGGCATATGACCAGCTCCTTCTATTGGCTCCAGTTTTATGGCTGCAGGATTACCTTTCTGGAATTCCTCAGCTATGGGGAGTGGCAAGTATTTATCAGAAATTCCCCACGCAAGCAATATTGGTTTTTCCCAGCTGCAGGAAATACCAGAGAGAAGTTTCAGAAACAGAAAACATTTGTGATAACTGATAACTGTCTAAATTGGTTGCTCGAATTCAGAATGAACCTTTTGACACTGCTGAGTGATATTAGAGCATGCATACATGTGGACATGGCAAAATTTTAATTAGACCAAAAACTAATAAAATGAATGCTTGTTTGTTTAAGTTATATGTTTTTAATTAGATCAGAAGCTATAGCATGAATTAATATATGCATATATGTTTGTTTGTTAAGTTACCTGTTGGATGAAAATCCAGCCGAAATTCTACTCAATATATCTCGAAAGTTGGCTTTCCTGGCAGCTTCAAGCAATGCTAAAAAAATGAAGAGCGAGAAGTAATTAAAGGCTGCCAAATAATCTCAGAGAGTAATTACAGTTCTAGGTAATAATCACAGACAAAATGCATAAAGAAAAATCCAAACATCATTTTTCTTGAAGTACAAGGAATTCTACATAAACTGCAGAAATTGTAAAGTAACAGTTTTTCTTTTTGATGTCAATTGTAAAGTAACAGTTGATTAATGCTGTTGGCATATGGCATAGCATAAATTTATGTATAGATGATATACTACTTAATGGCTTCAACAAGCATAATCCTTCCCCTCCCAAGGTTCAACCAGTAAATTGCCATAATAGTCTGGCAGATACAGGCTACACATACCATTTGTTTGACGGGTCTACACATATGAATTATTGACCCAAACATGAAAGCAAATATCCTATAATAAACTACATTAAAACATGATACTCCACTAATCACTGTCTGTGTAACCAGTTGGGTTCTACAAGCTGTAGTATTGCTTCATGAAGGCTGAAGCAATATAACCAAGATGCTTTGTTGAAAACACGTATTTGGAGCCAGTGCCACTTCTTGTATTAAGATAACTTTCAAAATAGTAAGGCTCTGAATGAAAATATGTAATACAAACTTCAAATATTTCCCATGGAAATACAGTTAATTAGGATTAGCTAGAAGGAAATAGCTTCCCATTTGGAATTTTCGTTTTCTTTATCAGGAATATACCCAGCCCCAAGCCCAGGTAAAGGAAGAGGACAAGCTTGGTAAGCCAATGTGAAAAACCCAGTCATTCTGATGGAGGATAAGTTAGATAGATATGGCTGTGCATGCAGAGTTTGCTTTTTCCTTCATAAGGAGATATCGATTCTATAAATCGATTAAAATTTTAAGTACAATTCATGGTTGCAAACAATAAAACTTGAGTGTAAAGTCATTTTGGCAGCATGTGATTTAGGTGTACAGAGACTAACCAAATCCAGGTGCACCACTTTGTAGATATGGTAATCTGTATACATCAGCCTTCTCTGACTTCAGCACATAACTGTGAAGCAAATGGTGACAATATAAGCCAATATGCACAATAAGCAACATGCCAAATAGATATGGACATGACTGATATAGAACAACGTAATACACAGAATAAACCATTTTCTTCTTCTTTTGAGCAGCAAGAAGAATAATGATAACAGAATCTGGAGGGGAAAATGATACGTACGGGCTACCTGCTTCAATGAATCTCTCAGCCAAAACAGCATTTTGGCAGGTAAATTCACCAAAAAGCGGCAACCTGCATTGAAATACTACTTGAGTTTATTCCATGATACGAATATTAAGGGAAAAAAGAAGGCAAGATGGCATCAAATGCAACATTAGTGAAAAATATTGAGCATTAAGCAGGTTAAAAATACAGTCTATTTGCACATGTATTAAATACACGCATTTTCGTTTTTGGGACAAGCTTGAATAAGCACCAAATCAAGTTATGTAGAGAAAAACCATAATATGCCAGTAAGGTGGATAGAAGCAATAAGATATCACCCTCAAAGGATTTTATGAAATTATAAGTCTACCATAACATTCAATAAAACTGAAGAAAAACAATATGAAAAGGAACACGCATACTGTTCATTTGCAGATAAATCTGGATGTTAAATTGTTAGTGTAAAAATTTGGGATTCGTTGGACTTTCAGGTCAGGCTTCAGGATTTCAGGCTTCTACTCAGGCTGATCTCAGGCTTGAGAAATTGTAGCAGTGCCACAGAAATGGAGCTGGAACATTTAGATGTGCAGTGACAAGTAAAGCACTCACTAATACATCTTTGCTCAGATTCTTGTATAATCGATTTGTAGAATTGTGGGTGTGTGCGGGCATATTGTTTTCTTTTTTTTAAATTTTGAAAAGATAAATAATTATATGCCCAAACCCACAGCACAATATAAAATGCTGAGCATGCATTTCAAATAAGAGTGCAAAGCAAGAGAAACAGAAATGACTAACCTTAGCTGGTTAAACAATCCAGGCACCGGAGAAGAAACAGTGAGTGGACTGTTAAGAATTGCTACCTTGAGAACTTTGCTTGAGTTCTTTAGTGCCCATGTTAGCCCATATGAACCTACAAGAAATCCCTATAACGAAATGAAAGAAACAATTCAGAAAATATCATTGTTCTTTTTTTGATCGGAAAATATCATTGTTCTTAAATGCCCATGTTAGCCCATATGAACCTACAAGAAATCCCTAGAACGAAATGAAAGAAACAATTCATAAAAACATGCAGATTCCTAAAGTTTTGGGCATGTACCTGGACAACTAAGAAGAATGGTTCATTGATATTTAAAGTACCAAGAAGCTCATCAAATGACTTGTGGAACTCCTCTTCTGCACATGATATAATGTACATGAGAATTTAGTTAGCTTCATTGATTTTGTTGACATTTTCCACACCTGTGTAGTCGAATCCATATCCAGGCTGTGGCATGTCACTGAACCCAAATCCTATCCAATCAGGAGCAAAACAGTGGTAGCCAGCATCTGCCATCTAGTAAATTCAATAGCTGCTTAGTGGGTACAATTGTCAATAGAAACAAAAGCGTTTGTTTGGTTAATAAGTTTATATTGACATGAGGGCCCTTGTTTATTAAGCTTCTAGCTTCTAGTACAATATCATCAATATGCTCCATTTTAAACTATGATTTTCTTTTAATAGTCTCTGGAAGGTCACCCATCTGTCTCGGAATCAAAATCAAAGGACATGCACATGCTGCAGTCGTTAGATGCCTAAAGGCAGCACCTAAATTGTGTATGGATCTAACTTTGCAGCAAAAGCAATTAACTCTAGAAAGAAGAACCACATACTGATTTAAGCCAGAACCAGTGATTTTCTGTTTGGTAACAAATTGTTCCATAAATTAAGCTTAGCGCAATAAGCTACAAGAAAATGAGACTGACCTGAGACATAACCATACGATAGCTATATGACTGAGTTGGAGCACCATGAATAAACACGACAGTCCCACGTCGTGCACCAGCGGAACCTACAATTGTATCACCATATTTATGAAGCAATTACATGGGGCATTTTCTTCGACAGGGACATTGCAAGATGACTCTGGTGGCAGAGCAGGGTAAAAAAACCTGGTGAGCATTTTATTTCCTGGTTCAGCAATGACAGCTATACAAGGACAAGATACAAGACAAACAAACAAAAAAAGTACATGATTTTCGGTAAGTTTTATG
Source organism: Leersia perrieri (assembly GCA_000325765.3). Taxonomy (NCBI): domain Eukaryota; kingdom Viridiplantae; phylum Streptophyta; class Magnoliopsida; order Poales; family Poaceae; genus Leersia; species Leersia perrieri. Next base: position 20,913,080 of record CM002482.1, read on the forward strand.
GAGGCGGAATAATAGAAAATTGGGACAAGTTTTGTTTCGTTTGAAACCTTTGCAGAAGAAGAGGAACCAATGTACTACTGCAGACAATATCAATATTCCTGAATTTCACGATGGTCTGACAAAATCCACTATCTTAGTGAATATACTATCCACTTTTACTATTGAATACTAAATTTGTACTCCCTACATCCCCAAATGTAAGGGATTGGAGGGAAATATGTGGATTATATTTAAGGATGGATGGAGTATATTCACAATGCAATACCACTTCGTGGACAGTGTACACGCCATTTCAATGAATCAATGTGCATCCACAAACACAGTTGCACAGAAATTACCTGTTTCCCTCACAAACCATCGCAGCTTTCCTGATTTCACTCTCGAACCGAATTCCCTTCCCTTATCCTCGATCCTCTGCACGGCGTCCAGTTTAGTCAGAAGGACAGCCAAATTCGTTTAAAAACTTCATCGCATACTAAAAATGATCAATCAAAGAGGAGCTAATTCAGCATCAAGGACTAGAGAAGGTACGGCGAAGTGGGCATTACGTAGAGCATCTGGCCGACATTGCCGTCCTGAGCGGGGGACTCCGGTAGCTGGATGGCGCCACGGCTCGACGGGTTGTCCGTCACGAACCCGAACGGGTTGAACTCCGATTCCTCCTCCTCCTGCTGCTTCTCCCCCTTCGCCGTCTCGTCCTTGCTGCCGCTGCTACTGCTCGCCGCGACCACCAAACTCCGCCTCGCTGCTCCTCCACGCACCCTCCAACCAGCGGCGTTGGCGTTGGCGATGGCGGACCTGGTCCTGCAAGCGGAGCGCGGGAGGGAGAGAGGAGAGGATGCCGCGGCGGCGGCGGTGGTGGTGCAGGGGCAGCCCGACATGGCGGCCGGCGAGCGGCGTCTCCGGCGAAACGTGGCCGCGAGACGAGGGCGACGCTTTGGTTGGCGCAGCGGCTTCGAACGGTCGAGCCACGAGAGAGGTAGAAGATTCTCTGTGGATTGCCGTGGGGCCGACCAGATCACTCCTCCTGTGGCTGCAGTGCAAAAATCTCTAGTGGCCACAATTGAATAAAATGACAAGGTAAATCCACACATTTTCTGAAAACAAAACTTCATTATTCAGCATCTCACGCGAGATGGCACCATATATGTACTACAGCTTATTGGTAAATTTGCCATCAAGGCAACATCATCTACAACAAAGGGAAAAGTTTTCTGTTTGCAGAAAGTTTGAGCTGTTGTTCACCAAATGAGAAGCTCTATGTTTTTCTAGTTGTTTAGGATTCAATAGGGAATGCAACGAATCGTCCAGAATGGCATCATGGATCTTGATGTGATGGCCAGCAACCTGGTCCATTTCCAAAGCTGGGGCGATGGCCTGGTATGTTGACACTGCCAGAACCGGATGGACCATTTGATCTTCCGGGATGTGCATGCCGATGGTGATGGTGTTCTTGCCCTGGACGCCAGGGGCCAGGGGGGGGGGGGGGTGGCAAAATTGCTAGTTGGCCTCATGTATCCTGAAGATGCAGGGAGAATGGCCATTAAAACAAATGTTCTCCATCAGGAATTCATCATTGTTGTTTCCATGGTCTCTTGGGGAATGAAAATTACCTGGAGCGAATGGAGGATGAGGATGTCGAGCATGTGGAAGCGGATGATGAGGAAATGCGCCTCGATTTGCATGAAACGGAGGACGCCAAGGATATAAGTCTTGACCTGCAAGTGAAGGAGGAGGACGCCGAGGAACAAAGCCTTGATCTGCTAGGGCAGGAGGTGGATGCCGAGGAACGAAGCCTTGATCTGCAGGTACAGGAGGAGGATGCCAAGAAGCAAAACCTTGACCAACTAATGCAGGGGGAGGATGGTGAGGAGCAAACTCTTGATCTTCAGGAGAATGCCGAGCTGCTAACTGTTGATCAGGTGGATGATGCCGAGGAAACGAGCCTTGATCTCTTGGTATGTTCAGACATCCAGGTGGCATATATGGATGATGACCAGAAGAAATGTCTTCTACTTCCAGTGGACTATTAGATCTCTGAGTAATTGGAGGAAACGCCTGTGATGGCATGCTAGCCCCTGTGGGGGTCTTCAAAGAAGGTGATAGCTGCTTATTTGAACCGCTTTGACGTAGTTTCTCATCATCTAACCCCTGGAAGTGACGCTCTGGCGTGTCTTCAGCATCAATGGCATCTTTATTCCTGAAGTTCTCTCTTTCTGTCTTGTAATGAGACACTTATCTGTTATCTCCCTTGACATCATGTCTGTGACATTTCCTTTCACCTCAACCTTTTCATGATTCTTGACGCCCTCAAGCTGAAACGGTGGTTGCGATGATTGCTGGAATGGTTTGCTCGACTTCTTTTCAGGCAACTTGGGACGAATTAGCACACTGGAAGTTATTGCCGTTTCCCTGTTGAGAGGATGCACATCATATTTCACCTCAACTTTATGGACATTAGCGAAGTCAAATTCTGGAAGGTCATCTGTATCATTAGTTTCTCCCTTCAAAAAATCTGTATCATTAGTTCTATGTGCACCATAAGAATTAGGCTGCAGCAAAAATGAATTATTCTCCTGCAGTTTTGAAGACTCGGCAGCATTTGATGCATATTCTTGCTGTGTTATGCTGCCTGAGAAGGCCTCCACCATATGATTCTGCACAATTTACAAATAATACCATTTAACAGATTAACACTTGCAACCAAACAGAACTGATTGCACAAGCAACTAAATGATCATGTTACCTTTTGTGCAACTAAATCATAGCAGATAGTTCTCTGCTGAGCATCCAAGGATTTCAGAGACAATCCCTGAGCACCAGTTTTTTTAGGCTGAAATACATGATTTGAATTTTTTATTACTTGATAATGTGAAGTAGAATGCCCATGACCCGCTCCAAAAGATCCAGAATGAGAATCTGTGATGGGTTGAACATGTTGCTGAATTTCTTGAACTTCAAGTGATGCCGATTTGAATGGTGGAACCTGTGAAAACTGGCATGCTATTAATGATGGCACTTTTGTATGGTGGCTGCGGGGTTAGCTTTTATGCAAGTTTATAAATAGTGAATTGGGCATTACTTTTTCTGTAGGATGTACTCTTTCACTAGTCCTCTCCCCATGCCCACACTGAGATGGCAAACCTGCATGAGAAGTAAATGTAAATAATTCAGTAGCCATCATGTATATGCACTAATCAACAAAAGAAGTTTACCAGTTGCCACGGCATGTGTTTTCACAGAAGTGCTCTGAATTTCTTGTGTTTGATCAATATCATTATGAATCTTGCTTGTGAGTCCACTAGAGTACATACGAGGATTGTTGAAGCATGGTATTGCCTGCTGTCCATCTGAAAATGGCAATGAAGTTGGAGACATTGTTCCAACTTGAGGCACACAAGGAGATCCCTTTCCAATAGTTTCAGACATGTTATGATCCATGATTTTTGATAGTGGATTTCGGCGACACACAATGCACCCTATCAACGAGTCTTGGTTTGTGTCAACTGCTGACATGCCTTTAAAGAAACCACATTTTGCTAAGATTGTAATTACATTATCACTTCTGGGGCAGACATAGAGACTGGAACCATCACAGATATCTGCAAAACCAACCTTCTGGTTCACTTCAAAGTTCTGAGCAACCTGTACCAGTGTCTTAATGTGTTAGATCTAATGTCCAGAAAAGCTCATAGCTGTTATAGATCAAAAGGTAAAATTAAGTACTTGTAAATTGTAATACCTCTTTCATTCCCTGTAAGCCAGCTTTTGATGTCCCAAACTTCCAGTAAAGAGAAATTACCTATACATACATTTTGTTGGAATATTAATAGCAATGTTACATTAACTGGTATAGCAAATATGACACAAAGCCAGAATTTTTGAACTCTTTCTCCACTAGTTTTAAATTCATAAGCACGTGAATGTGAATAAGCCTAACGGAGAAAACCTCCTGTAAGATCAAGCTTTTGATCAATATTTTGTGATGAACAAATTGGCTTTATAAATAATTAAATGAAATTAGTTTGGAATATTTGAGATTGTTGGTGTGTGCGCGTATGACTTATGTAGGTCAGGTTGCAATATCTGTGCCCGGAAACGGTTGTTTTGTCTACCATGTGTAGTTATCGCTTGAGGCCTCGAGAAAGTATTGCCGGTGATGGATCGGAGTCGACTTGGGAGAAGTTGATGTCCAGAGAATCAAGAGATCATGCGGGATACTAAAAGGCTAGAGGATAATGCACATGGAATTGGAGAATCCATATGGTATACAAGAGGGATTGTGTACGTATGGAGATCGGAGCCAAATTTGAAAATGATGAGTTGTTTACTTGTATGAGTAGGATTCCTAAGGGAATAGGACTTCTAATACAAGTAGGATTCGTGGCTTTGCACAGCCATGTCTATAGGTATTTATATGAGAGGGGTGTGTCTTCTCATGGTACGGTTTTCTTTAGAAGAGACAAGTTGTAAAATTAGGGTTTAAGCCACAATTGAGAGATTTGAGTGCTCTTTGTTTTAGGGTTTTTGTAGGGGTGCTTTGGCTGTACTTTGTGACGATATATTTTAGCAATAAATATCATATTCAATCATCAAGGCGTTTCCAATCACGTAAGTTGCTTGAATTGATTTTGTTCGTTTTGCTGAAATTCTAAGATAGCTAGATTGCAAGGGTTATAACTTTTTAACCGTATATTATTTTGTAAATCCGTTTGGTGGAGTTGTTCCTTATATCTTCTAGTTTATTGTGACAAAATTTGGGATAAATCTAATGGTTGGTTTTTCCTTAATCTGGTTTTTACTGATACCTTGTTAATCTGATTTTTGGTTTCGAAAATTAAACTTCCGCTGTCAATACCTACTATTCACCCCCCTCTAGTAGGTTTACTTATTGTATTCGATCCTACACCTCTGAGCATAATAAAATAGTATGCACTATTTTCATAGCAAAGAGTAGCTAGTTCTGCATTTTATTAGCAATAAACAAAGTGGGTATTTACTTCAAAAATGAAAGGGGATAAATTATCAAGGTTTATTTTTGGGTATACCAGAAAGGATTGATGAGAAAACAAGAAATAATCTTACCATCAAAGACCGGGTTTGACATCGACGGAGATCCTGGACAAACTTTTCAAATGCATCCAATTTCACCTTCCCTTTAATTTCTATGATTTTCGGCCAAGTAATGTCATGATTTTTTTCTCCGCTACCAAGAAAACAAGCAAAGACGTACTTAATACGAAATAATTTGTACCCTGAGAAAAATATTCACCATTCACAAAGATAACCTGGACTAAAGTCATACAGATAAATATAAGCATGACTATGCTCTATGGTAACTGTGTTATCATAAAACTCAGTCAACTCACAGTACAATGAATTGGGAACGCAGTTGAACAAAGGTAGCAACTATTATTTCTCTAGCAAAAAAAGAAAAAGAATGATCAAAACATACCATCAGACTAGTTATGCTTCCAAGTGGCACAAACTTAGAACTCTGTTTCTGGTCTGGTTGAATATCATGTTTTTACAAAAAAAGAAAAAAGAAAAAGAAGTTTTTATTGATCTTAGATGATTACATCAAGATCCTAAAAAAAAGATGATTACATCAAGGTGAAATTACAAAAACAATGAGTTGCACAATTTATATGCTTCCAGAATCCAACGGGACTTTATAAATATGGTATTTCACATTTCTGGAGAATGAATACTCTTCCTAACTCCTCAACAAGGCACATAAGTCACTACTAAAAATGAATTTGGCAAAGTTTTGTACCTTTTTAGCATCAAGTAACAAGCACGATAAAGCCTTACTATTTGCCTTGATCAGAAATACTATATCTATTAGCATCGTGTATTTTGCTTACTATTTGCCCAAAGCTAACTTAGGATCAGAAGTAACAAGCCTAACTTAGGATCAGAAATACTATATCTATTAGCCTTACTATTTGCCCAAAGCTAAGAATAAAACAACTACACACGATCTTAGTAGACTGAGGAGATGGTGATGTAATAAAATGCACTGTAAAGCTCAGATGTGGGCACTACATAAATACCAGTCTCAGTAGACATGAAAGTTACCTTTTGAAGAAGGCAATCACAGATGCCTTGACGGTGCTACTCAACTGGATTGTACCATCCCATAGGCTTTCATAAACAGAAGGAGATAGCAGGCCAACAACGGACTCGATTTCATCATCTGAAGAATGAGGAGACAATGTACTAGAAATATCATCTTCTTTTGTAGAATCTTGTACATCATGTTTTACAACTTGATAGCTTGGTATCCCCTCTTTCTGTTGAATTTTGTCAGGGTAACTCAGACTCAGAGAAGGGTGAACCGTAGCTAAAATACTCTGATCACCCTTTTTACAGCTCAAAAGTAGCTTCTGAGCCACCGCTGTCTGGCTCTGATCTGTTGAATCTGCATGCTTAGCACAACTATGACTAGACTCTACTTCGGTGTGAATTAGTTGAAAAGTGATATGTGGATGCACAGGTTTGCTTGGTGTTGTGGTCTGATTATGTTTGCTTGGACTAGCTGTACATGTAATGCCACTCAGTTCTGTAGTCCCTGGTGGAATATTTTGAGGGGCAAAACCCTGTGAGTTATTCAAAATAGAGCTCAACCCAGCTGGACTTTTTATGAATGATTCTTCACCTCGATGACTATCGTTGGCAGTAGTGACTAGCCCAGATCCATGAGAAACAACCATATTAGATTCACTGTACTGAACAGAGTCCAAAATTTTTCTTTTTCTAGGAGGATAAACCTGAAAAATCATGTCTTGGGAATCACTTTGGCTTGTCATCCTTTCCTATGGAACTGTAATATTATCTGGCTGTTTGTTCTACGCTGTTGCAAAGGCAGAATTAAAATAATGCAATCAACTCCGGGTTTCAGCAATGCTTCCAGCAATAGCAGAATGCGAAAATATGAAGCCTGTCAAAACATAGTGAATAGGGAAGGTTCAGTCATTGAATTTAGGATAAGAGTGTGTAAAATAGTGACATCTTTACAAGCAAGCTAATCTACATGTAAACCATATCCTTGCAATTGCTCTGGAAATTCAGGAGGTTCTATAGAGAGCAAACACTGCAAATTCTCCACAAACTGTCTCCTTTGTGTGTAGTTGCCATCCGAGCAATTAACTAAAGATCACCCATATGCAAGAAAAGAAGCATTAACTGACGGAACAACAAGCACACCACCAGTTGCAGCACCCATCTCAAAAACGGCACTTAGTCGATGAATTAACGACTACTGAACAAGATCGCAGCGCCAATTTTTACATTCCATCATAAGACTCATAAGATTGTCCAATTTTGAGAGTGATAAAAAAAGGGAGAAAAGACTGAACATTGGGGCCGTAGTCCAATGGCATAACGCCAATAAAGCTGACGTCGTACCTGTGACACCGTGGTCACGAATATTGGAAACGTTAAGTACCACGACGCCAATGACGTTGATGCCAAGGACCTATTTATAAAAAAATATTTACAAATAGGTCCTCTATGCCAATGTCATTGGCATTGTGGTACTTAACGTTTCCAATTTTCACAATCACGGTGTCATAGGTACGACGCCAGCTTTTATTGACGCCGTGCCATAAAATCACTGTACCAGCGTCGTTGGCGCCGTAAAAAGGTCCATATCCGGAATTAGTTTTTTGAGGGGTCTAATTGTGAACTAAGTTTTCTAAAAGAACTAAAAAGTAATAAAAGCCATGGCAACCGTCGTTCGTCGGATGGTGAAACTAGCAGGCGCGCGTCGGTTTTCTATTTTCACGGAGTGCACACAGAAAACAGAAGGCAGAGGAAACGCTTGTGGGGCCCACACTTTTTGCTCTCTTTCTATAGACCCTAATCCTACCGGAGAACCACAAACCAAGCCTATTCTACTTATGTGAGTTACACTTATACTTCTTCTCAACTATATCTACCAAGTGTCTACTGCATTTACACACACATAAATATAATTTCACTTAGATCAAAGAAATGTGTGTGATAGAGATTCCAAATTAACATGTTATGAACCATAAATCAAATGTATTTGGTATGAATTTAGGTTTAAGACCTCACACCGGCATACTTTTGCTGAAAGCACCGAAAATCCAATCGCAAGGTAGGGATGAAGAGAAAAACTAACCAATATTAAAAGCAAATCACCAATCAAGTGTTACTACCGACGAATCTAAAAGGGAACGAAGGAATTTACCTAAATGATGTGTAAAAAAGTAAGTGAAATGATGGGGTTAATTGGTTTGACTATGAGGAGAGGCATGGGTAAAGGAGGTGGTTGTAGGGGATCCTACGCAGAAAGATCTACATACCAAAGAGAGAGGGGAGCTAAGAGCTGAGAAGGGGTAGAGTGTCTTGGAGAGGAAATCGACGAGTCACCTAGCTCTCCGGCAAGACAACCATCCATGAGAAACAACGGAGAGATAAGAGAGACGGTGGAGTGAGTGAGACCAATAAATAGTGAAATGAGGAAGAGTGAGTGAGACCAATAAATAGTGAAATGGGGAAGCATCGAAAGGGTGAATGCGGCCCTAGCCCTATGCCCTATAATATAATGTTTGCCTATATGGGCCTTGATGCATAATAATTAGGTTGTCCTTGTGAGAGAATATTAAATAAATTATTCCTTCTAGGCCCAACTAGAGTCTCAATAGGGTGGGCGCTTAAGGATATGCCAAAAAATTTCTTATAGGAAAACAAAGACATGAGACATCTCAGAATATATTAGACAGAGAAATATGGAAATTAGGAAAAAAAACAAAACAGACATAACAAAGGGGAAAGAGAGAACACGTGAGGCATGCAACAATAACTAAAACAAAATATAGTGTTCTATCAAAATCGCATACACCCCTTTGATAAAATTAAGAATTGTGGAACCAACAGATTGCCTATGGATTTAGGTTTGAGAGTTCACCGCAATGTACTATAGGAAAACACCAATAATCTGGTGGCCTAGTTCAGATGAAGTCACAAATCAAGCATTGTTAATAGCAAATGTAAAACAAATCACCAATCATGTCTTTATAGTAAGGAGATCAATGAATTTACTTACATAGCATAAAAGTTGTGCGTCAATTGAGCGATTGGAGAGGGTCGACGCGACCACAGGGAGGGAGGGGCGTGAGCGGAGGGATAAGGGGATCCTATGTGACTAAATCTACATGCTACGGGGGGTGGGCGAGAATGGGGGTGAGGGAAGATGTACCTTGGAGAGGAAACTGATGAGGCGCCTGACTCTCCAACAAGACAGCAGCCCATCAGTGATGAAAGAGATAGAAGAAATAAGCAACAGAGTCAGCAGATGAGACCAATAAATAGGCAAGAAGGGAAGCACCAAAAGTGTGAATGCTACTTAGTGACATGCCTTGTTTTATGTGGGCCTTGATGTATAACAACTTGTTTGGGCTTGCGAGAGAAGATTAAATGAACTATTTCTTACAGGCCCAACAAGATACTTAATCGAGTACACGCTTGCAGATGAGGCATACATTGTATTTTACCACCGTAACAGGTTTCTTTATAGTAGTTATGAAATTACTGCCTAGAGGGTTTTTGGAACTTGCCCATCACTATCGATTTCAAGCAATGTTAATAGCAAATGTAAAACAAATCACCAATCATGTCTTTATAGCAACAAAACTAATGGAGATCAATGAATTTACTTAGATAGCATAAAAGTTGTGCGTCAATTGTGCGATTGGACATGGTCGACGCGACCATGGGGAGGGAGGGGCGTGAGCGGAGGAATAAGGGGATCCTATGTGACTAGATCTACATGCTACCGGGGGTAGGCGAGAATGGGGCGAGGGAAGATGTACCTTGGAGAGGAAACTGATAAGGTGCCTGACTCTCCAGCATGACAGCCGCCCATCAGTGACGAAAGAGATAGAAGAGATAAGCAACGGAGTCAGCAGGTGAGACTAATAAATAGGCAAGAAGGGAAGCACCAAAAGTGTGAATGCTACTTAGTGACATGCCTTGTTTTATGTGGGCCTTGATGTATAACAACTTGTTTGGGCTTGCGAGAGAAGATTAAATGAACTATTTCTTACAGGCCCAACAAGATACTTAATCGAGTATACGCTTGCAGATGAGGCATACATTATATTTAACCACCGTAACAGGTTTCTTTATAGTAGTTATGAAATTACTGCCTAGAGGGTTTTTGGAACTTGCCCATCACTATCGATTTCTTCATAACCAACCGTGGTAGAGTTTCACTACCAATTCATAAACAGTTTTCTGCAAGACCGTGAGCCAAATACTGCTGCTTCAAGCTGGATGGGGATGAGGTCAAGGTTAGTGGCTGACAGATAGGGTTGTATGAACACTATTTTTAACTAGTTTTTTAGGTAGATGCCATGTAGGCTCTACATAAGATGAGATCACTGCCAAAACCACTTTAGGAGGCAAAATGAACTTGTTTTGATAACCGAGGCTTCCTATCTAATTTTGATATTGAGGGATGGAAATTGAATGAGCGAGGCTTCATATTTGGTTTGCAGTTGAGTGAGGAAAAGCGAACTCCGGAAAATATGAGATAGGTAATATAGACTTTTACCGAAAGCAAAACTTCTCATGGACTTCTGTCAGCACAAAGCCCCAAATCAGACATGCGCAAGTGTACCGCATCATCTCTCTTGAGTGGCACGGTTGTCCTTTGCGGTATGGTACTTATGGTCATTTTTTTGCCTCGACATGCAAGATCCATACCTCCCAGCCACGTGTGGGCTACCTCACTGATCAATCCACTGTGCGGTCTCATCGTCTCCACAACTGTGTGCAGGCATGTAGTGGGTGTGTGAGGCAACAACTAGCATCGCATCGGCAATGACGCCAAACGGCCAGAGCACCTATTCGGCCTACAGAACAACTTGTACATCAGCATGTACGAATGTACCAACTCGTCATCATCATCATCATCGAGCATGATGCCCTCCTCCACCTTTCCTATGAACTATGATGCCATCGTCTCTCATGCCGAATAGCCTTCCCAGCACCACAATCGCCTTCCAATCAACCTTGGGAAGCATCAATGAAGAAACCAACATGCTATTCCTGCAGAAGTAACTAACCTATACTAAACGTATTTGGGGGCATGATCAGAAGCGTCGAATGGGTGAATCTACCTAGAGGGGTGACACTGTCCAACCTGCCTCTACGAACCCAAGGAGGTTATAAACAACCCTCCCCCCCTCACTCCAAAGCACATTGTACACTCTTTTGAGTAGTTCCTCTCTGAAAAGTTGTAGTCTAGAGTATCCGACTCTAGCTAGTAGATGAGTAGGAGGATTTTACTTGGGGGTATATTCAGAGTTTGATGTATAGCGACTCTTGTACCTTTTCCCTTGTCCGATTTCATATATTTAAGATAACTAGCTAAATGCCCATGTGTTACACAGAATTTTAGAAAAGAAGAATATGATTATACACATTTAGAAGCCACAAGTAAATTAATTAGCCCCATTTTATAATGAGTATAGGTTGCCAAGAAATTAAAAACCACTTGGCAGAAGATGTGTTTGTATTCTTTTTGAATTTTTTTCTTCCTTTATCTTTGAAGGGTGCATACCTTGACCATATGAACCCACTTATTAGAGAGTTGGTGATGGAGAGTGGCAGATTCACCACTCACCATCACCGTTGGAGTCTTTTAAAAATGTTATAGATATATCTATTTTTCCCTTGTCTTTTTCTGTATATAATTCTATTTATATGCACAAGGTTAGATTCCAATTGATCTTTGGCCGATCGTGGCATTGCTTATTAGAATTATTCGGACACGGCTCCTCTGCCTTGAGCCTGGAAAGACAGAGGCAAACAGTGATTTCTGTCTAGCTCTACAGTACAGCACAATATTTTGCCTTTATTTCCTGTATCTACAGTAATGTACAGTGTAAACAGTAAAACAATTACTTTGCAGATTTACTGTTTGTTTTGCACTATAGCAGATCGATCACGTTCGTTCGATGCGGATCCGACGGCTGAGAACAGCTGAAAGCCACTGCACTATTTGTCTATACCTTTAAGAGCTCAAGATAGAGGATCCATTTTCGAATTATTCAGGGAGTTGTTTATGGGTTTCGTGCCTAGGGTTAGTCATCTAACTCTATCTAGGATATGAATGTGAGCACACGTATATTAGCTAGAGTTAGTTTTGTTGCTTTTGTTATGTAGAGATCAAATTTGAACTCCGTTTGGGTGTCATATATATATATATATATATATGTCACATATTAATTGATCTACCTTGATGTTTTTTTTAAAAAAATGTAACTATTTAGGAAACTTGTAAGAACGAGGGGATTTCTACAAGTTCTTTGGGAAGACCTAATTAAGGTATGGTGTTTTCAGGCGTGCGATTAATGTTTAGATATTCCTCGTTATGCACAGGCCTGATCATGCAACATCTGGACAAACCGATGAAGACCACACACTGACGCAGCTAGCTCGCAAATGCATGGGTACCTTGTAATGATAAGCACATACTACATTCTTCTTATTACGGATTGAGACTTGACAGTTGTTTATGATAAGCACATACTATATTCTCCTTGTTACGGATTGAGACTTGACAGTTGTTTATGAGTTAAATTTAAAACGTTACTAAATTTCACTACAGTTTGATTGTTTACTCTGAACTTTAATTCTGGTAAGTGGTACCTGTTGCAGCCGACTGAAGCTAGCACACCTAGAACATATATGCTCGTTAAGGAATGTCTATGCTGAAGACAGCTTGGAAAGAGCTTGCCAGGCGATATCATGGTTTCTGCAGTACCAGTACTTGTTGTTGGATAAACCAAAGCAATGCAACCCTGTGAATCTGTGATGGTCACACCCAAGTCAGCTAATGCAGTACTAGCAGTTCATGGAAAGTCAACAGAAGTAGTACACTTGTCAATAAACTGATACATACGCCAGTATCTTCACTAAAACAAAATTACGGAGTAGAGAGAACCTGAAATAAAACTACGGAGTAGGAGTAGAGAGTTATTCTTGAGGCATTGGACATGCACTAGCTATTCAAGGAGCTGTTTCTAAGGCCTTGTTTAGTTTCTGAAAATTTTTTGCGAAAACATCACATCAAACGCTTGACCAGATGTCGGGAGGTGTTTTAATCACGAATGAAAAAACTAATTTCACGGCTAGCCTGTAAACCTCGAGACGAATCTTTTGAGCCTAATTAATTCATCATTAGCACATGTGAGTTACTGTAACACTTATGACTACTCATGGCATAATTAGGCTCAAAAGATTCGTCTCGTCGTTTACCCCAACTGTATAATTAGTTTTATTTTTTATCTATATATTTGGTGTTCTATACATGAGTTAAAAGATTTGATGTGATGTTTTTGGGTGAAAAATTTTGGAAACTAAACGGGGCCTAAACGTACAACACGTACAAACAACAACATGATGTTTTCCGGACAAGACGGCATGTGAAATCTGAATCTCACATGTGACAGCGACACTATACCAACAAACCGCGATAATATAGCACTAAATTCAATTTCTTAAGAAGAATTAGATAAATCTGACAACATAACAATGACTAAGAGGAGTACGAAATCTGTGATTGTTACTACTTGAAAACATACTTGGCTGAAAGATCAATGACAGAGACAAAGTTTAGTGGAGGAAGAAAGAATCTGATTGAGGAAGACTGGAAGAGACAAGACTCCAGCTTGCACTCTGTCGACCACCCGTACAAGGCTCAGATCCAAATGGGGATCAAAACATGGAGTGCAATTTATTTTTTAAGAAAAAGAAAACTTTTGCTAACGCTGGAGAAAATAAACTTGAAGTTCTTGTCAAGCGTTTCAGTTCAACACTACAGCTCTTCTTCTTCAGAGTTCAGAGCAGCGGTCCCAGCCGTTTCTGAACTCAACTTCCCAAACGGCCCAGCGCCTGCTACCGCAGCTACTGACATGTGGGACCCAGTTCCACCTTGGGCCCAGTGTCAGCCACCCGCTGATAAAAAATCTCGCGTTGTATGACGTTAAACCCCACGTCCCCACCAAACCAAACCATCACCAGTCCACCACCACTCTCCTCGGCTTGTGCTCGTGTGAGGTGAGCGGCCGCGGCGGCGATGGCGCCGAGGGATCAGACGGGCGGAGACGGCGGCGGCGAGGCAGATCCGGAGTGTGGCGACATCGAGGCGCCGCTCCTCTCCTCCGGATCCTCCTTCTTCCAGGACGCGGACGGCGAGGGCGGCGACGAGGAGCAGCGGCGGCGGCGGAGGAGGTTCCTCCTCGCCGGCCGCTCCCAGTCCAACGCGACATCCCAGGTGGCCCTCGTGGGCGTCGGCGTGTGCCCGATCGAGAGTCTCGACTACGAGTACGGCTTCCCCTTCCCAATTCGAGGCGATTCGATCGCCCGATCGATTGGTTTCCATTTTGCGCTTTGAATTGATTCCATGGATGGATGCGGTGATTGCAGGTTGATCGAGAACGATTTGTTCAAGCAGGACTGGAGGGCGCGGGGGCGGGGCCACATCCTGCGCTACGTGGCGCTCAAGTGGGCACTCTGCTTCCTCGTCGGGGCCCTCTCAGCCGCCGCCGGATTCGTCGCCAACCTCGGCGTCGAGAACGTTGCCGGCGCCAAGTTCGTCGTCACCTCCAATCTCATGCTCGCCGGCAGGTAATAAGAAGAAGTTGCAGAGTGGTTTCTAGTAGAGACTTCGATCGGATTCCAGTCTGACCTGTGGTCTGTTGACTCCTAGTGTTGTCTGTGTTGAGTGTTGACTCAAAATTGGTTTGGTCAGACACGGGGCAGCGTTTGCGGTGTTCTTACTGTCAAACTTCGGGCTTACAATGCTCGCAACGGTGCTGACGGTGTATGTGGCGCCGGCGGCTGCAGGGTCTGGCATCCCTGAGGTGAAGGCTTACTTGAACGGGGTCGATGCCCCCGACATATTTTCTCTGAAGACCTTGGTAGTGAAGGTAGACTGCTGTTCTATCTCTTTCATTCAAGTTATCAGAGTGCTGATGATTGTATCTATGTGTGTGTTTTGTGAGGAAGTTGATTGATTTATACTTTTTTTACACTCCATTCTGATAGTTTGGAACGCCATCATTTTGTTGTCAGTCCTTTTCATTTTAATTTCTTACATATAGGGAAAATGATATGAAAGCGTAGTTTTTTAGTCATTTTTATGTATTGAGGTAAGCTTTGCATGGTACACAACATGCCTGTCTTATTCCACTTGATTATCGGGGGACAAATTGGAGATGCTCAAAGGTTTCTGAATGATATATTCTCCTCAGAGTGAACAATGACTGCTGAATCACGGTATAGTAGTCGTAGCTAGAAAATATGTTCTGACTTACATATAACTGATAGCAAATTATTATGTAAAAAGAATACCACCCTTCTTCAATTAATATGTAGTATGGATTTCATACATATACATATAATGTTTTTTGGACAGGTTGTGGGCTGCATTGCTGCAGTATCATCATCACTGCATGTGGGAAAAGCTGGTCCTCTAGTGCACACAGGTGCATGCATTGCATCTTTACTTGGACAAGGTGGGTCAAGTAAATATCACTTGACATGTAAATGGCTAAGGTACTTCAAGAATGATAGGGACCGAAGGGACCTTGTTACTTGTGGTGCTGGTGCTGGTATTGCTGCTGCTTTCCGGGCACCAGTTGGTGGAGTCCTGTTTGCTCTTGAAGCAGTGTCTTCATGGTAACAATTTTGAATATGCACGTGAAGACTTCACGTTCTTATTATCTTTCTGTTACTAATTAAAATGTGAACACCAAATTTCTGCAAGAAAGGTACCATTTGTAATTGACGTTTTTTTTTTTCCAAAAACCATCAACGCTTTTTTTGCCTTCTTTTCAGGTGGAGGAGTGCCCTACTCTGGCGAGCCTTTTTCACAACAGCGATGGTTGCTGTTGTGCTTAGGGCATTGATAGACTTCTGCAAAAGTGACAAGTGTGGCTTGTTTGGGAAAGGTGGACTTATAATGTACGATGTGACTTCAGATTATATCACCTACCATCTGGTTGATTTGCCTCCAGTAATCACTCTAGGAGTTCTTGGAGGAATACTGGGAAGCTTGCACAACTTTTTCCTGGACAAGGTTCTTCGCCTCTATAATTTTATTAACGAGTATGTAATGCTGTTGGCTTAATGTTAATGATCTTCACTTCTGTAATATGAAATTGCAGGTGTTTTATTTCCATTTACCAAAGCTTTAGCTGACATGCATACATCAGTTCCCTGTACTTTATCTCCTATCAATGCTGATGGACAATAATTAAAACTGTTTAAAAATGGCAAAGTGCACCTACTTGCACATTTCACTTATCTGTTAAACTTATGCATCCTTTTCAAGTGAAATATATCCCTAAATTAACTTGCCATCTAATCTCTTCAATTTAATTTCAGGAAAGGGCAAAAGAACAAGCTTCTCCTGGCTGCAGTAGTCACCATTTGTACATCCTGTTGTCTTTTTGGCTTGCCATGGATTGCTTCATGCAAGCCTTGTCCAAGTGACACTGAAGAAGCCTGTCCATCCATAGGAAGATCTGGTAATTTTAAGAAGTATCAGTGTGCAATGAATGAGTACAATGACCTAGCTAGTCTGTTTTTCAACACCAATGATGACACAATCAGAAACCTTTACAGTGCTGGCACGGACGATGAATTCCATATCTCTTCAATACTTGTCTTCTTCTTCGCATCATATTTTCTGGGTATTTTCAGCTATGGTCTTGCTTTACCATCTGGCCTTTTTGTGCCAGTTATTTTGACTGGTGCAGCTTATGGTCGTCTGGTTGGCATGTTAATTGGGTCCCAATCAACATTAGATCATGGCCTCTTTGCAGTTCTTGGCTCTACTGCCCTTTTAGGTGGATCAATGAGAATGACTGTCTCAGTTTGCGTTGTCATCCTAGAGCTGACTAATAATTTACTTATGCTTCCTTTGGTTATGCTGGTCCTGCTCATTTCGAAGACAGTTGCAGATGCTTTTAATGCAAATGTTTATGATTTGCTTGTGAAATTGAAAGGATTTCCTTATCTCGAAGGCCATGTTGAACCTTACATGAGGCAATTGTCTGTCAGTGATGTTGTAACTGGTCCTCTACAGACATTCAATGGCATAGAGAAGGTTGGCCATATAGTACATGTCCTGAGGACAACCGGACATAATGGTTTCCCTGTTGTCGATGAGCCACCATTTTCAGATTCTCCTATCTTATATGGCCTAGTTCTTCGAGCCCACTTGCTTGTTCTGCTGAGAAAGAAAGATTTTATCCATAACTGCACAGCTTCAGCACTAGATGCTTCAAAGCATTTCTTGCCTGATGATTTTGCTAAGCGTGGATCAGGAAAGCATGACAGAATAGAGGGAATAGAATTGAGTGCAGAAGAAATGGAAATGTTTGTAGATTTGCATCCGTTCACAAACACGTCTCCTTACACTGTGGTTGAGACTATGTCCTTGGCTAAGGCCCATGTGCTTTTCCGTGAAGTGGGATTGAGGCATCTTTTGGTTCTACCGAAATCCTCTAAGGTTAGTGATGCTATTCACAAATAATATATTTTTCTGTCTTAGTTTATATTTTCATTGCTTTGTCTAGATAAGTTTAGCATTTAGCAATCGTCAGTGTCTAGTAACTGTTTGTTAAATGCATTTTTAGAACCAAAGGGTGATTGCATTTGTACCTCTGTTCCACTTTTATATTGGGCAAATGTTGCGTCTCACCATGAAATTAGTAAGACAAACCATCATGATTAGTGACACAAGTCTCTAAATGTGCAAATGTACTACTACCTCCATTTCATAATGTAAGAGTTTTGACTTTTTTGCTTGCAACGTTTGACCATTCGTCTTATTTAAAAAATTATGCTACTATATTTATTTTGTTTGTGACTTATTTTATTATCAAAAGTACTTTAAGCACAACTAATCTTTTTTTATATTTGACCTAAATTTTTGAATAAGACGAATGGTCAAATGTTGAAAGTAAAAAAAATCCAAACTTACATTATGAAACATAGGTAGTACTTTACTAGCATCATTATCGCTTTTTGTACACATGACAATATTTGAAATCATAAAAATTCAAATAGTTAGCACTGAAAAAATGTTTGACTGGTTAATCCTATCAATGCAGAGAGCACCTGTTGTAGGTATATTGACGAGGCACGATTTTATGCCTGAGCATATATTGGGTCTTCATCCTCTCCTCTTCAAGAGTAGATGGAAGAAGGTGCGATTTGGCAAGTCAGCATTCACCAACCTCTTATGACGCTTGCTAGTAACTGATGAGTTGCTCAAGGATGCACTCTGCTGTAAATTCCATCTTTACTCTGGGTTAATTAGCTGCACAGAATAATCATATAGGAAGAAGAGCACACAAAATGCACTAGATTCTCCAGCCTGGGAATCTGGCAGCTAATTGTACTGCCTTTTTTGTTCTTTTTTTATTGTGATTGTACTGCGTTTTTTTTTTTCTTGAAGAGGCATAGTGGTCCACATTCAGAATGATCAAGCTACAAAAAGTCCAATACATAGTGCCAGTTGGAAGTCGATATTTTTTTAATGTAAACCTTGTTTGAAATTTAGAAATTTTGTTCGTAAAAATGAGTTGATCTAAACTACAAAGATGTTCGATATGGCTAAAATTGTCATGATGCCATAGCTTCTCCTGGCTAGCATCGATCACAAACTTCCCAGAGAAGGGGTGCTTAAGGCAATAAGACTGCAACTACTCCGTCTTGATCCACTGGAATTAGGAATCCTCACCCTTTTTTAAAGGGCTAATTGAATCCATGTCATTGCAATTTTTCAACGGTGGAAATTTTTTATATATAGAAATTATACTGTTAAGTAAGACGTAAATAGATAGTATTGAAAAGCTGCAAGAACAAACTCAATCTCGTTTATTAGATATAAAATTAATATATCACAAAAATTAATATTCATGTTTATTTGTCTTTTTTTTTTGTTTCTCAAATTTATATCCACACAAGAAGTTGAGTTTTTTTCATCTTCACACTGTTGCTTAGTCTCACCTTAGCTATATGTGTGAGTTTTTTTAATTAAAAAATGGAACTTTTATAGAGTGGTTTCCATATTTTACAGTCTCTAATGTATATCTAACCGTTTCCTATTCAACTTCTTCTCGGTCCACAGCTCATGCATCATTTTTAGAAGGGAGGACAAAAGCTTTGCCACATATATTGATAGAGAACTAGGAGTAAAATACATAGTCTGTAGAAGAACCATCAAAGGTGACTGATTCACCAAAATCTCTTTTAAGCAAACTTGCCCCGCCTTTTTCCGGGCTCTAGCTTATTTTTTTATTTTGGTGATGATCGCCGCTAGGTGGAAGCCACGTGGCATAAAATCCTTGCGTTATGCTCGTGCCAGATCTCATATGACACAAGAATCATGGATCTAAGGGGAACTTGCATAGTGGACAAAAATTCTAGGTTTTCCTGCCCCTTCTTTTCAGTCAATCATCCAAACACTGTCTAGGATCATCAGGTTGCTGAAGAACTTGCATTTAAGCAGGGCCCAATATTTTCAAATTGTTTGATTGAAGACCGTCTATGCCGTGCCGAGGAACTAAAGAAGCCAATTTTGTTGAGTATTGCTCATTGACGGTCAGGTATCAAATGATTGTGTCCTGGTCTCCATTGAGGTGTCTCATTAGAGCAAGTTTAATAGGAGAGCTTACTAGTTAGCTATTAGTCCACATTAGAGCCAATATGTATAATAGGTGGGCTATAAGATTGATTCTAATTTTCATTCTCTATCTCTTTATTTGGTCTATGCATTTAATGCATTTTTCTTGAAGCAAGTGTAGAGTTGGCTTTTGCATGAGAACGATTGTTTTGTTGTCTCTTTTCTCCATATCAACTTATAGCTGGCTTGTAGCTCACTACTCTCTCCGTCTCCAAATGATCTTCATATTTGGGTTATGCATCAATACTAATACACGCGTGCCTCAATGTTTATTTTTACTCTTTTAACTAAACATGCATTAAGTAGGTGAAGCAACATTTGGAGGGCGCCAAGAGTATACATGCATGCATGCACAGATCTTTAACTCACCCACAAGAAACGAATAGGCTAGATGTAAATATAAAAATCATTTGAAGGCAACATCAAAAACTAAATATGAAGATCATTTAGAGATGGAGAGAGTATTATACTTGCTCTTAGATCTGATAAAATTGTTGCAAGTGATCCGCGGGAAGTTCAAACATCATCTGATTCTCCCCCTTTCTCTCCATCTCTCGAGCCAAAAATATCACGTGTTCAAGTTGGGCCAGTCCATTATGCAATACGTGTAAAAAAATAGAACAAGAAACAAGAAAGTCAAAAGCCCAAGCCCAGCAATACCCTCTTCCACCTTCCCTCTTCTCCCTCTTCGAATACTCACTATTCTCCGGCCAGGCGGCCACCGTGCTCCCCGCACACAAATCAGCATTGGCTTCATCAAACCATAATATGAACGTAATAATCAATGGCAGTGAGAAGCGTGTAATGAATGACAGAATGAGTATACCTGAGTGGAACTCATTTTACCGCATTTACATCTGTTTCGGACTTTAAGTCTCAAGTCCCAACCAGTAAATACAACTGCATGTATCACTAAATTCTTTAATCTATAAAGGTCAGATAGAAATCATACAAACCACGGTTTTTTTTTTTCGAAAAACTATAGAAGTCACAATTGAACCCAACATTAGTACGCAAAAGTTCGGGCCACGCAAAAGGCAAAGGCGAAATAGAGATGCACACGCGGTCCGGTCGGTTCCGCATCGGCGCATCGCACGCTCGCGCCGGGGCGGTCAGGTTGGATCCGGTCCCAGAGTGGGACCCAGCGTCAGTGAAAGTATTAAACCCATAAGAAACCCGAGGTGGTCGGTCGCCTCTTCCTCGCCGTCATCTTCCACCGGGCGATCTCCTCCTCATTTCGCCGCCCACTCCGTTGGCCCCCGCGCGAGAGGAGGGAGCCAAACACTAAACCCTAACCTGCTCCCCGCCGCCGCCCCGAATCAATGGCGCTCCTCGCCCTCCGCCTCCATACGGGGCTGACCTCGGTGGCTCTGCCCAACCGCCGCGCCACGGCGCGCCCGCTGTGCCGCCTCCCCGCGGCGGCGGCGGCGACTTCCGCGTCGTTCCTAACTTACCCGGTACGCGTCGCTCGTTCTCCTCCGCCCACCCCCCTCTCGATCTCGCTCTGATGAATTTGGGCGTTCGAATTTCGTAATCGTGCAGCGGTCGGCTTCGTGCGCCCCGAACCCGCTCTCCGGCCTCTCCGCGGCGGCGGCGGCGACGTCGGCGTCCTTCCTACCCCGCACCATATGCATCAAACACCCGCTCACCTCGATCCGTCTATCAATTTTCGCCCACTGATGAGTTTGCGTCTTGTTAATCGTGCAGCGGTCGGCTTCGTGGGGCGCGAACCCGCTCTCGGGCCTCTCCGCGGCGGCGGAGACATCGGCGTCTTTCGTCCCGTGCCCCGTACGCCTCAACCGCACGTTCACCTCGATCCGCCTATCAATTTTCTCCCACTGATGAGTTTTTGTGTTGTGAATTGTGCAGCGGTCGGTTTCGTGCGCGGCGAACCCACTGTCTAGCCTCTCCACGTCGGCTGCGACATCGGCGTCGAAGTTGATCCGCTTCGACCACGGTGATCGAACAGCTTCGACCACGGTGAGCTCGCTCCCCCAGGCGCCAGTCTCGTTTGCGGTATGTCTAACACATTGGTTTTTCTCCGCTCTTCCCCTCTGCTCCTATCGATGATTGTGTTTGTACTATATTATTCATGATTGACTCGTTCGTGTATTTGATCTTCAATTCCGGACTGAAATTCTCAGGGTAAGTTTCTGCTCAACGCTCCGAGACTGCCGACTCGCACACAGTGCACCGGCAAGGATGATGTGGTTGACGAATCAGGGCGCCACACCCCCTGTTATTTTAATACCACAACATAATTTTGTAAAGAGCAAATGTCACAAATTTTCTTAATAATATCACGCAGAGAGAAAACAGTGGGCCACGCAGAGAGAGAACAGTGGGCCAGAAGCGTCAGAGCTGGGCGCCTCGGATCGGCCGTTGAGTCGGCCAATATTTTTAACTTCACTAAAGTTGATCCTCTCCTTCAAATAATTCACGAACCATATTCTTCAATACCTTCAGAACACCACCTTTGGTTTGCAATATCCTCCAAATTCCTAGCATGTGGAGCCTCGGATCCTCCATGCCAACGATTTCATAGTACGCGGCCGGGAAGTACACATAAATACCAAAAAACGTGATATAATTAAACAGAGGGCTGTTAAAAGAAAATGCTTGTTAACATGAAATGCACTAATTCATTCATCATTCAGGATCTGTGAAACAAAATGCATGTTCAGCCCCCACGCTGTAATAATACTGTGAAGTAACAGTGTGATATGATCTTAATTGCAACAGAAAATCATGAACACAAATACTAACCAGACCAATTCCGTGACAATTCTGTAATTATCCTATATGAACCAAAAACGGATAGTTAGGTGAACAATATAACTGTATTGCAGTTAGGGATTCATGCTCAAAAAAAGCCTTACCAGGAAAGCACTGTTATCCTTGAATGACAAAATAAGCAAAAGCACTGCATTGAAAGGGAAAGGATAGGTCATTACTTATGCTCAATCAACGTTATATACTTATATCTCCTATCCGAATAGATTCATGTGAGGCTCGGACTAAATTTTGATTCAACTTTATACGTTTTCACATATGCCAGACTGCCATTTAAAACGAAATAGGAGAAACGTATGACCTGAATGAAATGTGTTCAGCCCAGTCCATCTGAACCTTCGAACATGATAGTACATATAATATTCTTATCTACTGCTGAATAATAGTTTAACCTTTCCTAAAAAATACTATGCTGCTCATTAATGGAATTGCATATGAATTTCAAAGGTTATCCCTATTGCAAACAGAAGAAACTTCCACTAAGGTCCAAATTCACCGGATCAATCTACTGTTCAGTTTTGAAACTTACCGGTCTGTATCCGTGTACATATATTGTTTTCCTTCCCGTTCCTTTTCAATTCGGCTGCTAAAACACTTAGCTTGTAGAATATAATTCCAAGGATCATATCCACAAAAAGAGTTGGCACTAATTTGCCAAGCTGGCAAAATCCGGCGATCACTAACAATGGACCTGCATTAAACATAACCTAGATTAAGCCATGTGCATGTTTTTTCAGTTGATCCAGAAGTGCAGTAGAAAAGTCATATGCCCTTTTTCAATGTGGCAACATCTGCCAAATGCGATAAAGAGAAGACGGGTAAGTAGACAAGAACACTCGTTTGCTTCACACTTATGACTAGCAAACACATCCATATCATTCATGTGTGACATACATTTAAAGCCAAAAACTACGAGCAAAACATAGGATGTTTTCTAGGACCGTGATATTGACAAAATGCATGTTGCTGACCCTAACAACAAACTGTACAAGCGTATAAAATTCTGTACGATTATTCGATAGTGTATATTCTTTATTGTTCAATTGCTTTAACATATTGTTTGTCAATGCTAGAAAACAATAGTACTTTTAGTGTCACCGACATCCACATATTCCATAGAGTACAAACTAAATAAGTTTAGTTGAACAAAATTCGAATTCACCTCAATTCACAAAATTGAGATGGCAAAAACTTCAACATTGTAGGTACGGACAAATGTTCATCTGATTTAATTACATCCTACACTACGACTGTGATCTTGAAAACTTTGCTACCGAAGTCCAAAGGTCAAAGTAGAGTCATAAGTCAATTTCACAAGGTCAGCTTTGGAGTGACAAGAAGCCTAAATTAGTATATTAATAGATTTTATTTTTCAAAATAAACAAAATCTTATGCGTGCATACATATTGAAAACAGTCTATCAAAATAAGTGCAAACTTTTTGCAAACCAATATCAACACAAAATTAACGGAAAACATGAGTAATTAACGCAAAACGTGAGTAAATAAAGATGTTTTATACCGGCGATGATCCCATAATGGAAGCTGTGGTGGCGGAAGAAGTGGCCGGAAGCCCTAATCTCACTCACTGCAAGGACGATCGGCTGGAGGGGTTCGGTGATGAGAGCTTTCCAGATCGCCTCCATCTCTTCCTTGCCGCCCCCGATCGGCTTCACCTTGACGCGATCCCCCGCGGAGATCTCTTCCGGCGTGAGCATTTCCGCCCACCACGGCAAGCGCCTCCGCCGATTCGGAGGGGAAGAGGGCGGGATAGCGCTGCAGAACAGCTTTACTGTGCTACTACGGCGGGGTCGTCTTCGGAGGAGGAATCCGACATTGGCGGCGGCGCGGGGGATCAGGGGGACCATAGGACCGGCGGCGGGGGAGGAGCAGCGGCGCGGCGGAGCCATGGTGGGCGATGTCATTGCCGTCGCCATGGTTAGGGTTTTAGTTGACGAGTCGGGGAAGACGGAGCCGTACGTCGGAAGGAGGAGACGGCGGCGGCGGTCGCGGGAAGCAGAAGGGCAAGCGGAAATCTATACAGTTTTTTGGTTTGGGCTTTTGGGCCGGCCTTTCCAGTCGGCCCACGAGCAGCAGCAGCAGCGTCGGTGGGAAGATGGCCACTTGGCCGGTCAGTTGACTACGCGACATTATAATTAGGAAACCTCTATAATTATTCGTCTTTTACGGCGTGTTTGTCAAGTGATTACGTAGCCTTTATAAAACAACCAGCCCAAAATCTCACATTGTTACAGCATTGGACCACCACGAAATTCACATGCATGACAAAAAAAACGTTCAATTTGTAACTTGTTTCCTTTTTGAAGGATTCAATTTGCAACTTACATATAAAGAACACGTACTACGAAAAGGTTCACAAAAATAAAATTATTCCACACACATCATCGACTTGCGGCACACCTAAAAAAAGATACAACGAACGTGTGCACGGAGCATATAAACTCCACGACTCGAATGGGAAGAACCGATTCGTTTCCTCCCGTTTCCAACTCCCCTACCTGTCCCTGACCCCACCCGACCTCCTGGTGGACCCCACAAAACCTCACCCCTACCTGTCAGCCACCGTGACCCAGCCGTCCGCTTCCCAACGGCGCCTCGCCTTCACGTCGCCCACCTGACGAAAGTCCAAGCGAAAACAAAGACAACTGGTCCCTTTTGTCAAGATCTCCCGTTCCGTTTTCGCCCGACTGGCTGACTCCCCTCACGATTTCCGTTCTCTTGTCTCTACAGTCTCCACATCTTCTCTCTCATTTCAAACTCCGCCCCCTCTTCTCTCTCCCACATCAGCAGCGGCGGCAGCGGCAGAAGAGAGAGAGAGAGAGAGAGAGAGAGAGAGAGAGAGAGCTCCACTTGTAAGACGGAATCCAATCAGCCCCGTCCCATCATCGCCCTTGCCGGCCGGTGATAGCTGGTGGCATCTGGTGCCTTGCGCGCTCCCTGATCTGTGCTAGCTTGCGGCGGCCAGATGCGGTTGCTGTTTGTGTAGTAGTGGTTGGGTTTGTTTTTGGGGAAGAGGAAGTAGGAGGAGGAGGAGGAGGAGGGGAATGGGGTTTCTGGTGGGGTTGGTGCTGGGGATCGCGGCGGGAGTCGCGCTCATCGTGGGCTTCGCCCGCGCCGAGAACTCCCGCGCCGCCCGCCGCCGGCAGCTGGTAAGTCGTAGCGTTCTACTCCCTCCCTCGAGTATTTTTGTCTGAAATGTTTGGATTGGTGTGGACTGCTTAGATTGGATCGATAGCTCCGAGGGTGATAGGGTGATTAATGACGTGATTTGTGGTTGTGGATCGTGTGGAAGGCGAATCGCTTGCCTTCCCTGCCGGTTTGATTGTGTTGAGCTGGATGGTCCCTGCGTTAGGTGGAGGGCGCTGCACTCCGCCCTGTCGGCTTGCTTTTTTCATTACTATAACATATGGGGAAGTTATTACTTGCTGATCGGCGAGAAAAAATGGAACATTATTTTGGCTTATTCACCGTACAATTTAGGATAGAACTTAGCTTACCATTTTTTCACTTTGCACTTTGCAACGGGTTTAGTATATAGGAGTAGTTTCATTTTACCCTACACGGTGTTTTGAAATAAGTGTCGGTTTGCACTATGAATGAAACGAACATTTTGTTGTGGTTTGCTGTAAACAAAGCTTGTTTGAAATCACTCATTTTAGGGGCTGAAGTTGTAGGGGAGCGCTCAAATTGTGGGGCTCAAATTGTGGTTTGGCGTGATCAAGCTCCGTCTTGTGTTCGGCATATACTGCAGCAAGATTGTAACTTGTTATCCTAATCAATAAAGCGTGCCATTCCCTCAAAAAAAAATTGTGGGGCTCCTAATAAACAACAACCTAGCATGTATAGTGCAATGTTGGGCTAGAAGGCCTATGGTCATCTGATATGTGTTGCCAACTATTCTGTTTGATTGCTATTCTGGTGCATGCTGCCATGGCAGCGAGCATGTACAGGCTCAAATGCATGGCTGCTCCCTGTAATTCACCGACTTTGTTTATGACATTTCATTTAGGCTGGTGTCATCCATATGGTTCCTTCCATGTTCTCTGTAAATTCAGATAGCCTTGATCTCTGATCTTTTCCTTTGGAATAATGAATGAAACTAATAGGGATTCTCCTTGTTTTTTTGGACAGGCTGCCACGATTGCTAGTTTCTCCAAGATGACTATTGAAGATTCAAGGAAGTTACTTCCAGCTGACCTGTACCCTTCCTGGGTTGTTTTCTCAACACAGCAGAAGGTATTTGACAGTATTTAGTTCGCTCTCAATCGTCATGCTTACACTAGATTTGAATAATGGTATGCTAACGGAGTGCAACTTTGCAGTTAAAATGGCTCAATCAAGAGCTGATAAAAATATGGCCATTTGTGAACACGGTATGCATTCCTTTCCGTGGTTAGAATTGATTTATTTGACAAATATTATTTTCTTTAATGTTCTCTTCTCTGGCCATTTGTTGTTGCAGGCAGCATCAGAACTGATCAAAACCAGTGTCGAGCCTGTTCTTGAACAATATCGACCAATGGTCTTAGCTTCTCTCAAGTTCTCAAAACTCATTCTTGGTACTGTTGCACCACAGTTTACTGGTAAGTTCCTTGAAGCTATTTTCTATCACTAACTCTGTCACATTATATTCTTGACAGCACGGAGTAATATTGTTCTGTTTTCTCCAGTGTGTTTTTGGTGGACAAAGTAAATCAACTTAATTTTGGATGCATTAACTATAGTGACTGCACACAATAACTGCCACTGTTAGCAGCTGTCAGATATTAGATTGTACACATGTTGCTCAATTAAATATGCAAATCATGAAAAACTGAGTGTTTTGATTTTTGTGCCTACAAGCATGAATATCAAGAATTGCATCCTATGGAAAAGGGTGTTTCTGCTTATATTCATGCAGTTGGTAATAGTGGCTTGTTTCTAGCGATTCTGTACAATATATTCATGGGTGATGCTAGTTTTAGGAAAATGTAGTTATTTTATGAAGAGTTTAAGACATTGCCATCACTTATGTTGTCTGGGTCTTATATTTTGCTTTTCTACCTAATGATAGTAAATCACTGGTGTACATTTTGTATTGTGCTACCATATCAAAATTTTCCTCTGTTGCATTTTTGAGAAAAAACATATAAAAATTTTCCACTGGTTTGGTGCAGGTGTTTCAATCATTGAGAGTGATGAATCAGGCATTGTCATGGAATTAGAGATGAATTGGGACGCCAATCCAAGTATCATACTAGATGTAAAAACTAGACTTGGTGTGTCACTTCCAATACAGGTGATCCATTTCATGTTAATTCTGCCATAGCATTTGAGGCATGTGCAAAACGAATTATACCTAGTTCACAAGGTTGGACAGTATTCTGAGGCTTTGTCTACTGGAACACTAAATTGGTCCTCTTGACATCTAAAAATTAAGAGAACAGCCTGGATTAAAAGTAAACCATTGATGGCAAGACGCCTAACTTTGTGTTTAGTTTTAGTTAATAAGACAAAACAATTATTTTGGGGAGCAGAATTCTTTATGCAGTTTGTACATGACGTCATGAGTATTATGACAATCCTTCCAGTAAAATACTTTGATTGGATAATGATACTGTAAATTTTATCTTATTTGTTATAATTGTGCTATGTATTTCATACACCTAAATGAATTTGTTTTTACAATAATCTTCTGACTGTTTTGCCATGTAGGTGAAAGATATAGGCTTTACAGGAGTTTTCCGCTTGATCTTCAAGCCACTTGTTGATCAGTTGCCGTGCTTTGGAGCAGTTTGCTTTTCTCTAAGAAAGAAGGTTCCATTTCTTGATAATGTTTTTTTTTTCCTCTGGTTGAAAGTATTTCCTCAATAATTTGGTTTCTTTCTTAAATCACATTAGAAAAAGCTGGATTTCAGACTGAAAGTCATTGGTGGTGAAATTTCTGCTATACCTGGGATTTCGGATGCTCTTGAGGTTTGGCCACACTTCTCTGTTTTGTAATTGAAAAAGTGGAGTTTGCATTTCCTACAGTTGAGATTGTGGATGGAATGCACCTTTTACAGGACACAATAAAAAATGCTATAGAAGACTCAATAACATGGCCAGTAAGGAAGGTCATTCCTATAATACCTGGGGACTACAGGTAATTGCTGGTGATTTCTGGGTACATACTAGTTCTATTCTCTTGATAGAATAACATTGGTGTCATTATTTATTATATCACATACAAGTGCAAAAGTCTATAACTTATTGTGTGTAACAGTGATTTGGAACTGAAGCCTGCTGGTACATTGGAAGTCAAGCTAGTACAAGCGAGAGATTTGACAAACAAAGATCTGATAGGAAAATCTGACCCTTTTGCAATTGTGTACATACGGCCCTTGCCAGACAAAATGAAGAGGAGCAAAACAATTGTAAGTATCAGCAACTCTGTTCCTTGTTTATGTGCTCCAATATATATCTTTTTAATGCTTACTAACAGCTGTTTATGTGCTTCAACTTTTCAGAACAATGACTTAAACCCTATCTGGAATGAACACTTCGAGTTTACTGTTGAAGATTCTGATACTCAGACTGTGACAGTGAAGATTTATGATGATGATGGTATTCAGGAATCTGAATTGATTGGCTGTGCTCAAGTTAGGCTAAAGGATCTACAGCCAGGCAAAGTGAAGGATGTCTGGTTGAAGCTTGTAAAAGATCTGGAGATTCAAAGGGACAGGAAAGATCGGGGTCAGGTGAGCCCAGTTTTCTTGGAAATGCTATGTTCATTTTTCTGTTTCTCTAACACAATAAAATAGCTCAAGCTTCTTATATCGTCATTCATCTGGTGTTATAAAATGGAAATGCCATTTTTCTTATTTGAATGTCCCCTCAACAGGTGCATATTGAGCTACTCTACTGCCCATTTAACATGAAGGATGAGACTCCAAATCCTTTTAGACAGCAGTTTTCTATGACATCCTTGGAGAGGACAATGACGAGCATGGAAAATGGGTCAGGGGGCGCTGATCTTAACAGGTTGTCTTCCAGGAAGAAAAAGGAAATCATTATGCGGGGAGTTCTGTCAGTAACTGTGATATCCGGGGAAGATCTGCCAGCAATGGATATGAATGGAAAGTCTGACCCATATGTCGTACTTTCACTCAAGAAATCAAAAACCAAGTACAAGACAAGGGTAATTTATTCATCATATATGAACAAACTACTGATTATGAATAACTATTGTATTTAACAGTTATAGTATTACACTGCCTTTTCTTGAATACAAACAACTAGATTTAACATGACTACTCCTAT
The DNA here is from genome assembly GCA_000325765.3 of Leersia perrieri. Taxonomy (NCBI): domain Eukaryota; kingdom Viridiplantae; phylum Streptophyta; class Magnoliopsida; order Poales; family Poaceae; genus Leersia; species Leersia perrieri. The sequence continues at coordinate 20,942,912 of CM002482.1, forward strand.
CATGTGTCTGACCGCAGGTTGTGAATGAAAGCTTGAATCCAGTTTGGAATCAAACTTTTGATTTTGTTGTTGAAGATGGTTTACATGATATGCTTATGTTGGAAGTATATGATCATGATACTTTTCGTAGAGTAAGTTCAACTGAAATCTTTATCTGGATGAGTGGCTTTTTCAACTGGAGACGTGTGGTAACTGTTAATCACTGACACGTGAGCACTGAATATGTTTTCTGTAGGATTATATGGGACGGTGCATCCTGACATTGACTAAGGTCTTGATGGAAGAAGAGTACAAGGATAGCTTCATCTTGGAGGGAGCAAAGACTGGGAAACTGAACTTACATCTGAAGTGGTCACCGCAACCAATCTTCCGTGATTCACGAGAAGAGGACAGCCCAAGATTCAGATGAGTTTATATGTTATGCTCACAGATGCGTCCTGGAATCTGGTTTCAGCTGGCCGGATGTGGTGACTCCTGGCAACAGACAACTGATTATTCTGGCTTTTCCTCTGAAAACCTGCTTAGTTCTGTCACCATTTTTGCGGTGCAATTTGATCCGCTGCACATATACATGGAAGAAGAGTTTTGGTCTTGATCGTCTAGCTTAATGTCATGGTCAAACAATATGTATGTTTACTTGTAATTGCATGCTCAAAGCACATTTCTTTACATGTACAAAAATATAAATTGAGCTGTCGGAGTGAACGGCATTCTGTTGACTATGACGGTCCCCTTTTGAAGTCCACTGCAACATTGCCATTGGCCTACTCCCTCTGTCAAAAAAAAAAACGAACGTAGGTTATGTCTAGATTTAAACTTATAAATATGTTTTCTTTACGGAGTAGTACGTCGCATTGGCCCGAGTGTTCATAGAGTTTTTTTTTCGTATGTGGCATGTGAAGGCTATGGTTAGAACTTGTGTCTACCAAATATGTGGCATGACGGCATTCTGTTGACTGGGACGGTCCCCTTTTGACGTCCGGAATCAATGAAACAACAGATGTTAATACACTCGCGTTCCGTACGCATCAGAAGAAGAGTCCGTTGCCTACGCAGCCTCGCGTAACTCCTGTCGTACCAAATCGGCATGGAAAATCTGCAGAATATACTTATGTCTACCAATATCGATCATTGTTGTGGTAGTACCAAACATGGAGTATTTTAGTAATATTTCTGAAAGCCATTCACTCTACTGATGATAACATTTGCAGGAACAATATTTCCAGGCAAGGACACGAGCTCCACGAGCATCCCGGGGTTTCCTACCTAAGCAGATTCGATTTCATGTTTGGACGCTAACACCGAAGCATCATCGTGTGCATCATCCAACACCCAATAAAACAAGCTCCGAGCCCTTGGTTAGACACGCTCTCCGGGCTAAAAAAATGCAGGCAAGAGAAATAAAAAACATATGTTAATCACGCAAATGATTCGCTTCACCTGACTTAATTTTTGTTTAATTAGTTAGGAGTATGTGCACGACGTCGCAATCTGGTTAAGCTTTGACAGCAGATACGACGCTAGCCTAGCTTTAACAATGGCACAATAAGGACAAGACATGCTTCTTAGAGGAATTGAATTAGTGAATGACTGATATGCGCAAAGTTTACCAGCTTTAGATACCCCAATCAAGGGTTGTTCCTCTTATAGTTTACCTCGTGATCCTATTTGCTAGCTATATGTACTTTGTTATTTGCATGCTTCAAAGCTGATTTTGTCATGATGCTACATCCAAACGACATGTGTACCGGTTTCTTGCTTTTATAATCTCTGGTGAATCATTGATTTTTTATTGCCTTTTTCTTGTGAATCACAGCTTGTTAAACAGTACAATGTGGTGTCACAAGTATCATCATATGGACATGCCACGGACTGTTCATCGTCAGCTGTCGATTGCTTGCACCCTTAGAGCTAGCAGGCACGTTTTTTGTTTCGATGTCCACAAGCAGCTGCCACACATGCTTCACAAGCAGTTTCCTGCACAAGAACAACTTTTAGTTTAATTAGGAGCCCATCAACGTACATGCATAAAACCTGTGAGATTACTGGACTCTTCCTAGCTTGCTGTCATCTGGAGTGACACCTTGCGGGTAGTACACAAAATGCACTGACAATGTGCTAGCTAGCTTGAGGTGTTCAGAGTTTGCGTATGTGCATGCGTAGGCAAGCAAAACTGTACTGTATCTCGATCTCTCAGGCTCATGCACCCCACATTTCCATTGTAAAGTTACCATCACAGATTCACAGGCAAGTCTTTCTGTAATTGAGAAATGCACGAGGTTTCGTCGTCGCTAGGAGCCTAGAAAGGACAATTATTTTCACCATTGTCAGATCATTCAGTTAACAATCGACACCACATCACACACTCTGAACATGGAAACCATTTTTATGCCTACTGAAATCCCACTGAGCCACCGGGCTAGGATCTCTGACTTCTTCTCATATTCACCTCCGTCCATGTCCCAATCGGCCCTCAATTCTCCAAGCTAATAATTAACCTCACCAGAATATTCTATCACCAAATTGCATCACCACCTTAGCTAAGAGCTAGTATGACCGAGAATGTGCTCCGAATCGCTAAAAAAACCAGGCAGAAACTATCAATGAGCACTAAAATGTAATATAATGTAATTATTTCTAGCTCTAAATTTTATCTTAAAATATAGCCATCTTTTTATCTTATTGCAACCAATCAGAATCATCGACCTTTAATTTTCTCACTTGCTTCCTCTTCTCACCACATCACATCCTACTTAATACTTCCTCTCTCCTCAATTTACTCTCTCCCTCCCAAAACAAATTGGAACAGATGGAGTAAGATATTTTTCCTATATATTCACATAGGAAAATCCTTTCCATTGTAGGACGGAAGGATTACCACAAAATTTTGTTTTGCGAGCAAATTTCACAAACTTTCTTAATATCATTGTTCAATTTTAGAAATATTCATATATTTGAAACAGTGTGGGTACATAATTGTTGTACCCGCACCAAGAGAGAGAACAGCAGCCAGAAGCGTCAGAGCTGGGCGTCTCGGATCGGCCGTTGAGCCGGCCAATCGAACAGCTCCATCCCTGCCACTGGCCGTTTAGCCGTGAGCCATCTGGCCGCTGCGTCGCGTCACGTACCCACAGCTATGGGCTTATTTAGGGGAGCTTCTGTCCCAAACGGTTCACAGCTTCTGAGAAGCTGTAGTTACAAATTCTGGAAAATAAACTAAGATGCAAGAAGCTGGAGAAACTGGGTTTCAAAGATTTTCCAGATTCTCAGAAGCTGGCTACAAGACAATTGTTTTTTAGAATTTTAAACTCCCCAAACAGATCCTATGTGCCCTCCTGAGTGTCGTCTTCGTGCTACCTCCCCTCCCTCCTCTCGTGACCGTCGAATGGTAGCCAGCCACCCCACTTCACCTTTGTCCACACCTCTCTCTCTCTACTGCTGTAACAACTTGTACGTGCCGTATAATAATATATCACGACACAATTTTTGTTCCATTCACCAGCCAACTTCGTGGTGTATGCAACCTGAGCCGTTGATTGAGTTGAGTGAGCCGTGCAGTACACCGGGAAGCGTCGCGTGGGGGATGGACCCCACCTGGCTGTCACTGCAAACGTGGGGCCCGTGCGTCGGACGCTATCGGAGGCGGAACGAGAGGTCGGGATCGCACAGAAATCCGTGGGTTTGAGATGAGCGCACACGCAGGCCGCACATCCTATATCCTCTCCTCCTTCCCCACCCCGACCCCGACCATTTCATTCATTTCCAACGACGAAGCCGTCGACGCCTCTCGCTCTCCTCCTCTGCTTCCCTCTGCTGCTGCTTAAACCCTTGTGCTCACCGTGAGCTCCGTTTTGGAGCGGCGACTGGCGTAATGGCCCCAAAGGCCGGCCGTGGAAAGGGCAGAGGCGGCGGCGGCGGCAAAGGCGACAAGAAGAAGAAGGAAGAGAAAGGTATTAGTATTGTGTTGCTGTTGCTGAAAGTCTGAACCTGAAACTGTTGGAATGGAGTTCATGGCAGGAGTTGTTCTTGCGAGCGAACATTGAATTGAGTTGAAGTGATGTGATGTTGTTGCTGATGTTCTGTGACTGCTTTTGTTGCTCTGGTTTCGGTTGGGGTGAAGGGTAAAAAGGATGATGGTCTGGCTATTAGTAGTAGCAGTAATCTTTTCTTTATTCCTTTTTCTTTTGCTTTGCTCTTCCCTTTCTTTGTCTAATCGTACTCCTGGTTTTGGTGATTATGTTTCCGTTTAAACGCTTTTCTTCATGTGTTAGCTTCGTGTTCTGTGCTCATGAGTAGTGTTTTTTCTTTCTTTTTTTGCACCTTCCTCCCTGTTCCATTAATCCTTTTCGTTCGCTTCCAAGCAACATGGGTGATTCTTTTCTTGGTGTAACGCCCGACACCGTGCGGTTGAGTCATGCGTTCTGTGAGCTCCAGATGAAATTGCTCATCTGGGCAGCCCTCCTGATGAATAATACTCTGTTTCAGTTTCACCTTGGCAGCATATCGCCGTCTCCATTTTTAAGTTTTACAGCTGCTGGTATGATTCTGAATTTTTCTTGTTTTTGCAGTTGTGCCGAGTGCCATAGACGTCACGGTTGTCACTCCCTGTGAATCCCAGGTTACACTCAAGGTATGAATTGGCTGCATTAGCTGGCTACTTGTGCTGCACACATGAACACACAAAATTCATGAGGGACAATGGACAGGACAAGCAAAAGCTGAACACTTAGCTCATATCTTTGGGAAAAGCGGAACTAATTCTGATAACTGAATTGTCTGCACCTATTTGCAATGAGTTGTAAACCATGAAACCAGTTACTTACTCCGCACTGCATGCTTACAATGATTCCAAGAATTGAGCATTGAAATGGAACATGCGAACCTGAGAAAAGAAAAAGGATTAATCTTTTTCTGTTCATGTGTGTATGATACGTATTTCCTGTCTTTTTGCTGGTGTGTTTCAGGGGATTTCTACGGACCGTGTTCTCGACGTGAAGAAGCTGCTGGGCTCTAATGTGGAGACGTGTCACCTGACAAACTATTCACTCTCGCATGTGGTAATGTTTCTCCTCTCTTCTGCTAATTCAATTGCATTGCTAGTACCTACCATTACATTCTTCAGTGAAAGTGTTAATAATTAGCTGCAAATTATTGCTATTCTGCTGGAATTCACCTGGGTAAATTTGTGGACAGTAAATTAACTTACGTGCTGCAATGTTGTGAATTCTGTAAGCTGTAATGAATGAAGTCTGAATTTGTGAAGCGTGTGATGTATGACACAGACGCGAGGGCAGCGGCTGGAGGACGGCGTGGAAATCGTGTCGCTGAAACCATGCTCTCTCACCATCGTGGAAGGTAGGTTCATGGTGAAAGAATCTGCACGCTAGCTGCTCTTTCCCTCATTCTCCCTAGCTCGTTTCGTTTCTTTCTTTCTTCCTTTCTGTTTTTTGTCTTTATTGTTTTTTGCTTGACGACATTGAATTTTTCACATGATTTTTTTTTATTCTGGCGCTTACACCATTGTGTTGTCCAAACGCGAGGTGAGTAGCTGGCATTAGGAAACAGAATTAGTTGGAAGCTTAAGTAGACGAACCAACCTGAGAAGAAGACAAGTTTAACCTCTGCACTTGCGCTGCGGCATTATGCTACCAATGATTAATCAACTTGTCAACGAACGGTCCAGATTTTCCACTCAAAGGGATGAAACGTGAGTAATTAAGCACAATTCCTAAAGTCTGAACATGCGTTTGCTCCATGGTGCAGCGTGTTTTTTTTATGTTGACTTGCCGGTACATCACACAAACCTAACCTAATTCCATAAACCGTACTAACAAATTGGGACGGCACAATGCACATAGATGCAGCCTTATTTGTCCGCGCACAGCATTGAATCGAAGATCATGGACCGCCGGCCTTTCGGCTGAATAAACTCCGAAAAGAACACACACATATGGGTAGATCACTAGATTCTCATGCAAGATTTGGATGCAACCTCCCCATGACTCTTTGTAAATGCAGTCAGGCGCCTCCATCACGCGCCAATACCAGTACACCAGCGAGGAGTAGTAGTAGTAGTAGATATGAGTAGTGTAGTACAGAGTGTTACTACTAGCTCATTACTTCGTTCTTGTGTTTAGTTACACGGCAGCTTTTTTTTTTTTTTTGGAGGGAATAGTTACACGGCAGCTTTGTATAGTTAGTACTACTCCAGTTTCAGACATTGGAGCTTGGAATTGAACCAATTCATCCAGTTTCATACAAAAGACAAAAATACAATAAAAATGGTTTACCTCTTCAGCCTCTACCGTTATGGTCAGATTATAGCAAATGACAGATAGTTTCAGTGCCGCATTTGTAGACGGGACGGGAGATCGTGGCAGTGACGTCGTCGCGTGATCTGCCTCTCCGTGGTTCGCTGGGGGCGTATGGGCAGGCGGCTAAGGCATTTTTTCCACACACGAGTACACGACCCGTCTCTTTCGCCGCCGCCGATGTCGCATTTGCCGTCGTCGGGCGAAGCTTTTACGGCGAATTCGCCAGTTTCCTGAGGAGAGGCGCGGCGGTTGAACCTGGACGCACGTACGGTACGGGGCGAGTTGCTGAGTGAGACCTCGTGTTTTCAACGAAAAACGTGGCTGTGATGGTCGTGTCACGCGGCCGTGTGTGTCTCGACAACGAAATGGTTCTGATTGGGTGTGCATTGAACTTAACGATTTTGGTTTAGTGCGGTAAGACTGTACTACGAGGAACGTGACGGCCGGGTTGGTCCGACACGTCCCGTAGTCAAATGCACACCGTTAGACCTTTTAAGTACCTTAGTTTGTTGAAATCGTGAGCTGTGCTGCCGTCAAGTGATAAGTAACATTTGGGCGAACTGGAAGGGCGTTTTTCACTCGTTGATGAGTCGCATCAGGCGAAGTCCACCTTGTGCAGCTTCTCTTGTGGTTCATCTTTGGGTAATATTATTAAGTAACCAAACATAGTGCTCATAGAACTATTATTAGTATGTGTAGTTACACAAAATTATGCGATCTGTACTATAGCTATAGTTGTTTGCTCCAAGCTCTGATCACCGGTTGTTGTCCAACTTGTCCTGTCCTAGCATGATTCTTTTTTTTTTTGGTGATATGTCCTAGCATGATTCTATAAACACCGGTACGGGACAAAAGGGTCGCCTCTTGGAATCAGCGATGGGCGTTAGCTAGCATAGCTCAAGTGTATGTTTATTTTATCGCCACACCTGTGATGAAGGTTTTGGTCATTTTTGTTGTACCGATGTTTAGGTGGCCAGTGGCTCAGTGCAAGCGCTAGACCTGCTACCGTCGTGGTTCTACGAGTCAAAATCACGTTTCTAGTCATGTGTTCCTAACTCGTTGACACCGTTGGGAAAGTGATGAATAGCGTGGTATTTGGTGTTCCACATGCCACAACTAGTGTGCAATTTGGTGAAAGAAAATGACAGGAGTATTCACCAGTGTTACCGTGTGCCCTGCAAGTAGGACTCAGTGAATCATCACAATGTTTTTTTTTTAAAAAAAATCCTAAACCAAAGCTGCGAATGAACTTATTATGATCAGTCAGTGGCGATCTGTTTTTTTTTTTTACTATGCGGATGAAAATCGGTCTTAACACAAAGCTGATAGTCTGCCACTGAACTTATGAACATTGTCCATCCATTTTGTAACATTTTGAATTCTAACTATCCTATATTTTTATGTTGATACTTTCGGAATATTTTTGCTCAATCTGGGGTGCAACAGTTCCTTATTTCGTTTCTCAAAAATGAATAAAAACAGTTCCTTATTTCGTTCAGAACTGATGGGCCCATTCATTTATACTAGTTGATGTGTTATAAGCCCAGAAACTCGGCCGCCTAGTGGCCTATAATACAAACTGGGCCAGAATTTAAGTAATCTAATTGAGCCCATGGGCTTTTTGTGTATGTGCAGAGGAGTACGCGACGGAGGCGGCGGCGGTGGCGCAAGTCCGGCGGCTTCTGGACATCGTCGCCTGCACCACCGCGTTCGCCAAGCCCCGCGACGGCGGCGGCGCCAAGCACAAGCCCTCCAAGCACGCGCGTCCGGCGACGCCGCCGTCTCCCTCCCCGCCCGCGCTCGCCGCCCCAGACGCCGC
>CM002482.1:20951144-20979262 GCA_000325765.3 Leersia perrieri
GCCGCCGCGCAGGCGCCGCCGATCTCGGAGGCGCACGACATGGCCGCCATCCGGCCGCCGCCCAGGCTGGGGGAGTTCTACGACTTCCTCTCCTTCGCCCACCTCACCCCGCCCGTCCACTGTAAGACGAATTAGTGCTGCATTTGAGTTTCTCCTTGTGCGTGTGGAACTAGCTAGGGATTGGCTGATGCACGCGTGCTTTGCTGTGTGCAGTTATCAGGAGGAAGGAGAGCAATGGCGCTTCTCAGGAAGGCGACTACTTCGAAATTGAGGTGCGATCTCTCTCTTCCAAGTCTCTCAGAATACTAGAGTTCATATCTGCAATAGGCCAATAGCTATGTCCAGGATGAATCACCTGATGGAGTTAATATGTGGGCAGGTGAAAGTTTGTAATGGGAAGCTTCTGCACATTGTTGCTTCGGTCAAGGGCTTCTATTCGTCAGGGAAGCCGCACACCGTGAGCCACTCCTTGGTGGATCTGTTGCAACAGCTCAGCAGTGCATTTGCCAATGTAAGCAACCGTGAATCCTGAATGTTTGTTACATTAAGACATTAGCTATGCTTTGCTCAATGTACTTTCTGCTCCTGTCTGTTTTCGCTTAACCGTAGTATTATAGAGCCCCTTTGTTTACAGTAAGGGAGAACCTATCTGATAGTGATGACTGATGACTGTTAATTCATTTCGCACAGGCATATGATGCACTGATGAAAGCTTTTCTGGATCACAATAAGGTGATTGCAGTAAAATTTCTTCCCATTTTCTTCCTTATACCATATATTGGGTCAAGTAAATGCTTAATTTTTGACGAGGATACTTCTCTTTCATTTCTAGTTTGGGAATCTACCATATGGATTCCGTGCAAACACATGGCTTATTCCTCCTATATATTTGGATTCTGCTACAAAGTGCCCAGCATTACCAGTTGAGGATGAGAATTGGGCTGGAAATGGTGGTGGCAACGGGAGAGATGGAAAGTACTACAGAAGACGATGGGCAAAAGAATTTTCAATTTTGGCTAGAATGCCATGCAAAACAGAGGAAGAGAGGGTGATCAGAGACCGGAAGGCTTTTCTTTTACACAATCTCTTTGTAGATACAGCAATTTTTAGAGCTGCATCAACAATACGAAGACTCGTTGATCTGCCTGTGAACTTAACAAGTCACCAAGTTGTTCCAGATGGTTCTTTAGCAATTGAGGAACGTGTTGGTGACTTGCTTATAACTGTAAAGAAGGATCAGGCTGATGCTAGTTTAAAGCTGGAAGACAAAGTTGATGGAGTAGCCTTCTATCAAACCAGTGGTATGGATATATCACAAAGAAATCTTCTAAAAGGTTTAACTTCTGATGAAAGTGTCGTTGTTAAGGTGGTTGGCATACTACTTCATCTCTCTCTTTTCCAAATTAATTTGTCCTTAATATTAATTTCTGATTTCCACCAACATGGTTACTATTCAGGACACTTCAACACTTGGAGTGGTTATTGTTAAACACTGTGGATATACCGCAACAGTGAAGGTTTCAGGGCGCACAAAGGACGGAAATGGTGGCAAGCAGACCAGTGATGTCTGTGATCATCTTGATGGAATTTTGAATGTTGACGTAGATGATTTTCCAGATGGAGGTTCTAATGCCTTGAACATTAACAGGTTTGAATATATGTTCTTATGTGAATATACTTGCTTATTTGCATACTTGCTTGTCAGTAGAGAAAATAATGTTTACTTTTACCAGTAACTAACATTTGCTTCATAACAATGTTTCGCTGACCTACCTGTCTCTGTATACGTGTGCTTCAGTCTGAGAATACCACTACCAAAAGTTGTCAACTCAGACATCGCTTCTAGTACTCAGTGCCCTACTCCACAGTCTCATGGTGATAATCATGCAAGGAAACTAGTACACAAAATACTTGAAGACAGTTTGATGAAGCTGGAGAGCATCCCCGCCAATAATCCTAGAACTATCAGATGGGAACTTGGATCCTCCTGGCTGCAACACTTGCAGAAAAAGGATTCTCCAGCATCTGAGGACAAGAAAAATGCAGGGCATGTTAAAAAGGAGCCATCTGTCAAAGGTCTTGGTAAACATTTTGAACAGCTAAAGAAAATTAAAAAGAAAGAATGCCATGCTGAAGGTGCTATCTCTGAGAAGGAAGACTCTGACAATAAATGCTCAGTCCTAAATGGCGTGGAAGAATCTGAAAATACTAAGGAGACTGATATTAGCAGGCTGATGTTAGAGGATGATTTCTGTCGCCTTAAGGGTTTGGAAGCTGGACTTCATCAAAAGGTAATTTAGTTATACAGCTCTAGTTGGGATTAAAGTTCTAAATCTGTTAAATTTTTCTTCAGAAGCCTTGTGTTAAACTGAACATGATATACGTGTAGTAGCAGGACCACAACATTGTATTTTTCCAGTAATCAGGAATATGTGATTATTTTTCTGTTCAACACTTAACCTTGTTGTTTCTTGAACCAGTCCCTTGAAGAGCTCACTGTGATGGCACATAAATTCTATGATGATACAGCGCTTCCAAAGCTGGTAAGCCTTGCCTTGTTTAATTATTGGAGAACCTTTTTTAAATCCTCAAACTTTTTAATCATATTTCTCTACTCTGAAAACAAAGTAGTCACTTTTTTGGGGCATTGAAATTGTTTCTTATTGCAGTAAATAGCTTAACTATGGTCCTGGGGCTGAGTTAGTTCCTTGGTAGTTTTGAGGAAGTCGTCAATACACCTGGTCCACATTAACATTTCATACAACAAAGTTCGAAAGAACTACACTCTTGTAAAATTATTGCGTATGGAGAGGTGGAAAAAAATATTATTATTAGATAATAATTTTGTCTTGGCATAAAATATATACAGGTGGCTGATTTTGCTTCCCTTGAACTTTCTCCTGTGGATGGAAGAACCATGACTGATTTCATGCACACAAGGGGTCTTAATATGTGCTCCTTAGGCCGTGTGGTGAGTTTAATTTGTTCTGAATTACTTTTGCTTCGATGATTATCTGGAATTTCCAGAATAGCCTGACTTTATTTTTATTTAATAAAACAGGTAGAGCTTGCAGAGAAGCTTCCACACATCCAGTCAATTTGCATCCATGAAATGGTCATTAGATCCTTTAAGCACATTGTTCGAGCTGTTATTGCAGCTGTTGATGACATGCAAGATATGTCTGCAGCTATAGCTGAGACGCTAAACATTTTATTTGGATGCGCAAGACCAGAAAGTGACTCTGAAACAGATGCGCATAGTGAACATAATTTGAGATTGAAGTGGGTAGAGAGCTTCCTTTTGAAAAGGTACCATTGGAAATTAAAAGATGAATTTGCACACTTGCGGAAATTTATCATTCTGAGAGGGCTTTGCAGTAAGGTAAAATCCAAACGTGTTCCAAACATTCATAATATACATTTTCTAAACAGGCATACTGAATATGTTCATTTCTCAGGTTGGACTTGAGTTGGTTGCGAGAGACTATGATATGAATAGCCCAAACCCATTTGACAAATCTGACATTGTTAACATTATACCTGTTTGCAAGGTAGTGCACTATTGGGAAACTTAGCGTTGTACTTTCCCCACATTTGGATTAATTATTGATTAGGTTTGATTTGGCATCATGTTTCTTACAGCATGTGGTGTACTCTTCTATTGATGGTCGAAACTTATTAGAATCATCAAAGATGGCTTTGGATAAAGGAAAACTCGATGATGCTGTCAACTATGGAACAAAGGTATGCAATAATCAGTCTGTGCTAAGATATTTTTCTTCCTGCTTTTATTGGGTCAAGTTGTCATCTACGGGACCTCCTTTGTTAACTAATATACCTTTTTTGGTTGCAGGCCTTGTCCAAAATTATAGCAGTTTGTGGTCCATACCATCGGCTGACTGCCAATGCGTACAGTCTTCTTGCTGTAGTTCTTTACCATACTGGAGATTTTAATCAGGTACTTCAACGAATTTGGTGGCTGTATTTTACCTGCTGCATATTGATATGTTTTTGGCATGATGTGGATATATCGGCAACTGCATTTTCACTAGACTTGTGTCTTCCTCTGTAGGCAACTATATATCAACAGAAGGCACTTGATATCAATGAAAGAGAGCTAGGTCTTGACCACCCAGAAACTATGAAGAGTTATGGGGATTTATCTGTTTTCTACTACCGTCTCCAGCACATTGAAATGGCTCTAAAGTAAGTGTTGTTATCACTGGTATTACTCACAGCCATGATGTTGTTATGTCGGTTCATTTCTTATACATTTTTTTTTGCGGGGATCTTATACATTATATATGAAAATGTTGCCTGTAGATTGGGTCTTACATCATGTGTACTGTATAGTATTAACCAGTGGACTTTGACTCCACACTGTTTCTGCATTATTGTCCATGATTGGTACTTGAACTTGCTGAGGCCACATATTTTCCTGATATACTGTCAACATTCATTGTCCATCTGTCTTTCTTTCCTTTTTTTTTTTCTTTTTTTGCTTTGTTGTGGTTTGTTTTGCTAATGGTATCTTCCTCTTAAAGGTATGTCAACCGTGCACTATATCTGCTCCAATTTTCTTGTGGGCTTTCGCATCCAAATTCAGCTGCCACCTACATAAATGTGGCTATGATGGAAGAAGGCATGGGAAATGTTCATGTTGCTCTTAGGTACTTGCATGAAGCGCTGAAGTGCAACAAGAGATTGCTAGGAGCTGATCACATACAGGTAAACAGAACTACATATTTTATCTTACCATGTTTTCACAACTTTATCTGTTTTTCTGGAAACAATAATCTAATTGTTCTCTTCTTGGACTTGATTGATGTGTATTGAATTACAGTGTCTGTATGATGAATTCCATGGCCACAGTTATATTATCTAAACCAAAACTGCATTTATAGGCATTATCTCTTGCACCAATATTTCTAGAGTAGCATTGGCATACTTGTCTTATTAAGGATATCATATCCTTTGATACAGTAGAATGTGCAATCTATTTGATTTAGTTCTAATATCCCTAGATCTTCTCCATTGCTGTCCCTCAAAAGGCCATGCCCAATTGTTTAAGACTCTTTCAATTTACTCCCCAAGTTGTTTTTTGTTTATCCAAGTTTCAAAACTATTATCTTGTTTCAGTAGTACCCGTGCCACCACGACTTTTATCTTTTAAAGAAAAGTTTATTTTGGTGTCTAGACCTTCAGAAGCACTGCCTTTTCTGTATATTTCAATTTGTTTAACTAACATAATACATGTAACTATGGACAACTTCACTAAGTATAATGGTATGCATATGATCCTGTGACTCAGTTAACATGAACTTTCATTTGCATTTCTTTGAACAACAGACTGCTGCAAGCTATCATGCCATAGCCATAGCCCTATCAATGATGGATGCATACTCCTTGAGCGTTCAGCATGAACAAACCACCTTACAGATACTTCAGGAGAAATTAGGACAAGATGACCTTCGAACTCAGGTTTTTTCCGCCTTCAAAATATGCAAACAATGAGTCCAAATACTGCTACTTTCTCCTGGACTCTTATACATTATATAATTTTCGTACCGCAGGATGCGGCTGCTTGGCTAGAATATTTTGAGTCAAAAGCATTAGAACAACAAGAGGCAGCCCGAAGAGGCATCCCGAAACCTGATTCATCTATTGCAAGCAAAGGGCATCTTAGGTATGAATAAACTGTGCATTATCTGTTGTAAAATGTGTTGATCTGGATTGAAACATCTATCTTTCCAGTGTATCAGATCTACTTGACTACATAAGCCCGGACCAGGAAAGAAAAGAGAGGGATACACAAAGGAAGTGCAGACGAGCAAAGGTGACCATAACATGTTTTTAAAATTATTGTTGTTAAAATACAGTTAGAAGAGATAAATGCACAAGGAGACAATGCCATTGGTAGTCATGAAAAGTCTAGATGAGAATAGGGTTGGTACAATAACTTCCATATGCTGGTCCGCAAGGCCGCAATCACTATCCAGTTTATGAAACTAGTTTGGTTGTAGCCATGACGGACATAATAATCATAATGGTCATAGCCACCAGTCATTGTTGGGGCTTGAACTATGAAATGATATGCCCATATCCACACCTAGTTCATTGGTGCATGGCATTTATCCAGAAGGTTCCAGTTCAACCAATTAATGTAACAATAAACAAATACATTTTCTTAAGAATATAACTTATTACGTGCAGATATTTAATCCTTTGCTGTCTATATGCTTCATGAATTGGGAAGCCCATATAGCGTAGTGGTAAAGCATATATGTTTTGGTGGTTTACGCCATGGGTTTGAGGCCCCGGTCTATTCCTGAAAAACCATCAAGTCAGATATGTGGCTCCTATGGGTTATTATTCATTTCTCCATACATGGTTCATGAGTCACTTTCGGGGGACATCATTTATTTTTCTTAAGCTCTTACTTAAAGGTGCTATTGTTTTGTAAACATCGTGAGAGCCTTTTATTTTACTCTTACTGTCCTTGCTTTCCTTTTCACCATGAATATATTAAATGCAGAATAATACCAGAGCCCATCAAGGTGAATTAGTTGAAGAAAAGGAGAGCTTTGAGCATGACTTAGGACCTGTTCATGAAGCCAACAAAGAGGAATTTCACCAAGTAAAATTGAAGGCACACTCTCCAGTAGTATCAGAAGAAAATTATGCTGTCCATGATGAGCTGAAGCAAGTTGAGGCTTTATCACCTGAAGAATATTCGGATGAAGGGTGGCAAGCAGCAAATTTGAGAGGACGATCTGCGAATGTACGGAAGAAAAGCAGTCGCAGAAGGCCAGCCCTCACTAAATTAATGGTTGATCGCTTGGAAGATGGCCGCGCAGGTTCTGCTTATAGGGCTGGTGTACAAACAAAAGGGGATAAAGAAGATGCTATAAACTCTTCTAGCCAGCTCTCTTTTGGCAGTTTTTTAAAAACCGACAAAATGAATGGGGATCCCAGCATTACTGAAGACAAGTTTTTCAATTCGATGTCTAAACCAGAACGAGGCACAAAACTTTCAGGAATTAACAGGCCAGCTACTATAGCTTCCAAGTTGGTATCATACAAAGATGTAGCAGTGTCACCCCCTGGCACAGTCTTGAAACCGATTTTGGAGCAGAAGGAAACAAAGGAGAAGGATAATGGACAAAATACTGAACTAATAGTGTCATCAGAGGAAGAAGATAAGAAGTTAACAGATGAAGATGAAGAAAAGGAAAAGCCAGATAATGGCAGCAGCAAAGAAGTTCTTTCAAGTGAACCAGAGGAAAGCAGTCATGAAGAAAAAGCTCCAGACAGCAACAGTGATGAAAGCGCAACTGAATCTAAGAAAAAAAGTGGTAGCAAACTCTCAGCTTCAGCACCACCATTCAATCCTGGATCAGTCTTATCGATGTCCCATCCTTACAGTACAGTTGCAATATATGATGCTAGCGTCGTTCTTCAGCCAATACCAAGTCAATCAATGGAGATTCTCCCTCATGCCATTGATACTAGGGTACCTCGTGGTCCTCGGTCCACCTTGTACTACCGCACTGGCCATACCTTCCAAAGGAAACAGGGTTACGCACACAGCCAGAGCACTATTGTGAGAGGTAGCAACTCCCCCACAACCATGAATCCTCATGCTGCTGAATTTGTGCCTGGAAAAACTTTGCAACAATCTGATGTTGCTAACAGAGAGCTTAGTCCTGATGTCTCGGTAACGGATTCAGCAGATCAGCAGTTGTCACCACAGACATCAGATGATGTGCCTGCCGCAGAACAGGCGGTTCTAGGTGAGAGCACCAGCCCAGGCAAAGGTAAGGAAAACAGAGGGAAAGATGCCATGAGAAACTCATGCAAAACAGAGCTGGCAAGGCAGATTTTGCTCAGTTTTATTGTCAAGTCAGTGCATGACAGTTTAGGTTCCACTGCCACTCAATCGGACAGAAAACCAAGTGGACCAGACGAAGCTGGTAATGCACAGAGCAGCAACATAACCAAGAGTCCGTCAGGTCGCAAAGATCCCGATAAACAGCAGAAGGCCGCCGTGGTGCCTAAAAGTGAGAAGGATACAGAAGGATTTACTGTAGTCTCAAAACGTAGAAGAAGCAAGCAGCACTTTGTGAACCCCATACATGGTCTCTATTCCCAGCAGTCAATTTGCACTTCTGTCAGCTAAGGTTCCAGTAGATCTCTTTTTTGATACTTGCCATAGTTTGGAAGAAAGGTATCTCTTAGCTTAGACGCTTGCTAGCAAAGGTTTACCCTATCCAGACAAGCGAGCATGTCGTTAAACTGTACAAAGCTTTCCGCAATATCTTCTGTGTAATAAATTTTGTAATTTTGGGTTAGCAGCAGCAGCAGCAGCATCTGCGCTGAATAAAAATATTTTTGTGGCATGTGTATTATCTGTGACAGAATCATACTAGGATACATCATCAGATGTTTCAATGTAGGATACATCATACCAGGAGTATTCTTTATGATTTGCCGTAGCCAAGTTGTCTGCCATAAGGATTGACAACTGCAAACGCAGTTGGAGCAGCCTGTCAAATTTATTTCTAGGAGTAAACTCAAAGCTGACTCAAGTTGAGTCATTTTCTATTGAACTCGACTGCTTAAACTATGATCACATCTCATGTGGTCTTTGGATACCTGCTAGGCTATGAGCGGCACAGCACAGAGCAGAGCAGAATCAGCAGCAGACCAGACGTGAATTGGTTTACAGTTAAGCTGTCGCAGTACCACCACCATCATTCTTTAAGTCGTTACGAGGTCAACTCGGTAGCAGCAGCTGCAGCTGCAGCTGCAGTGGCATGCATCCATTCACCTCCTGGCCAATAGCCCATGCCTGCCTTGCCATGCATTTCGACGCATTGATATCATCCCGTCTTCCTCGCTTCATTCATCTCTGAATTCTGAATTCTGCATCACCAGCTGCTCTCACGATAGATACTCCTACAAAGATTCAGAGATACTCCTGCAGCATCTTGCTACACATGCTATGCCATGCTGCTATAGCTACTAGCTGCAAACCTGCATCAACAGCTTGCAAACCTTTTTATTTAAGACGTTCGAATCGATCGCGCTCATTTACTCGTTGCCTTGCCTGCAGGTTGATCAGATTCAGATGAGATCAGAGACCGGCATGGCATTGGCATGGCAGCATGAACGTGTGTCTGAACTCTTAATTAATAGTTGTAGCTAGCATTCCGGAGATGAAGTTAATTTTTCTGCAGGCGATCGAGCTATAGCTAGTCACGGGATTCCGGTTGGGACGGATGCAAACGAACGAGAGATGCACCTTAGCTCGGCTTTGTACTGATTGATTCATATCAGACCGTGACAAGAAATGTGGTATTTATTGCAGGTTGTGCATGCACATCAGAGCTTGGCATTGCTAGCTTGGCGTCTCTTGCCTCCTATGGCCCTGCCGGTGTGTGCACGCGTGGGCTCGGACTTTGCCTGATTACGTGCGAGAGATACGGATTTGATTCCGGATTGCTAATTAGCGGACATGCGCTGTCCGCGTGCACTATCTTGCCATAAGGCCTACACCAAAATATATTCCAGATAAAAATTTTCAAAACCGAGTTTTCCTAGCTGAAGTGTTGGAGAAGAAAGTTTTTAAGGCGAAAATTTTCAATTCGAAGATTTAACGTGCACTCAGCTCGATAGGTTGTTGGTGTAGCCGTACTGACCATAATTAATTGGTTTTAGAAGAACTGGTAATTGTTGTCCTTAGGCCAATCTCAATGGGAGTTTCGTAGAGGTTTCATGCATATTAAATGAGGTGCCATATAAGTTAACATATAGACATGACAAAGTATTTATTATGAAATGGGGATGGCTGGTTTCATGTAGATGAAACTAGTACTCACTGTTTCCAACGCGTTGGAAACCGTATGAAACTTCCATTGAGAACATATTTGTTTCATCTACAAATATTTACACATTTCTATTGGTCATTTATATGCTATATTTAAGTGATATACTTATCTATGAAACTGTGACATGAAACTTTGCATTGTGAAATCTAGTTTCATTTATCAAGTCAATTGACATTAGATGACATGGCATTCTTGGAAACCACACAATGAAACTATGTATTGAGAATGGCCTTTAATATACGCTTTAAATGCTGAAGAAATACTTCCTTTTTGTCACACAATAGATTTACGTGAGCTCATTAGGCTCCTTCCCGGAGCCCTATCTTGGCAAGAAACTCGACATAGCAGATTTCTACCCCCATCATCTTCCACATTGACAAAAGGTTTGCAAGATGGAGTGCAAATGCTCACAATTGGTGAAAGGTTAGTGCTCGTCAACTCGGTCCTATCTTCTTTGCCTTCCTATTCCTTGGAAGCACTTTGACTACCGACATGAGTAATTGAGGCCATCGGGCGAGAAGACACACTTTCCTATAGATGGGAGTGGACAAATGTTCGGTGAACAATGTAAAATAGTGTGGGAGATTGTCTGCTTGCTGGAGGAGACCGGTGAACTTGGCATTACCTCCAGCTACAAAATGAGGTCCTCTTACAAAAATTGCTTAAGCTTGACAAGCGAGGCGATGCCTCCTGAATTTAGTGGTTCCTACGACTAGTTAGTCGGAAACATGCAACTTGGCGACAACCCTTCCTCTGCCACTGTCATTTGGCATGATATATCATTGTTAACCTTCTCAGTAAACTTGTAATATGTGCTTGATGAAACAAAGTTCAAGCTGGCATGATACCCACAATAGTTTCCGTCAAAATAAAAATTCTCTTTTGTTTGGCACAAAACCCTAATCAGTAATCAATGCATCACGCATGCGAAACTTAACTACATGCATGCATGTATAGTTCATCTGCAGAGAAACGGCGTGGCGCCCGTGACCAAATATCTTTGAATTTTTGCACAATTATTTACTTGAATGTTTTATAGACGTTCCTTGAAAATTTCATTGGGCCCCCACATGCTAGTGACTGCAAGGGACGTTACGTGTATATATCAGATAGACGTTGCTGTCGCTGAGAGGAGAATATAACTTGACGTTGGCATCCGATTCCTATCCAACTTTTCGTGACCAAACATGATCACAAGATCACTTCGGTTGATATGGTCGAAACTTACGCAGAGACTGCTTTTAACAGCATGAGCAACTAAAGAAGAGCATGTGAAACTTTTGTAGCCTCGCGAGTTGACTAGCTCGTTACATGACAAGATAGTGTAGAGAAAAGCATTAACTGCATGCTGCTCATGAAGTCATGAATTGAACCTCCATTCTGGCTAAGATTCGCAACATGCATGTTTTGAAGCTTCCATTGAAACCTAACTATCCTACTTACCAGTACCAAGTACTACTAGTACTTCTGATTGAAATTAATTAATGTAGAGAGATAAATAGAATTACACTTACTCTTAACTGATCAAAACCTAATCATAACCAGCAGCTGATGCTGCATGGATCGATTGTTCATCTAAAACACAGATAGCTTGGTGGTAGTACAAAGGATTAATTAATTAAGCATGGATAATTAAGGTTGATTAATTAATTAAGATCTCCCAAAGGAGGAGCTAGCTAGCTAACTCCTGGGGGAATGGACGGGGAATAAAGGCAGCAGCTTTGGCCTCTCGCCGTCGCCGGCGCCGCCGCTCCTCGGCGACGAGTGGAGATAAAATCCCTTGGAGGCTATGGCCTTTTCCTCCCTCTCCTCGTCCTCCTTCGTTATCACCACCCCACACGACGATGCCGACGCCGGCGGCGAAGGCGTCATCGTCGCCGCCGACGACGAAGACGACGAGGAGGCGGCCGCCATGACATAGGCGTAGTCCATCGGCGACACCGGCGAGTGCATCAGCCGGTGGTGGTGGTGGCTGTAGTACATCGGCGACGGCCGCGCGAGCTCCAGCCTCGCCGGCGCCGCCGCCCGCCGCCTCTCCTGCAGCTTCGGCCTCCTCGCCGCCGCCGCCGGCTGCCGCTGCGCCACGCCGCCGCCCTTGCTGCTGCTGCTCCCCGGCGCGCCCGTCAGCTTCTGCACGAGCGCCCGGAACGTCGCCGGATCGGCCTGAACGAACGTCGTGTTCGTGTCCACCACGACAGCCGGCGCCGACGAGCTCAACACCCTCGTCGCGTGAGACGACGCCATGGACGACGACGTCGAGCTATCAAACCAACAAAAATCTCTATGAATTAATCGAGATGTTAATTAATTTCAAGCTATCATGAGAGAGGAGTACATACGAACTACATGTGATGGTGTGAAGAGGAGAATGGAATGGGATGGAATGGGATGGAATGGTGAATGGATGAGATGAGGGAGGTAAGTTAGTAGAGATAGCTTTTTAAGGGACAGAAAGGCTGCATTAAAAGTTAGGGGAAGCCGATCGATCGATCTCTGCTTCAAAAACCTTTGCATCTCTTTATCGCGTCACTGCTTGCTAACAGTGTTTTTGTATACGTACATGCATGCTGCTGAGATGGTCGACGTCGACTACTCACAAACTTAGCCACACACACATCCATCCATCTGTCTACTCATCGATCTACTCCGGTTCAAAAATATAAGTATTCGGAAATAGATTTGACACTTATGATGAATCTGGACTAAACATATGTCCAGACTTGTATTAGCGATTGTGTCAAATCCACCCTATAACAATTGAGCAATTTTATCATCGTTAGAAGATATCAAGAGGTATAAATTTGATACCTCTGAGTACCTCAAGTATAAGTACCAAATTTTACCCTAAGATTTTAGTATTTCTCGGTACCTACTCAAAAACAGTAAAATTATTCATAATAATTATATTATTGGACTGATGGTGTGTATCTATCTATCTGGCCCTGAGTACGTACGTAGATGCATTTCCAAGTCATGAAGCATCTTTTCTCTGATCGATCTTCCACTGGTCCATCAGTTATTCAGGTGAATGCAGGTATATACTTTATGAACACAAGATACGGCCGACGGGTTGCTACGGTGTCCTCACTTCGACTCGATCTCTTCAGAGTTTCAGACTTCAGAGTTAGCTCTTCAGGGTTTAAACACTGAGCCAGTACTGCAGTACAATGACAGTGTGTACAGATATATGGTTGGTCACTTGGTTGCTTGCTTAGCTTAAATGATGTGCTCAGATGATCAGTACTAACTGTACGAATGCATATCGCTGTCAGTGCCCCTGGCCTCTCTGCAGAAAGGAATTAAACTATTAATAACCTGCAATGATGCATTAATATTTTGATCAGCATATATATAATTAATATCATGTCGTGTTAATGTCAATCAGCGAGTAACTACTAATTAAGCGTATGATACTGGTGTATATAGCGTGTGCTAATACAGATACGTAATCGTCGAACTCACAAGAATAAGTACGTACGTATAGTCCTACTGCTAAATGCTCAGAGAGCAGACAAAGCTAAGCTAGGATGTTGATATGATATACGTGCTGCTGTTGCTGCACGGACGGATGCGCCGCAGAAGATCCGGAGCGGAGTCAGTAAAGCAGGCCGCGCTTGCGTGGGGGAAACAAGAAGGTGTGTGCGTGGGGCTCGGATCGTCTGCGCCGCGCCGAAAGCCAGACGCGCCGTGCGGCCACACGCGGCGGCTCACGAGCTGGCCGGCGCGGCGTTCGTGTGTGCTGTTTCGTTGGCTGGTGATCGCGGGGCGATGTTTGCATGGGAGCTGACCTGTCAGGGACGACGTTGTCCACGTCGAATGGGGCCCGTGGCCCAGTTGTCACGTAACGTCGACACGGCCGGGCCGTTCACGGGGGTGGCCATGCATGGGCCTGCATGTCAGAAGTGACGGCCGATCGAGCTAGACGTTTGTCTGCTTGATGGGTGTCGATCGACTTGTCGACCAACCAACATGCCTATCATTAAAAAAATAGTAGACATAATAGCAAGCACAAATGTTAAATCTACGATTTAAATTCAAATGGACAGGTTCAGTTAAGCTATGTTCACTTCACATTCTGCATGTAGCTTAGCTTGTGCTTCAGTTCAGTGTCGTCAGATCGTCTTGTCTCCGTTTGTTGTTAGGTTGATCATTATTGTTGATGTGGCATGCAACGGTCAACTGGCCAGGCAGTCACGGCGGCTTTCGGTTACGTGCATTGCATGCTATTACTTGCATGTGTTGATCAACTGCTGACGCGCATATATGCCCGCTTGTATATGTAGCAGCATATGTTTATTCAGTTAGGATGTGTATATGAGTGTCTGTTAAGGGCTTGTGGTGTGTTTTGTTTTTTGTATCCATCGTATCGTATGGCCATTAGCCAATGGATAGCTCAGTTTGACAGTTCCTTAGCAGCATGTGGCACAGTGCATGCAGTAGTAGTCACTAGTCAGTGTACAGGCTAACTCTAAAGTGTGTATAGCTGCAAGCAAGCATGTGGGCAGTGTCGGCGACACGCTCCAGAACCAGTAGTGCACAGTAGGCGACACGGTCCAGTAGTGTTCCTAGCCGATTGACTTGCTCCCAGGAGGCAAGTAGGCAAAGAGCCAGAGAATCCACGCAGAGACAGACACCGTCCCGGCCGTCCGGTCTTTGCAACGGGCCGCACCGGCCGTCATGGGCTCTAGTACACAACGTGACGTGCTGGGTACTGTCCGCGAAGACGGAAGTAGCGAACTTCAAGTACACTACTATTCAGCAGCAGCAGCAGCAGCAGCAGCAAGTCGACAAGCTTACGTTTTCTCGCAACACAAGACTCTCTGTCTCGGGCATTCAGCTCGGCCAGTAGTTAACAACAACTAAATCATGGGCAGTGGCAGGAGGAGGAGTCGTGGATCAACCAAGCCCGTGATGTTGTCGTACTACCTGCGTCGCGACTCAGGCTCCTGGGCCGAGGAAAAAGGCCTGTGTTTAGGTGGGCCGCATACCCATCGTTTTTCGGCCATCCATAGCGCGCGCGCGGTCGAGCCGTACACTCGTGCTGATCGGCGCGCGTCTGTGTGTGTGCGCACCCGGCGTCGAAACCGCACGCACTGGCCGGCGGATGGACGAGCGCCGCGTAGTCAGCCCTGCGCGGCGCGCGTCTGTGTGTGTACGTGCATGCACCCCCTCGGAAACCAAGGCCATATGCACATCGAAACCGCACGGTGGCTCGACGAGCGCGCGCGTCGTACGTACGTATATAGTAACGTACGTGATCGGCTGCCAATCTCATGCGCGCGCGCGTGGCCCGGTGAAAAGGGCAAGAAAGCGAGCTCGCGCGCGGCGGAGGCCGGATGCACGGTTTGGTCTGGCGCAAGGCCGCGACGTGTGGGCGGTGAGTTTCTTGTTGGGGGGCGCGAGCGTGTTTGCCTTTTGACGGCGGGAACAGGGAACGAAGGTGCGGTTTTGTTCTCCGAGCAATATCCACCTGGGTCGAGGCCCAGAACCTGTGTCGAGTGACTCGAGTCTCAGCGGCTCCAGGATATGACAACTAGTATAAAAAATGGCCAAGACACGAGAAGGTTCCATGGAAAACCAGCAGGCAGGAGTCCACGGTATAGCTGCCCCAACCGCCCGAGGTTGTGCTGATTCGACAGGAAGCCAATAGCAGAAAGTAGGACATGAAAACAAGGAATAAATTCGTTAGGCTAAACATCGAATCGTCAAGTTGTCAACCAAGTATAAACAACGAACTGCTCTTGAGCAACTTCGCTTAAATATGTGTTCTGAATTTCAATTCATTATGCAATATATTCTGATTATTTCCTAAATAGAACTTCAAGTCTTTTATATATCTATGGTAATGACAATCCCCTTCTAACCGCAAATCAGAATTGTCAATTAGACACACACAACAGATAAACCAGCCCGACCATCATCATCATCATCCATGGAGCTAACCACCACCGAGACGACGACGAACGTGCACCACCTGCACGTACCCGTGGCCAACCACACGCTCACCGTCATCGAGCGCGACGCAACGCACGACCCAACCACAGGCCACGCCCTCACCGGCTCATGGCTCTGGGACTCCTCCCTCGTCCTCGCCTCCCACCTCGCCACGCTCCACCACCTCGTCAACAACGCCACCGTCCTCGAGCTCGGCGCCGGCGCCACGGGCCTCCCGGGCGTCGCATCCGTCGCATGCCACGGCGCCGCCCGCTGCGTGCTCACGGACTTGGGTCCCCTCCTCCCGTGCCTCAGGCTCAACGCCCTCGCCAATGGGCTCGTCCCCGATCTGCAAGCGTACGTGCGTGAGCTCCGGTGGGGCGAACAGCTGGAGACCGATTTGCGGATTGACGTTGTGCTCATGTCCGACGTGTTCTATGATCCCGGTGATATGCCGGCGATGGCGGCCACGCTGCGTGGGGTGTGGAGGGAGGATGATGGTGGTGGTGGCACGGTGGGGTGGGCGGCGAGCGAGTCGCGGGACGGCGTGGAGGAGTGCGTGGAGGTGTTGCGGGAGGAAGGGTTTGAGGTGGATGAGGTTGATAGGGTGACGAGGCCGCTGCTGCGTGACGGCGAGCAGGTCGCCGACTTCGCCGTGTTTCGTCTCCGACGCCGGCAAAGCGCGGCAGCTACAGCCGAGGTTGACTTCACTTTGTGACTTGTGTAAATGCCAAGTTAATTTGTAACTGCACCCAAGGTTTACAATACTTACAAAACCCGGTCCGACTGAAAAATACGCACCACTCGGTTTTTCGATCAAGTTCAAACTGATTTTAATTTTTCAACAAAATTTGTTCAGATTTTATGGTCCTTTGCTTGTTTACCAACAGTTTTCAGGAAAACCAGAGATACCGGTCGTGAGCGTTTTTTTGATCCTGACGCATCACATTATATTTGGCCTTTCCTTTCCCAAAAGCCATTTTGGCCTTCTGTCCCAGCAATCGTCGGATTATTGCTACTTGTAAATGAATTTGCGATGGAGATGGGATAATTCCACTAGGAGTCAACGAAACAAAGACATGCATGCAACTATATATGCAAAGCTGCTGATCAAAACTACTGTAGGTAGGTAGGTACCGTAATATACCGTAATACCGTATACAATGAGTTCTTGAGAAGGAATTTCGTAGCAGAAGCATTTACAGTTGGAAGGGTTGCTACATCATAAAGTCTCTTCATGTGCTAGTTTTCACTCTTCTACTCCAACACAACAAAAATCTCCATTCCTGTGTGTAAAGGCCCAAAAGAAAAGAAAAGAAAAACCACAGTAACATTTTCCCAATCTTATGAAACAAACACCCAGTTGTATTTGTCTATCGATCCACTTACAGATGTACACTAATAATTTTGTGACACTGGACTCTAGAGCCCTAGAAAGCGTGAAAAGCGATCCGCAAGGTTTGCAATGACAAACCCAGAAAACACCTGCAACAGCACATGTAGGCAGGGTAAGGCAAACAAGATTGATCTAGAACAGATAAGGATGAAAGAACTAATCAGTCAGATTTTAAGTTCTAAGAACACAAGTTCGTCTCCACTTTTACCTAATTGAAAAATGGTTAATGAAGCATTTTGACATGAACAGAGAAAAAAAAAACAATCCTGAGCTTGAGAACATCAGTTACCTGGAGAGAACCAAAAATATAGACTGCCGAATAATGACGGCCATGAATGATCATATCAGCCACCATTGCTAGTGGAATTGTGAGTGACATGCCCAAGGTGGCCACCAAGGGAGTAGTCCAAACAACAGAAAGTGCCCTGACCAGAAGTTCTTGTCAAAAATAGCACAACTAGGCAACAATATAATAAAATGTTATCCTTGTTTAGTGCGTACCAGAAGTAGTCTGACAGTACACTTCCAATAAGGCCGTTTGCCAACACCACTTCATCCACTTTAGCTGAGTGGGGCATTGAAAACTTTGGTTCGATGCCTAATGCGGTCAATGGCCAGACTGAAATAAAACAGAGAAATTTAGCATATCTGGATCAAAGAACCAACAATGGGATACATGAATGGTCTATGTTCTTTAACAAAACTATGAAAGACATGGCACCAAAGGCTTGTGTCCTACGCAGTAGACTAGAATACCTGAATAAAAAAATTATTTGCATGGACGATGCTGAAGAAAGAAAATTTCAGACTATGAACAAATAAACAGACCCTCTAGCAGTATATGAGATGCCCACACATGACATCCTTAGGGATTTTCATTTTATAGATGCTAGTTTGTACAAAACACTGTTTGAAACATGAATGTTTCAGACTTTTCGTTCAATCAGTTTTAATAGGTTAACAGGGAAAATCTTACCAAGCCACCAGAGAAGAACAAGACTGAAAAGTCCAAGGTAGCCAAACAGTTTTTGGACATCAACCTTCTCTCCTTCCTCTCCGGCGAACTTTTTTAGAAGCACTGCAACAAAGTTGAAACAATTAGCAGTTGAATCAAGACAGATCAATTAAGGGAAGTAAAAGAACTAACCAGTGAATAGGCCATATGACATAGCTGACAGAAGACCAAACATGTCACCTAGAAGAGTTCTCTGTGTGGCGCTGCATTCATGATGTTAAACATTCGTGGTTAACAAAGTGAGTTGTGTCTCATTACAAAATCATCTACATGATCATAAATTTCATCCAGTATGTCACATGAACAATGGAATATATAGTGCTTTTTTGATGCAATTATATTTATATGAAAATCAATTCAGTTGCAGCAACCAACTTACTACAAGCAAGCAAGTGCAGGGGCTTTATAAGCAATTAAGCACAGCAAATTACACGGGAACAATTTTTAAGGGTTAAACACACTTACCCAGAATTGCTAACTTCTGATTCATCTGATGCCCAAGTCTGCCCCATGGTTGTCATTACCACACCAGCCATGCTAATAAAAACAGCAATAACTTTTGCAGCATTTATAGAATCTTGGCCAAGTAGCACACCAATGAAAAGAGTGAAGAGCCCTGACGTTGAAGATAGTACAGTTGTACTAGCAACACTAGTTCTTGCAAGTGCAGCATTTGATAAGTACTGCACCCATTAAACATAAGTGAAAATGAGTAACCTTCACTGGTCAAACTACTGTTTGTATGGTTGAAATCAAATGGTTCCATGAATAATAGGGAACAGGTAAATAATAGAAAATTACCTCCGTCACAAACCATATGGGGCAAAGATACAATCCATACATTGCAATCTGCTTGGTGGAAAGTTCTTGCTCCTTGAAAACATCATCACATTCATTGATTCCACAGATAAGTGGTTTTGCCTCTTCTATTACAGGAATATCCACATCAGTATAGTTTATGACAAGAGTCTTTTGCGATTCCATTTCCAGCATCTTCTGGAATTCACCATTCTTTAGAGGAGCACTACCACCAAAAGAAGATTTGTTCATGACTTTTGAAGCTCTACTGCTTGAAGAATACCTTCTCAACAAATTGCATATAATATCCTTTAAAAATGACAGAGGTATATAGATAATCATAAGGGAGGCCCCCAGGTAGGTGATTGCAAAGGGCTGCTTGTATTTAGTGAAAATCCCCTGTACACACAAAGTCGAGCTCAGTTGCTGACATAAAATGTTGTTTTATCGTGCAGCATCGAATTTATCGAAACTATAAGAAACAAGAAAGATCATACGTCTTAATTGTGGGTTACGACAGTTCACGTTTTCCTGAGAGTTAAATGCAAATACAAAAGTAATAGCTTGCTTTTTCTAAAATACAATTTTAAAAAACTGACTATTGGTAAGGAGAATAGTACTCTGTTAGATAATAAAAGGGAAAATGTATTGGTTGCAAGAACTAAAATAAGACTTTCTATGTGATACTTAATCATGCATTCTAGGTGAGCAAGGATATCATAACCACCTCCAATAAGGCAGGTACTGGTGATGCCAATTGTGACAGCAACATCAAACAAATTAGGATTTGACACAAGCCACAAGAGGAAAACATAAGAAAATGCCAGGTGCACATCCATGGAGCATCTATAGAAATCCACATGCACGCATTTTGACATATGCCAAAAAAAAAAGATGTATGATGTATCTAGTTGTAAAAACAACAAACTCGCAAGAGGAGGAATTAAAGAATATATAACTCGGTCAGATTCTAACGTTGCCTGAACAATTTTTAATTACATGTCTACTGCGCGAGAGATAAACAAATTAGAGGGAGAAGAATGTTCCAATGTTCCTGATGAAAAATAATCAAATTAATCTGCCGTCAACCAAGCATGAATCCCCGACCAAGATCTAAGAATCCAGCAAAACAAGTGTTAAAACAACAAGCACAACCCGAAGAAACCTCCTCACCTGCGTGACCTCCGCGGAGGTGACCCATATGAGCACAACGGCGACGATGAGGACGAGCCCCGCACGGTACTTGAGATTGGAACCCATATTCACCGCAGCGAAGAAAGAGACCGTCCTATCTCAAAATACTCGAGATTGGAGTGAGCGCCGCGAGGAGGAGAAGAAGGCGGGCAATTTAACCGCGCGGCGGTGGCGCGCTACCACCGCGGTGGAGGCAACATGCTTGCGGCGCGCTGCTCGGTGGTGGTGGGTGAGCTCCTCCTCCGCGGCGGTCCTCGCCTCATCGCCCCCCTCTTCCCTGCTCACGAAAAGAGAGGGGATTCGAGGGGAGGTGGAAGAGGAGGAGAGGAGGTGGGTGGGGTAAAGCGGGCGTGACCTACCGGTGGAAGTTTCTATTTTTCGTTCGTACCACCGAGGCAGCGCAGCGGAGGCGGAAGCCGTGGAACGGCGACGGCGCGGGTGGGCGTGGGCGGGCGCACGAGGATGGGTGGGAGATTTGGGGCGTTTTCGCGTGGTGGGAGATTTGGGTGTCGGTGGGAGTGGGCGTTGCTGTCGAGTTGTGGAGGCGGGGACGGGCAGGGGACGAGGCCAGGAGTGGAGCTCGGCGTGTGTCGCGTTCGGGGATGTGCGTGATGCCGATGCCTATCGCGGCGGGAGCGGGGATTGGCGGGGTCTTGCGTGGGAGCCTTGGAGTGTTCAACGTGTGGAAACACGGTTAGTCACGCACTCGTTAATATGGCAACTAACACACGTGTAGCGGAGTTTAACGGCATAACTAAAACAGTTAAATTCTTATTGAGGTGGAGCATCGGTGCCGGAAACGGCTCCTCTGCCTTTGCGCATATAAAGACAGAGGTCTGTGGAGTCGTGCCTTGAGGATACTCTCAGCCGTTTGATCCACCACGAACGACCTAGATCGGTCCTAAACAGTGAATTTGCTCGGTAATTTTTTACTGTTCAGCACTGTATATGTAGTAAATAAAGATAAATCATTATTCTATAATGTAGCGGTAGACCTATTTCACTGTTTCTATCTACTTTTGCTGTCTTGCTGGTCAATGGCAGAGGAGGCAGATCTGTCTGTGCCTACATTCACGTGCAATTTTTAACATCGTTCTTTTATATATATATATATATATATATATTGGTTATTCCTTCCTGTAAAAGGTAATTTAAGAAAAACTCCAAACACGAAAGGAAAGACATTTGCATTGATGTGTACTAAGAAGAAAGAGTGCATTCAGTGGGTTTGAGGGGTGCACCGTCGTAAACCCCATCAACTACGCTACGCACAGTCTACAAAAGGTAATTTATTTATGTATTTAGGGTTCTGGACGTTTTACAGTTTATACCAAGATCTTAGCAAACGTATGAGCGTTTTACACGGAGAAGTATTATGCACGTCGTCTGCGTGACAGCATGAGGGTTCAGTGTGCCTTAACTTAGAAGTCCTGCAAAGATGATCGGCTGTTTCAAGGAGAATTGACAAACGAACGTTCAGGATCTACTACTTAACTCAGACAGTAACTTCAGCTGATCGAGCTATTAGCTCTTCGCATGAAAAAATTGTTGGAACGAAATCAATGCATGGAGTTATGGTGATAAACGAAAGGTTATCAAGTCACCGAACAGCCTGTCGGTTACTAACAACAGCAGGGCATTTTTCAGCTTCAGCTGCAAATTACAAAGGCAAGTAGGAAGAACAACCATTGCCAACCTTTGCTTTCTTGCTTTGCAGCCAACCTGACGAATAGCTACTGCAAAACAAACGGATGGCCTACCTTTGCTTGAAGAGATAAAGAAGACGAATGAGAATTAGAGGTTATTTGGATCCAGTGACTTTTTTTTTAAGTTCGTGTCTCATCGGATGTTTACTCGTTAATTAGGAGTATTAAATATAGATTGATAATAAAACTAATTGTATAAATAAAGGCTAATTCGTGAGACGATTTTTTTTAAGCCTAATTAATCCACGATTAGCAAATGTTTACTGTAGCATCACATTCGCTAATCATGGACTAATTAAGCTCAATAAATTTATCTCGCAAAATAGTTTAAAATATGAGGTGGGTTTTATTAATAGTCTATATTTAATACTTCTAATTAGTGTCCAAACATCCGATGTGATAGGGACTTTAAAAAAAAGTCCCTGTATTTAAAAACTGTGGCGTTATTGACCAGACAAAGTTTGTCGTTGTAATATTTCTGATTCGGTGGACCATCATATGTCCCCATTGCATTAGTTATGTGCAACATACAGTTGGAACGGACGGTTATCTTACTGTTTTTTTACTATATAAAAGGTAATGCAGTAGTGTGCTTAATGCATCATTTGACTGCAACCTGACCTCTGAGAGTATGGAGTGATCTCCAAATAAAAATTCATTCCATATTAACTTAAAAAATTTTCAGGTAGGGTGGACTTATCACTTGTCAGTATATAACAATGGTATCCGGTGTCGGGTGACCATATCCAATCAAACTTAAATAAGGGAGATCTCTCATCTCTGAATAAGAACATATGGACAAGTCCTTATCTGACAGCGATGCAAAGCGGCATAGATGACTGCCTGATCTGAAGATATCACCAGAGAGAAGCCAAGTTCATTTAAATGCAACAGTGCGAAAAGTTTCAGAGAAGTGAACAATGTCTTTGCTGGACACAACTGTTGGTGTCATTTTCATGCAACATAAGCAAGTGAGCCTATAGTTCACTGTTGCGTGCACACAAGGAACATACCCAAATGCAGTTAAGGAATGCAGATTATCCAGGCGCACCTAATTAAACTATCTAAGCAAGTAGGAAGTGTGCGTTTATGATCTCTCACTAATTCTTCATTTAATCGAGCCGGGATAGTTGGGTAAGATTAATAATGCAGAAGTGCAGAACAAAGAGGAGACGAGAAGTGATTCACTGACATGCAGGGCCCATCGCATGAAACTGACAGATTTGGTCCACATTTTAGTGTTAGTTTAGTTGCTGGCCAACGAAGCTTAGCTAGATGGAAAGCAAGACTTAGCGTGCATGCTCTGCTGTGTGTTCCTTTCATCGTCAGAAAAGGGTCGGCGACTCGGCGTGTTGATCAGTTGCAGATGCAGAGTGCAGAATGCAGATAGGCAGATGCCTCACTCTTCAAGTGTTCGGTCGGTGGAATGGAATGTGCAGAATCAGCTTAGGATGGTGATGTGCGAACCATTACGTAACCAGACATCAACTAGTAGCTTATTTACAAGTCGCAGCTAATGATGCGTATCAAGCTTCGTCCTGGAAACATGTGTTGTGGCTCAAGCCTCGTTGTGTATGGAAAGAATCCGTAGGGCCTGTGCTGTTTGCTGAACTGAAGCTGCAAAGGTTCAAGACTTCAAGTTCAGGTTTTCTCTGTCCAAATCTCCAAATGCTCAAGCTTCTTCAAGTCGGCAAACATGGGTCAGATATTCAGATCAGAGGTACACAGAATGACCAGATCTGGATCTTGGGACCTCATTAATTGTTTAGATGTTCTTGCTCATCTGTAAAGTTGATCAGGGATGGGCATGCCCTTACCTCTTAGTACAAGTTAACAATCTACAGAGTACGTGGCTGCAGCCATTCCATACTGAACACTGTGGCGTTTATTTAACAGGCTTGAGCTTCTGAATCATTTTGTTCTCGCTACATGAGCTGGTTGTTTATTCAGACTACATGTTTACGTACAGTCCTTGTGTTTTCACTCATCTTCCAGCGCAAAAAAGAGACTCAAAGCTTTTCAGCCTGCTAATGGCACGGCATAGTTTGCACCTGTTAATCAGTTTGGTACTTTGATGGACATAGTTTGGAATTTCTCGAAGGTATCCTATGAGAAATGGATTAGGTTCAGGCTCTCCTAGATCCTAGTAATTATCCTGAAATTTTCTAACTCTGTATTTACTACAATTCAAGTTTGAACAATGCCCTGTCGAGGTTGGCGCCGCATCTCCACAATTCTAAATCAAACGTACTGTCTCCGTTTCAAATTACTTATCGTTTTAGTTTTGTCCTAAGTCAAAACATTTTAATATTTGACCACTAATTTATAATAGCTCATATAATTTGACATATTATTGTTGACATTTTTAGATTCACCATGAAAAATATTTTCATAATATATAACTAACATGGTATTAAATTACATAGAATTTTAGAAATTAATGGTCAAAGATTAACATACTTGACTTAGGACAAACCTAAAACGACAAGTAATTCGAAACAAAGGTAGTAGAATGGTTCATGTTTATGCAAACATGTTATACAGCTGAAGACCAAAGTTAGCAGAATTCCTGAAGAAAGATCTGCTTGGCAGGAACAAATTGTGAGATTGTAAAATGCACATCGCACAGAATAACGAGAGCATAAGTGCAAAACCAAAGATTGCCAAAAATTGTTTTCTCTATATCTTTTGCCCATCCATGGTGACATGGAGTACAAGCAGAACAATACAAAATCGGGAGTAACAAAACAAAATCGAGAGGAGAATGGTTAAGGGAGACAGAATGGCCGGTATCAGCATGAGAACTCTACCACTAGTAGAGATGGCATTCAATTACTGAAAGGAACACATCAAAAAATTCGGTTCCCTTTTCTCTCACTTCTAGATATTTCACTTACTTCCTTGCCCAATAAAATCTTAAACACCAGCATGATAGAGCACCTCACAATCAACGGGTAACTTCCAGTTTACGAGTACCATTGACAAGAATATTGACCTCCTTCCCTTTGGGTGACAGGCTGTTGAGAAACTTGCCAACAAAAAGAACCCTTGTTCAACTGAATCCATAGGTCACTGAACGGACTTAGTGGCTGTCCAATGACCTGCACTTTTCTCTGGGTGGAACTACATGGCATGCTCATAGAATAAGTGCCATTGATGTTTGTTCCAAATCAGACCGCAGTTGCTCTTTCACAAGCTTTGTAGTAAAGTGTTTTCTGCACATAGAAGAGCATGTATGCCTGAGAGGTTCTGATAGTATGCTCTTCAACTCTGGTTACCCAGGCATCATCACATTTGTACCAGTGATTGTTTAATCTGAGATATGTCACATAATGACCAGCTTCTAGTTTACCACTATGTGTGATAACTGCAAATATTTCGAATTCTGATGAAAATTCAGAAACTGAATCTGCATCACTAGCTTCTGACGGAAATATACGGTTCCCAAATCTGCTTCTGAGAATAGAGGATGATAGATACGGTGACATGTCAAGAGAAAAAGGAAACTGCAAACAGTGATCAACCTTCCTTGACATTTTCTTAACTGAAGAATGCTCAAACCTCTTAATGTGAAAGCAGGAAACTAATGGAAGCCTCCGGATGGACATTTGCTTCAGAGACTCTTGCCTCTCCTTGCAACGTTCACAGAAGAACTTCTGATCAGCATCCAACCTTTCAGCCCTTGTAAACCGCTCCAAACATCTCATCAGTGTCGACACCTTGGAATTTGAGCCGCCTGAGCTTCGCTCTCCATTCCGCACATGGAGCTTTGGGTTCGCAACACCGAGAGAACTGTTATATCCAGCATCCAATTCTAGAGAGATGTCCATACAGGGTTCAAAAGTTGTTGATGTGAACCCACAATGTGTACAGGTGACATCTGATCTCAAGATGCCGGAAAATACCCGGTGAGCAATGCAACAATCTCCATGGCCTATTAGGAGAGAAATCAGACAATACAATTAGAGATATAACAGCACATCCTCCTCAAGATAAATCACAATTCAGTTTATCAAAAGCCAGACATATTATGTTCTCCAATGCCTCCAGAAAGGCAAAGCCATTGGTATGATTTGTTCCCCACTATCCAGAGAGTACATGACTGCTAATCTAGTATTCTTTTCCACCACTTGTACTATTTGCATTTTTATGGCGAGGAACCTGCGGTTGGGTCATCCTCCAAAGAAAAGCAGGGACCGACAAATAAAAAGAGTAGAAAAGCAGCCAAAAGTTTTTACTAATCACCATACTACCAGCAACAGATGGATTTGGATGCACCTTTTGGCTCGCAAAGAAAAAGGTGTTACCATAGTCTAATTACTGCGTACACAATGTATCATCCCTACACACAATATCTTAATTCAGTCTAATTAGAGCTCAAAGGTGCACCGTCCCATAACAATAAACTGATATTTCACTCTTCTTTTCTGTTCACATATCAATTCAGTCGAATAGATGGAGAAGATTTAAGTGAAATAATAGCAGGAGAGCAAGCCAACTACCTTGGGCATGTGATTTGTGCTGATCATCCTTTATATTTTCATGGATATGATCAAGGATGGAGATAAAAAACTCATGTGCATCCTGTTGCTCGTAGCTCGCAAGATTTGATGCATGCTGCCACCAACTAAAAAACCATAATGACAATAATCAGAAGAAAATCAATCATTTTAAGTCATGGACCAGAATAAAGTAGTATGCAGTGTTACTGTGCAAGTCCATGCCCCTCAAACCAGATGGGGGGCAAAAAACAATCTCATAATTTTAATTTCACATAGATAAACTACAGTTTTAAGAACTATTACTTCAACATTTTTACATCACAACTCTTCCTAATGACCCTTTCTGTCACAGTCACAATATGATGAGAATAGCTTGCTGAATATCCATAGGGCAGAAACAAATAGGATTAAATTGTAATAAATGGTAGAAACACAAGCACAAATATACCCTGGTAAGGTTTCAGCAACCCTACCAATAACTTATGTACCTGCCACATACTTGCATACTATCCTTCCCAGCAGAAAGATATGAATGTCATTGCACAGAACTTAATTCAAATAATGCAATATACTCATATAACTTGGCCATATCCAATGACAGAGCAAATAGCTTCAAATGCACCTGATAGAAGGTGCTGTGAAGAATTAAAAGCTGGTCATGCATATGGAGTGCCTGTACTTGATACATGATCATATTTCAAGACAAGAAACGCTAAACATGCCAAATGTACTTTAAGACCATATGGCAGCCTCAGAACCTTATCCTGTATATTCTAAATCAAAATATATAATGGCTCGTCGAACAGGTCAAGTGCATCCAAACGTGAAACCATTACCCTTTCCAGGGGAACATATGGAACAGATCTTGCCGTTTTAGTAGCATATCTTGCTCACATCGTCCCATTTCATGTTAACTGACAAGTACTCTAGTTACAATTGCACCCTACACAACACAATGACGATCTACGTCAATCAGATTCAGATCATAGCGTGCAAAAAAAAACCACTATCATTTGCAAGAGACTGATATACAATCAAATCCCAAACAAGATTCCTTCCTCCACTGTTACAAATACATCACGCACCCATCTTATAACGGATTCATCATAACTTTCCATATACGCAACGAACCCAACAAATAAAAAGGCAGCAAACCACCCAAACGGCATCAACCAATGCACAGAACAGAGGCGCTAGATCCACAGACCTATAGAGGAAATTGGCGGGGCTGTATGGCGCGCGGTCCCCGGAGAAGGCGGCGGAGTAGATCTGGTCGAGATCGCAGGCGAGGCATGCGGCCTTGTCGCCGCTGGCCTCGGCGGATCGGCGCCTCATGGGCGTCTGGCGCGGGCAGAGGTAGCGGTTGTGGCGATCGGAGAGGAAGTAGTTCCTCAGCGGCGGCGCGTGGAGCAGGGCCTGGAGGACGGAGTTCATGAAGCAGGTGTTGCCAAGGTTGTTGAGCCCGCGGAGCCCCGCCGGCGCGGCGGAGGATGCGGAGGTGGTGGGATCGGCGGCGGCCGTCATGAGCGCGAACTCCGCCGGATCTGGCGCCCACGCGCGGTACTCGACGCGGCGGCGTTTGCGCGGGGAAGGGGAAGGGGAAGGGGATGGAGAAGCTGGAGTAACTCATTAGGGTTTTAGTTATAAGTAATATGTTAGGGTATATTGTGAACAATATGGATA
>CM002482.1:20979362-21028225 GCA_000325765.3 Leersia perrieri
CGGGGCGGCCGAGGGGGCGGACGCGGAGGCAGCGGCGGAGGAAGCGGAGGGAGCGGGTGGTGTGGCGGTAGGCGGCGAGGTGGGGGCATGGCGGTGGGGTGGATGGCGTGGTCATCGGAGATGAGGCGAGGCGGCGCGGTGGTGGTGGTGGTAGTGGAAGGGGAGTGGAGTGGTGGCGGCTGGTGATGGCGCGCGTGGGAGGCGTGGTCGGGACGGTGGTGGCGGTCGTGTTGATGGATGGTGTGTTTTGGGTCATGGAATGATGAGAAACATGGCCTCCTGGATCGCTCTGGGTCTGGGCAGGAAGAGGCGGTTCTGGTGCACGCTAGATCAGATCTATGATCCACTCATTCTAGCCGAACGCTAAAAACAAGGTTAATTTTGTTGTATGTCGTTACATTTTTACGGAATTAGAAAAATAATAATACTATTCACGAAATCGGTGGATACCACTATTATTTTTTTAAAATGGGTTCATGACACCGCCGTTACATTTTTCATCCACCTCATCCTTTTCCGTCGCCTAAGGCTATATTTAGTTTTAAAAAAATTTCCCAAAAACATCACATCGAAAACAAAACTAATTGCATAATTTAGATAGAAATCACGGGACGAATCTTTTAAGCCTAATTAGACCATGATTAACCAGTAACCTACATGTGCTAATGACGGTTTAATTAGGCTTAAAAGTTTCGTCTCGCGATTTCCAGGCTAGCATTGAAATTAGCTTTTTCATTCGTGTCCGAAAACACCTCCCGACACCCGGTCAAATGTTTAATGTGACGACCAAATCTAAAAATTTTTACCAACTAAACACACCTTTATGTTAAGTTAGCAGTACAGAGACAATTTCCTATGATAATGTTCTATCACAATTGGAAAGTCCTCACATCTATTAACATATTTATCATTGAAATTAATCTTAGCTTATCCCTTGATTTACCACTTATACTTTGGTCATATTACAGTTATATGCTATATATGGATGTTATTTCTTCTTCGCAGTGCTTATGCTTTTAAGGTTGTGGCACACCTTATGTCCCTGTTTGGCTGGAATATTCAGCCAGCCAGCCAACCAGCAACAAGCAATCTCTTATACTAAAATCATCCAGCCCCAGCCATTTTCAGCCAGCCGAACAACATGGCCTATGTTTCAAATTATCACTTAGCTAAGATAATAAGGTCCCCTCAAGAATAAGTGATGTTATACTCCTTCCGGTCACAACAACATGTTGTCGTCAAAGTTGTTGCCTAAAAAAAGTTGTACCTTCATTTAAATTTACTTGTTGTTTTGGGTTTGTCTATTAAATTTTTGAAATTCTATGCAGTTAAATAACATATGAACCGCATATTATGAAAGTATGTGTCACAATGAATCAAAA
Source organism: Leersia perrieri (assembly GCA_000325765.3). Classification (NCBI taxonomy): domain Eukaryota; kingdom Viridiplantae; phylum Streptophyta; class Magnoliopsida; order Poales; family Poaceae; genus Leersia; species Leersia perrieri. The sequence continues at coordinate 20,980,745 of CM002482.1, forward strand.
ATATAAATCTTATGATGTCACTTTACGAGCTTATTGAAATCAATGGTCAAAGATTAATATATTTGACTTAGGACGAACCCAAAACGACTAGTAACTTAAAACGGATGGAGTATGGTGTTATCTGGACTATCTAGTTTGGATATAACATGGTATGATAAATTTGGTGTGCAATATACTTTTGCATATGCAGTTTTGCAATGCGTGAGGCTTAGCTTTGGCTTTATTTAGTTTTCAAAATATTTTTTCCAAAAACGTCATATCGAATATTTGGACATATAAATAGAGTAACAAATATAGATAAAAGAAAAAAAGTAATTGCATGGTTTGGATGGAAATTGCGAGATGAAACTTTTGAGCCTAATTAGGCCATGATTAGCCATAAGTGTTACAATAAGCTATATGTGCTAATAACAGTTTAATTGGGCTCAAAAGATTTGTCTCGCGGTTTGCAGGCTAGCCGTGAAATTATTATTTTCATTCGTGTCCAAAAACCACTCCCGACATCCGGTCAAACATTTGATATGATGTTTTTGAAAAAAAACTTTTACCAACTAAACAAGGCCAAATGTGCTGCAGTAACTATGCTTGTCGCATCAGCTCAGACTTCTACCTAAGCTTTTGTATTCGATTTCTCAGGGGAAAGTAAAGAAACAATAGACGATGGATCAAAATGGATCAATGTGAGAAAACGGACGTGCTGTATATGCTGTGATACTCCAATTGACTCTCTTTTGTACATGTTTGTTTTATAAATGCCTTTTTTCTCTAATATGTGCATGTCTTTCTTCTCTAATAAAGTACTAATAATTGGTTATTTTCCTCCCTGTTGGGGTGTTGACTGTCAGATGTGGGCACATGTGTACATGTTCAAAATGCGCCAATGAGTTGGTTCGAAGTGGAGGGAAATGCGCGCTGTGCCGTGCACCCATAATTGAGGTGATCCGAGCATATTTCATCATGTAGATACAGAGAAAGGAAGATAAAGAAGAAATGTTTCCCTTTTTTTTACCTAGAGAGTGTAGGTGCCGGTGGATGTATGATTATATTCAATATTCGGTATGCCTGTGTTGTGTGTCTCCTCTCTCTGATGCGTTTCTCATTGTTTCGTTGGTTGGGGGCCTGTCTGCCTGCCTTGATGTAATATATTGTTTTGGGTGGCAGAAAGTGTTTTTGTTTGGGAACTGGGATTACGAGAGGCAACTAATACATTTCACAACTGATCGATCATTTGAACAACGGACGGACTGATTGATGGTATACCTTCGAAAGCAATATTACTGCACAAGTGCCCATTATTGTTATCTATCTCATCGTTTTGATGTTTCCTGACTCCAGGTGTCCAGATTCATAGTCTAAAAAAAGTTATATTTACAGATGGAGGAAGGAAGTTGCATTTATAAGAAATAGAATAGTGTCTTTTCTACGTATATTAGTCCTGAATGTTTAGAGAGAAAATCTTGCATTTAGAGATTGATATTATATATATGTAAGACAAATGATTAAAAGCAAAAAATAATCATATATCATAAACCTACATTATGAAGGAGATGGAGTACTAGTAACTAATAAGGCATTGAACACCTAGTGACATGGACATAATGCGTGTGGTCTTAATTATTGAATTCAGCCCTGACATTTTCTATTATAGTCCTTGGTTTATGAATGCATATGAAAGCTCAAATTTTAGCCATAAACCCCTAAAATCCACAAAAGAAATGGGACACTAACCTTGTTTACTCGGTCACTGGCCGCCGCCCGCCGCCGTCCAGGGATCCCCTCTCCCCCGCCGCCGCTTCTCCTCCCCGGAGACGGAGACGGAGAGGACAGGATAGAAGAGGGTAACCCCAAACCTTGCCTCGGGATGGAGACCTCTGCTCCTCCGCCCCCGCTCTCCTCCCCCTCATCGTCTTCCTCCTAAAGCTCTCAGTAAGCACATCCTCTCCTCTACTCCAATCCCATCTTCTTCCTTCTGCAAGCCGCATAGATGGATCTCATCTTTCCTCTTTGTTGGTGCTCTATCTATCTAGGTCCAGTGACAGTGAAAGTGAGATAAGCGCATGGGATCCTCAAGGTAAGTATTGCAACTAGCCGCTCTGCTCCCATTCATTCACCTTCCATGCATTTGCATTTGCATATTCTCCCCCTTCTTGCTGGGGCTCATTTGCACTATCTTTTGCCTGTTTCTCTTCAGAGTTACGCGCGCAAGCCGAAAGTCTCGAGTCGGAGGAGTTGGCAGCAATGTCAATCAACTCTCTCTATAATAATACTGTACTTGCCACTTTTACCACTAGAACATGCCTCTCTATCTCCATAACTCCCAATGAGCAATGACTGTAAAACAACTCTATCAAGTGATAGTTTGATTAGTTGCTGAACAGCGTTGTCTCTAGCATGCTGACTGGGCCTCTTCTTTAACAACTCATTTCAGGTAACAATAACGGGTTCCCAGTTGTGGAGGCATTTGGATCATTTACAATGGATTTGTTTACTCCTAGAAGTGATCTGGACCTCTCTGTCAATTTTACTGATGATACTGGGGATAAATGTGCTCGCAAGAAAAAATTTCTGTTGTTAGGAAGATTGCCAAGCGTTTGTATTCTCATCAAAGTAATTATTGCCTTGTGCACAGTATCTTTAAATACTCACTAGTACTTTGCATGCCCATCAAATTTTGTCATTAGGTTCCTTTTCATCCATTCTTGACATGTTTTTATTATCTTACTTCCAAATGCAAGGGTAGCACATAGACGGATTAAAAGGATGTCAAAACTGACATCATTGCAGATGGTTTTACATGGAGTATACCTCAATTGTCACAAAATCTCATGAAAAAGTGGAAAAGGGCACTACGAAAGTAATCATAGGGGAATTAATTAAAGTCAGCTTATATGAAAATTGGAGCTTTACAATGTCAAACTGGTATGGTTCACTAATGTACCATCCTGACCACATAGTTTTCCTTTTTCAAACAGAGGAAGAAAAAAAAAACTAGTTGTACAATCAATTATGCATATTTCTAAGCTCATCTATCTCCAACAGTAATAGTATATTCTCATTTCCAGGGAATGGGATTTTCTGTGGGGTTCTACCTGTTGTAACTGCTAGGGTGCCTATTGTGAATGTTATTGATCGGGGAACAGGGATTGAGTGTGATATTACAGTTGAAAACAAAGATGGCATGACAAGATCAATGATCTTTAAGTTTATTTCTTCGCTTGATCCAAGGTTTCAGATGCAGATGCTAAGTTACTTGGTAATGTAATCCCTCCTCTTTCTGTTTATGTGATCATCTCCTGATTTGCAGAACTTATGTCCCCTCCCTCAAGGGAAAAAAAACAATGTACAAATGCAAGGTGATGATGACAACAGTGTGTTTTCTTTTGTGTTTGAAGGTGAAGTTCTGGGCTAAGATACATGATGTGAATAGCCCGAGAGAACGAACCATGAGTTCCATGTCAATCATTTCATTAGTTGCCTTCCATTTGCAGGTATAAAGGATTCACAATGCATTGTTTGACAATTATATGATGAGTAGCTGTCTTCCCCATATTTTGTTTCAACTACTGGGTATTAATCAATTTATCTAGCAAACAAGGATGATATTCACTAAAATACTTTTCATATCCTTATAATATCAAGGAGTGATGCCACAGGTTTATGCTGACTTTTAATTGAACAGATGAAATAACTATTTTTACACATTTGCATCATTTTTTAGCTGATGTAGTTGGGTGCTCAAGTTCATGGTACTGCAAGCATATGCATGCCTGGTTTTGGAGTTTGTTGCATTGAACTTCATGAAAGTGGGTGTTTAGTAGTAACTCGTAAGATGAATGCTTAAGCAAATAAACATCGAGGCATTCAATAAGTTTTCCTTGTTTATCTGAATAAATGTAAGTTGAATCTTCTTATCACTTGTGCAATGTGCAGCACAGACCCGGAATCCTCCAATATTACCTCCATTCTCTGCCTTACTAAAAGGTATATTTTTTTATATTTTTCTCTTTGTTTTTCTTTTCATTTACTAGCAAGCTGGCAGCACACTGAGTCACTCTGATCTGATGATGAAATCTCTTGCAGATGGTTCAGATTTTGCAAGTGTCGAGAGGAATGCATTGTCTTTTGAGGGGTTTGGGAGCAAAAATAAAGAAACTGTAGCTGAACTCTTTCTATAGTTGATCAGTAAAGTGAGTTTCTTTGAGATATTACTTTTATTTATTTTGTATGTCTAATTTACATTTCCTTTTTAAAATTATCATTTGTGGACTCATTTAGATGTTCATTACTGTGCCTAGATTCCTTTTGAACTAAGATTTTTCTTGTATGATCGTGTCTTATTTCTATAAGAATTTTGGCTCAAACAAGATACTCCATACTCATCCAGAAATTCTCATATTTTACCCCTGCCAGCAGGATGCATTTGTTGTGATTTTTGTGCTCTTATCTATTTTTATTAAATTGAAAATTACATTACACTATTAATCTCAAGCTTTTTTCAGTATTGCAATCCGACAAGCTTGTGTGTGTGTGCGCTCGCGCGTGCGTGCATTTAGTTTGCCATTTGTATTAGCTTTGACTTGTTTTATAATTGCACCGCCTTAATTATCATTGTGTGATAATTTATTATGGTCACTAATAAGTCACAAATTTGGCCTTTTGTTCTGCAGCTATTATCAGTGGATAGCTTATAGGAGCATGGGCTATGCGCTAGCAACTTTGAAGCATCATGGATCTCTAAGACCTGGAAGAAAGGAGTTGGAAATTAAAATGTAAGCTTTGTTTAAATTATGTATTATTCTTCCAACAAGAATTTCCCTTTACTCTTGTTCATGTAGGTTGAAGATTTCTTGGACCGGTCACAATTTTGCTAGGTCGGTTGGGAAAAAGGAGATGCAGAAGATTTCCAGATGTCTTCGAGATTGTGCTTTGAACTTCTTAGATTTCATGAAGGGTAAACTAGAGATATCAAAGCTGAAAATCCTTCTGTTTGGACGCCTTAAACCATATGAGCTAGTCAGTAAACCTCGCTTAAAGTGTGGCAAGAGAGAACGCAAAGCACAAACAAGCCCAAATAGAAGATATGGGCTCCAAAAGGAAAAGCATGCTGTGCACCAAGTGGGATCAGATCAGCATGCTAATTAATTTTACAATTGCTAAAGCTCCTCAGGTTGTACAACAACATCCCACCCAGGCTAAGGTTAGTACTCAGTGTGTCAACAAGCCAAAGCCATGGCTTGTTATTATCCCATCTGGTTTTGGCTATAGTTTATCGGTTCAGTTGCCAATGGCTCCTCAGCTTAGTCGAGGATTGCTGGGTCCACCACCACCATTTAATTTAGTTCACCTAAATAATGGAGCTCAGCTACAACAGCAAGGTCCGCTTCTTCCATTGCCGTCCAAACAAGCAGTTGGCAGCAACAGTGGAGTTAGTTACGCTGGAGCTCAGCAGCTTCAGCGCAGCGAAAACTAGGATAGTTGCATGTTGTTACTATTGCCTCTGTCTGGATATATAGATAAAAGTGGCTATATTTTTGGATAGACTTGCCAAGTTTTATGGATAAGAAATAGAGTATGAACCCTTTGCATTGGCAAATGGAAATGAGATTGAAAAGCATTTAGTTGCTGGTTAAACTTATTGATTACATCATACGGATCGAACTGTGCTGTTCTTGCTGGTAAGCTGCAGAAGGGATTACATCTAACTATGAGACTATACTGGTTGAAGGTGCAAAACTTTCTTTTTAAAGGCACAGGCATGTGCTCGATTGTAGAAGTATCAAATAGGAGTATGTGGTTTCTGGGTGCTGGACAGAACTATATTTGTGTATGGGCACAGGCGCACAGCCAGTAATGGCAACCATATTATGTGTCCGTCACCAAACGCAAATGACGCAAAGTGACTGAGCTATGTTGGAGCCTGCACTGCAGGTAGATGGGTGTAGAATGTCTATCTATAGTTTGTCCTGTATTTCTTCTTATTCATGACTGGTAGGAGAAATGTTTGGGTGTGGCTGTGTTTTTGCTGTATATACAGTAGATGATTTGATGCCCCAGCGGGCCTGTATGCTGTATGCTATGTATATGCAGGACAGGACAGTGTATGGATCTATGACGATGATGCCTGTATGAATGCATGATTGGTGAAAGTATTAACTTTGGACATGATATATTGCTGTGCTTGTGTTGTTGACCAAGTTAATACGGGCACATGGCTGTATACATGTGTGTTGTGCTGCTTGTGCACGACCATGTACGCAAGCTGGCTTGGAGGGATGGATGATGCATGGATTGACGCAAGCTTGGCTTGGATTGGCCGGCTTGCATGCATGTTGGTTCGGTGGTGCCTGTCGAGAGCTTGGCCACAAGGAAGAAGCTGGCTGGATGGATATATGCTTCGATAGCAAGCGAGCATGTCCTCTGGGCGCACCGCTCCCCTAATCTGGAGGCAAAGCAGGCTATCGCCTGTCGAGGGGAGGAGCTCCTGAATGTAGTTAGTAATTAGTTCCTTTTTTTTCTTCCTCCCCCCCTGTACTGTACTTCTCACAATCCTGTAATCTATGTTTTACGGCAATAAAGTTCAGGCCAGCGCAAAAGCTTGCCGTAGTTTCCATCAAAAAAGCAAGCGAGCATGCATGGTTTGGTTCACGCAAGCACAGAGATCGATAAGGAATTCGTGTTTGGTTCGGCGTGGATGCCGGATTTTCAAAGAAATTTATGAGAGAAACTGTAAATACTCTCTCCCATCCACAATTGATAACGTAATACGTTCTAAAACGGTATTTCATAATTGATCAACTTATATTGCTGTGGGAGCCACTTTTGTTTTTCCTACCTAATTCAAATAGAAATCATTGACCCCAACCATATATGCATGTAAACTCTACACAACTGAAACAATGTATGCGCCTCTTGAGTTCTTTGTGCATGTAATTGCAACTGAAATGAGGAAAGCTGGGGATACTTGATGTATGCAAATTAAAGTGACAATAATACTTGATGATGCCTTGATGCAACATCTAAATACGTTTATTAATTGTTAACGGAGGGAGTGGTTTAGATTTTGAGAGATTAATTTCTAATTGGATTTAAAGAGATCTATGGCATAAACAGTGAGGAAGACTAACCCTTAAGATTAGCACGCAATAAATTAAGAGATATGAACACTCTTTATATGAGAATTTTGTAAGAGTAGAAAGGGGTGCTTTGGATGAATCACTACAAGAAACTATTTAATATATGACGAAATTTGACGAAATTTTCGTGACGTTTTCAGATATCGTCATGGATATACAACTAGGGATACAAGGCCCATAATATCGTGACAGTTTATCAATTTCGTCATGAACCGGCTCAAAACCTATGACAATTTATCGATTTCGTCATGAACCGGCCCAAAACCTGTGACGTTATAGCAATTTCGTCGCGATTTACAAATATAATATTTAGAACAAAAAAATATAATATTTTTTACTCAATGAATTAAATGATAATTTAATTCTATAATTTATACTAAAGGGTAAAGGAATTAACAAGTCAAAAAAATAAAATTTTCGAAAGTCAATTGTGGTTGGATTTTTTTTTTGTAAATAACCAGAAATTTATAAAATGATAATATAATATAATATTTATATGCACGACCAAAAAAAATATTAATTAATAATATTTTTTTAATGTATTCTTTAGAATAAGTTTAAAATACAAAAGCAAGGATATGTTAAAATTTATAGAAAATTTTCAACATGAAAATAGTCAAGATAAACTTTTATTACATACTTTATGTGCTCATATATTTTTTAGATTTTTATGAAAATTATTTGAGCATTTGAAGTATTTTTAATAAATGAAACATCATTTTAGTGTTTAAATTAAATCTAAAATATTTTAACTCCCCCCATTGCTTTGGGCCTTTTTTGGCCTAGCAACTCTCTCCCTCTCCCCTCTTTCAGCCTGGTAGTCCAACTCCCTTCCATTCTCCTTAGCTTTCACCCCAAAGGAAGTCTAACTCTCCTCCCTCTTTACTTTTCATTTTTAGTTTATTGCATCACTATGTGAGTAACACATAAAAATAATTATCTTATATATATTATTTTACTTTTTATATGTAATAGACTACGTATAACTTGTTTGGTACAAGTTTCAATAATTTTGAAATTGATTTACTATTTTCTATATGTTAATTGAATTTCTACATGATTACTGAAATTAATTCAAAATTGAACTAGATGTACATCTAATAAGATACCAAAAATTATAGAAAAATAATATTTACGCTCATATGTTCCATTATAGCCCATGTCCTTAAGATAGATGAAAAATTAAATTATCTTATAACTATAATTCAATTTTCTACAACCAAATTAACACATAATAATTATAATAATATGTATATTCGGTCAGAGAATTATACAAACTGACATAACACCATATTATTGGCCAATGAGTTTTCCAAAAAAAACTTAAATTATTTTAACATATTAAAATCATATATTGTTCATAAATTGATATATTTGTCTTAATTTATAAGAAACTATCTCACACATGTCCTCATTTGGGAACAATGTACTATTCCACTTTATTAAAACCATTTAAAATTTTTATGGCAATCTTATGGAACAAAAATATGTTGTCATGTCAATTTTCAGTATTTTTTAACAAAATATAGATATTATTGTAATTATCAGTTGGTAATTTAGAGATAGGAATTTGAATTGTACCTATAAGATAATTTATTTTTTCATATTTCTCCTGTACATGGGCTAGAATGGAACATATGAGCCCAAATATATTTTTTTCTAAAATTTTAGATATCTTATTTTATGCTCACATAGTTCAATTTTGAATTAATTTTGATAACCATGTAGAAATTCATTTAACATACAAAAAATAGTAAATTAGTTCAAAAATTCTTAAAACTTCTTCAAAACAACATATACGGAGTATATTACATATAAAAAATATATTGGTGTATATAACATAATTTTTTTGTGTGTTACTTTACAATTGTGTAACAAAATAAAAAATAAAAAATAAATAATTATGTTATATACACTTAATACATTTTTCATATGTAATAGCCTACATATAAGTTGTACGTTAGAAGTTTCAATAATTTTCTAACGGATTTACTATTTTCTATATATTAAACGAATTTCTACATGATTATCTAAAATAATTTAAAATTGAACTATGGGTATATCTTATAAGATTAGAAAAATTGAATATATTATATATATATATATATATATAGTCTTGAGTTGTAGGAAACTGTATAAGAGATATATCCATTTGTGAACAATATATGATCCGACTTCATTAAAACCATTTAAGCTTTTTATAGCAAGCTTATGGACCAAAAATATGGTGTCATGTCAGTTTGCATAATTTTCTGATCGAATATACATATTATTGTAATTATTAAGTGTTAATTTGGGGATAGAAAATTGAATTGTACATATAAGACAATTTAATTTACAATTCAATTTTTCATCTATATTAAGGACATGGGCTATAATGGAACATATGAGGCTAAATATTATTTTTTTATAATTTTTGATATCTTATTAGATGTACATGTAGTTTAATTTTAAATTAATTTTAGTAATCATGTAGAAATTCAGTTAACATATAGAAAATAGTAAATCAACTCTAAAATTCTTGAAGCTTATACCAGACAACATAGTCTATTACATATAAAAAATATGTTGATGTTTATAAGATAATTATTTTTGCGTTCCACTTCATAGTGGTTAAAAAATAAAAAAGAAAAAGAAAAGTTAATTAAATATGAAATGAGCCTTAAGGCCTGTTTTGGCCCAACTGGCCTAGCTATTTCTGACCGTCCATCGCGGATCGGATGATTCTGCCCGCTGATCCTAACCCTAGCCCCGTATAAAACCCTTTCCCCTCTCCTCTCTCTTCATCTCTTCCCTCCCAAAGCCGCCATTCTCCTCTCCATCTACTCTCCTTCTCCTCGCTCTCAGCCGCCAGCGGTGGACGTCGGCGATGATGACTTGCGGCGCCGACCTCCTCCCCATCGCCGCTCGTCGCGCTGGCCTCCTTCTATGTCGCCCCTGGGATGGGGACGGGCAGATCCACCGCTGCCCGGCTCGGGAGCGATGGATCTGCCGGCGGCGGCGGTCCCGGGGTGGCTTGACAACGGTTTGGGGCGCCGGCCTCCTCTCCCCTCGCTGGTTGCAGGGTAGGCGGATGTGGCGACGACGCCGGAAGCATGGACGGGCGGGGAGGGGATGATGGAGTACAAGAGCGGCGACGCCCGCAGCGCAAGGACGGAGGCGGCGCTCGACAAGCGGCAGGCGGCGGCCCCGAGAACGGCAGCGGCTGCGAGGTGATAGCGGCGGTGCGGCGACGATGGTGAAGGCTCCAGCTGCATCATGCACTGGTTTCGAGCACCGAGGTGATGTTTACCTGCTCCTGCAATATAAGCTTCTATAGCTCCAGATCCATTGCTTCTGTGATAGCTTGGAAGAGAATTGAACTACCAGAATGAGAAATTAATGTTTGAACTGCACTTAAACTTAGAGCTTTTACGAAGTTAGATATATTTGCTATTTTTCACTTTCAGGCTACCAGTGTATTAGCTACAGGAATGGCAAGTTAAGCTTAAATTAATGTCTGAAATCCAAATAGCTCTAAATGCATAACTCAGAAGAAATTTTGGTAGTATGTGTCTCTAAGCCAATGTACAAGTACCTCAATTGTTTTCCATGCCTTAAGTGATAGCCTCAGCTCGAGCTTCCAATAAAAATAACTAATATGGTACCAGCTGATGCTTTAATTGATGCATATATTGATTACTTGATATTAAGTACTACTCCCTCCGTTCTGCATTGATGTAAATCTGCTCAGTAAGAGATGAACGTGTGCATAGGTTTTTTCTAATTTAAATCATTAATGAACTGCATTTGTTGCATGATATCTCTTGAGATTTTAATTATACATATAACTATATTAGGTTTTTCTCATCATTCAATGTATACATTTGCAATCTGTGAACCCCGTAAGGCATGATAAGATTACCCTTGGACAATATGAGTAGCATTGGTTTTCTTTTTCACTTCAGCTTAACTTTGAGTGGAACATAACTATTCACTTTCAGTTTAACTCTTTATTATTACTGCAGGTGTTCAAGGATTACAGGTAGAGCATTAAGTACCTATATTTCAGACTACTATATGCGTATAGTTGCCATCTATTAACTTTGTGGCCTTTTGTGTATATATATATGCTACTGTCACCGCTATGGCATTACTCAATGTTTTCGTTCCTTGCAGCGCCTGCTGTATACTATGTAGTTGGCCGTGCAAAATGCGATGTTAACAAAAGATAGTCTGAAAAAAAAAACTAGCATGGTAAAGAAATTTTTGCCTTTTGCAAGGAATAGGAAACTGTAAGAAATCTGTTTTTTTAAGTATGAGTTGGCTGAATATATTTAGAGCCTCATATGGCTTATGACTCTGGTTCTAGCACTCATGTTGAAAGAGAACTCTCCCACATGATTTAGTTAATTCCTACTATATGTGCAAAATTGGCCTGGCTATTTATACACTCTTCTACTTTTGTTAATATATGGCCTTAAATACACTAGATGCTAATAGCTTGTGATCAATCTATATTTAATCGCTGTTATATGCTTGCTTATTTCCTTTTTAAATTTTCATGTCATGTTTGCCCCATAGCTTGGTGGAGCTCTGTCTTTTAGCATTTTCATAAGTAGGAGGCTGACATGTGCAAGTGATCATATAGGTGCTATATTAGCTATTGTAAGTCTGCTCTCTAATGGTGCTATATTAACTTGAATATTTAGACTGCTCCATGATTCTGAACCTGAACCTGGACTTTCGATTTTTTTGGTGCTGCAAGTGTTTTCAGGTGTTTGTTGAACCAAATCAGGGTGTGCTTGAATGTTGTGTGATTCTTGACTTTGGACAAGTTGGTAGCTTGGTTCTGCTACAATTTTTTGTTACTTGCTGTGGAACTATTGTTTGATTCTGTAAGCAGAGCATGTGAGACTGAATCTGTAATTAGGTTGAATCTGAGATGAACTTTGAATTCTATTGTATTCTCTGATTGTATCTGTTATTAGTTGAATCTAAGATGGTATCTGTTACTAGGTTTGAATCTGGATTGAATTTGGTGGGCTCAAATTTATGGGCCTGTTTAGTGCGCTTTGATCTGATAGTTGCTTGACAAAATGGGCCAGTTCTGAACTGGGCCTAGTTCTGAAATTGGCCTAGTTTTGAAATGGGCCAGTTTTTAAAAAAATAATGGGCCGTGTTAAAAAAGTAACAGGCTGTTAAAAAATTAATGGGCCGTCAAAAAAATAATGGGTTGTTTAAAAATATTTGTTGATGTTAGCCGCCACATCATTAGTGATACGTCATCACACATGTCAACGACCTGCCATGTTGGCCGCCATGTGGCAACCATTCGTGACGTTTAATTTTGTCACAAAGGTTGGGCCTGGGCTGGACTACATGATCCCAAAAGCGTTTTATGACGGTTAAAAAATGTCATAGATTGTGATGATTTCGTAGAAAACATCGGTAGATTTAATGACGCTCAATAGATGACGATAAGCATAATCGTCACAGACAAATTTCTATGACAAATTTTCAGTTATACATGACGGATTTTTTTTCTTCATAGATTAAATAGATTATTGTAGTTGTAGTGTATCTTGTGGACTATATGCCTGAGCAATAAAGATAGTATTTAGTCATTAAGCATTGATGAGATTTTTTTTTGAAACTGTTGATGAGATATTTTGGTCTTGTAAGCTCATCGATTTGGTTTGTTTGCTGAAATTTTTGTGGAGCTACTTTTAGATTTTAAACTTTGACCTCGCTTGAAATGTAACAAGCAAAACTATTTAATATTTTTATCTAGAAATAAGAAACATTTGTTCAATACCTCGATCATGGCAGCTGCATTATGGCATGTTCAGTTCGCGAAAACAAATTTTTTATGTCGGAAGGGGTTTTTGGACACGGATGTAAATACTAATTTCATAACTCGCCTGGAAACCGCGAGACGAATTTATTGAGCTTAATTAATCTGTCATTAGCACATGTGGTTTACTGTAGCATTTATGACTAATCATGGATTAATTAGACTCAAAAAATTTGTCTCACGACTTCTATGCAAATTATGCAATTAGTTTTTTAATCTATATTTAAAGTTTCATACATGTGTTGAAAGATTTGATGTGTCTTGTATGTCCTGATGTCATTACTTAGGAGGTGGATGAAGGGGTAGAGTGCAAATATGAATAAAGTAAAGAAGGAAAAAGGAAAAAGCTTGGAAGACAAGTTGGGAGAGATAGACAGAAAAGCTGACGAGAGGGAGCTGTTTGAGCAGGAATGGCAGGAAAGATACAAGATTGAGGAGGAGATTGAGGAAATATATAGGCAAGAAGAGCTATGGTGGCAAAAAAGGAGTGGAGAAAAATGGATCTTACATGGGTATTCAAATACCAGCTATTTTCATGGGGTGGCCAATAGAAGATTGAGGAAAAAGCACATTTTCTCTATACAAGATGATGGGGTTTGTTTTGAGGACTTCTAAAAAATCCAAGACCATATCTATGGATGCTACAAAAAATTGTTTGGCAAGGAAGAAACCATGAACTTTCATCTGATGGGAGATGTCTAGGAAGATAAGTTGAGATTGTCTGAAGAAACTAAGGAAAACATGATTAGACTATTTGTTGAGGACTTGAGCTTGGTAGTGAAGAAGATGAAATCCAATACTGACCTGGGGCTAGATGGTTCTCTGTGGTGTTTTTTCAAAAATGTGGGTACACTTCGAAGATATTTTTATGGAAATGCTCGAAGACTTGAACAAGGGGTGTTGAACATTGACATAATTAATTTTGGGGTGATCACTCTGCTACCAAAAATCAAAGATGCAAACACAATTAAACAATACATGCCTATTTGTATCCAAAATGTGGGTTACAAAATCTTAACAAAAGTTGTGACTGTAAGACTAACTGACTGCTGAGGAAGCAATCAGTTGGATCCAATTAGCCTTCATGCCTGGGAGATACATATTGGAAGGGGCTTTAATCCTGCATGAAGTTGTTCATGAGTTGGTTAGTAGGGGGGATTCTGGACTGATTTTCAAGATAGACTTTGAGAAGACTAATGATAGAGTAAAATGGGAGTTTCTATATAAAGTCATGCAAAAGAAGAACTTTAGTTAGATTTTCATTGATTGGATAAGGAAAATAACGGGGAGTGTGCATTAATATAAATGGAGAGTTGGGACCTTTTTTCAAAACACAAAGGGATCTGAGGCAGGGGAATCCTCTGTCCCTTCACCTTTTCAACTTGGTAGGGGATGGTTTAGCAACGATGGTTAACAAAGCCAAAGAAAGTGGGTTGATGGAGGGAGTGATACCTAGCTTAATAGAAGGGGTTTGACCCATCTGCAGTATGCAGATGATACAATACTTTTTACCAAACCAACTGATGATAACATATATAGCAACTTTAAAGTTCTTGTTGTTATGCTATGAAGAGGTTTCTGGGATGAGAATCAATTACCAGAAGAGTGAGGTGTATGTTATTGGGGTGGCCAAGGATGAGGAGACAAGGATAGATGATTTACTTAACTGTAAGGTGGGGGAATGCCTTTCAGTTATCTGGGTCTGCCCATGCATAATGATAAAATAAGGATGAAAGAGCTGACCCCAATTCACCAAAAAGTGGGGAAAAGACTTCAATCCTGGAAGAAGAAGAAAGGAATGTGGTGGATGGATGCAGCGAGGAAATTATGCGAAGATTGGATGACTTGCATAGCAACAATGATATCCCAGATAACTTGTAAATGTCTGAAGTCGTTTCTCCTTAGTCGAGGTGGCAGATGGATGCGGTTGGTGAAGCCGTTAAGTTGTAAGATAGATTGCTGGCAAAACTGGAGTCCCTAGTCGGAGATGTCAAAATCTCTATCTATCAGTTTGTTGTGTCCTTTGTTTCAGTTTGTTTAGTTTTTTTTTCTTTTGGCTGTGTAAGACTCCGTTTGTATGTTTTTGGCTTTCGTTTAGAAAGCCGGGTGTTATAAAAAAAAGATTTGATGTGACGTTTTTGTCAAATTTTTTTGAACTAAACAAGACCTTAGTTCATCAATACTCCAAATTCCAAGTGACCATGATCACGTACGCCCAAGTGAGAAACCAACAATTATTTGAAGAAGTAGTAGTTGCTCCTGCGTCTTTCTGCCACAAAAATGAACTAGGCCATACGACCGCTAGCAACGAGCCAATGAGCCTGTGATCGAGCCGGAAAACCACCACCTCAATCTACTCAGGGAAAAACGAAGCATATGTTGAAAATCTGAAAACTGACCGTTAGATCATGTTTCGAGCGACCTGATTGCAGCGTACCCCTTTTCTCTAAATATTTTACATATAACACCCTGTTCAGAACATGTTATGTCGAAAGAACCCAAATAGACTATGTTGTTGCTGTCCCACGGTCCCACTACTCGTTGGTTCCAAAATTCCCCATTTGCGTGTAATAATAATAAAAAAATTGTCTATCTCAGGTCTCAGCTTATCCCCTCCTCGATCGGCTTCTCCCGAATCAAACTCGTGAGAAATCCCCACAATTTCATTCTTCGGTGAGACTTCCTCTTCAATGCCGAAGCATCGATCCCTAGGCGATCACTTGTTCATCATAGAGAAAGGGTTAATTTGGAACCTTTTGTAACATGTACCTTCAAATTTTTGCAGTGTTTTTCCATGCCAGATGCTAGCACAACAGTTTTCACCTCGTTGCTCAAATCATAATGTTCCATAACTTTACATGAAAGTCATATCTATCACAACTTCGGAGTGGCAAAGCTTCAACCCACTCTATGTTTCTTTATATAGCTGCCTTGTACTAAATGCTTAACGAATTAACTTGGCTTAGGCTCTGTTCGACTGGCTGAAAACGACTGAAAGCGGCTGGGGCTAGATGGTTTTTATATAAGAGCTGTGTTGGTGAAAGGTGGTTGGCTGGCTGGCCTAAATCAGCCAGCCGAACAAACCCTTCAAGCAAAAGTGCTAGAATATCTTCTGATGCTAAAATTCAAGCATATAGTGCCATGGAGTCTGAAGTATCAAACCTGCAAACATCCAAGTAAAATGGAAACATTAACCTGAATTTCAGTGTAATCTAGTATGCGAGTACTACCAACCAGTGCAGGCAACGTATCAGGTGCAAACGGCACATGCTGAGAGCATGTGATCCATGCTTTTGAGTGTCTCAAGGTCTTTGGAAAGAAGGGACGCCTTGACGACATAGTCGCCGGCGTGGGTGGGGAGGAGGAGGTCGTCGGGATGAGAGAGATCATGCCACACGTAGCCGCTGCTGCGGTAGCTGTGCTTGCATGCCCACGAGTACATGCGAGACATGCCCTTGCCTCATAGGGCGTCCAGCCGTCACGTCACGTCTCACAGATGTTGCGTCGGTGGCGGCAATGGATGGGGAATCGGGGGTGACCAGAATTGTATATTTTTTAGCATATAGTCATATATATTGTAGTTTCTGGTCTGTTGAACTGTATATTTTTTAGCAACAACTTCAGCTAGCATGGTTTAAGACTGAGCAGCGGTGACCAGAATATTTATCTTCATACGTGAATGCTTAATTACTTGGAATGGGTTTGTTGTTTGGAACTTTTGTATCAGGACTAGAGTCACAATTTTAAAGTTATTTCATGTAGTTGCACTTGAGCTTGTTCAAACCTCGCATCAGACCGGGATTGGAAAAAGCCCGGCCAAAAAACCAAAGCCCCGAGCCCAGCCTAGCCCTACACTGTATGCAGATTACAAAGCCTAAGCCCAGTCTGGCCCCCGGGCTTTCCTGTGTCAGGCTTCCTCTAGCTTTCGGGTTGTAATATCTCGGCCCAAGCCTGACTAAGTGCATGGCCTGGGCTTGAGCTTTTTCGGATCGAGTCGGGCCAGGCATAGGTTGAACAAGCTTAGTGGTAGTTAGGATTCAACTATTTTTGGCACAACTAAATTTATCATGTCTGCCAAATAGTATCACTTTAATAAGGGGGGAGACATTTCAAAATTTTGACGGAGGAGAGCAAAGTCGTGCCAGTGTTAAGAATTTACTGGTCCAATGGTTGCTGTTTTTTTTATACTAGATAATGGAACGCTCTTCTGCTTGTTACTTTTCAAAACTCATGCTTTTTTTTTTCTCTGAACTTCAATTCTAATCATTTGATCTTTTGGTGCACTGGAAAAGGGAGAAATGTTCAAATGTTGGTTGTCATATAACAATATCTAAACAAATGTTCATCCTTCTTAAACAGAAGGTCTCATTTATTTTACATTGTTATGTTGTTTTAATTATTGAAAGAATTGTAAGAACTAAAATATTATGTGTTGTGCATTACATCTAAGTTATTGACTACTTAGGGATTTTAATTTTCTTTGCATGTAAAGTTGTAATTGCATCTAAAAATAACTGACAATTTGACCAATGTATGGAATTATACATATTGTGTATGCCACAAAGACATGTAACCTGCAATTTCTATTTTAAGTGCACTACTTATTTGGTTTGCGCTGCAAAGCACGGACACCTAACTGCTATATTAAAAAAAACCTACTGTGTGCACAATGTTGCTAATTCCAACAGTGTTTTTCTTGTTTTTCCTGAGAGCGCTTCCCAAACTGTTAAATGGTAAGTTTTTTTGAAAAATTTTCTACACGAAAGTAGTTTTCAAAAATCAAATTAACTTATTTTCTAAGTTTATAAAATAGCTCGTAGTACTTAATTAATCATATGCTAATAATGTTTCATGTCTGTGTGTCACACGGTTTCGAACAATCGTTTGGCCTTTGGCATCTTTGGAACAAGCGTCTTCGCACTTCTCACGTGAGATCCCGTTACAACGGATTGAGATTCTCTTACTTAACTTCCTCTCAAACATTGAGACTGACAGAGTGTGGGTGACTTTAAATCAGAGGATCCTAATCCCGTTACAACATATCCATTATAACACTCGGTCATAGCAGTATAGCACTAGTATGTAAAAAAAAAAAAACTTTGGCAGCATGTTTATGTACTTTAACCAAGATATTAAAAAAATATTTATAAATAAAAAAGTTTAAAATGACAAACTTAGTAACATTATTTATTACATTAGCAATCTTTTTTTACTTTTTTTTATTAAGGGTCAAGTTAAAAATGTCTGACTTACACCGTTGCATAAACGAACTTTTTTTTGGAACTTTTTTTTAACAGAGGCCACGGCAATGAAGGCGATGGGTGGTCCTATTAAAGTTGGCTAAAAGCCTAAAATGAACGTACAATCGCACAAATTATAAACTTGCAACATCATCTCATAAACTACTTGAAAAACACCCAACATCAGTTCCAGAAAAAGGTATCAAGATGCATCATTCGTAACAAATACGAAGATGACAATAATTTTCAGAGTCGACTGTATCACTGTGCTGAGACTGGAGAGAAATCAACATATTCTTCGTCAGTTCGTCTCATGTTCTCTCCTGCATAGAGGGTTCCATAACGCTTTTGAACTTTAAGCGCATACGCATGAATGACCAGACCATGCTGTATGTTGGCATTTGGCCAACAGCGGCGCATCTCTGAAGGTAAAAAGAACTCTGCATCTGCATTTGCTCTGATGAAAGGTAATCATTCCAAAAGAGGGAGGGAGAGGGAGAGAGGGAACTATGACACTCTATGTCTCTATAGCCGTATGAACTTATCAATCTTCATGTCAAATTCGGGATTTCGGGCATTCTGAATCTGCAAGCGTGAAATCTCCCGTGGCTACATACAGCCTGCTTGTTGACCCCCATAAACTTGTTCCGACCAATTGTACTAGTAATTGCAGTCTGTACTCACTACTCAGTAAGCCAGGTGAGAATAAACCTACAATATATATCGTCATGGGGTAGTAGGTCAGTAGAGATGGAATAAATTCAGAAATATTCACAAACGAAAAAAAACTGAAAGCACCAAGTGAAATTCTCGACAAATGTATATTACTTTCCACAAACTGTATACAGATCATATGATATATACCGAGCATGGTGTACCGATCTTACCATTTCATCACTATCAACATGATACACAACAATCACCCTGTGAGCAAGTAGTATTCTGGGCTTCTATCATGACTATAAGCCGAGATAAGAGATCTGAGGCGGGAAACGTTGAACTTGAAGAGCTCACGTGGATAAAACGAGACTTCGAGAGACATGAAGAGATTAAATTCTCTGTTTTAGTATGTCAACGTCGATGCACATATGAAAGCAAAATGGCAAACTTCTTTTTGTGCCACAACAAGAAATTAAGTGGGTGTCAGCAAAAGAAGAGCATCTAGTTTGATATATAGAGAAAGTGCACCTGAGCAATCTCAAACGACAAAATCATCTGTCAAATTTCTGCTCTTCTGCATTGCCAATCCAGACTTTTGCGTATTCCCGAAAAATTTCTGCTCTTCTGCATTGCCAATCCAGACTTTTGAGTATTCCCGAAAAATTCCTGACCTCTTAATTTCCCTTCTAGATAGGCATCTCTAGTATATCCTGTACTTCATTAGGTGGACCCAGGTGGATCAGTGTAGGCCAAAATGCCAAAAATGGTCTGTACAATCGTACAAACAAGAACAGTTACTGTAGCAAATGCAGTTAAGCCCAACCATGGATTACTGAAGTGATTTAACCAGAGCCATGCCATCCACCTATTCAGACGACTCTGATAATAAATTTCCATCTTCTGGCACAGAGATTTTAGGTAATAGTGACCATTGAAATCAAACACTACATCTTTACTAAGCATGGTAAATAAGTCAGATACCATTTCATCGCTGTCAAGGTGATGCATGATTATTTTTCTTTGAGCAAACACAGTAACATCGTCAGGCATGCTGATAAGCTGGGACATGAAAACAACATATGCCGTGAAGTCATCTCCAAACTGAGGACATGTTTGCTCAAATGCAATTAGATTTCTGAAAAGGGTCCCTGTGTGCTCATCTATTACAAGACAAGGAATCTCCATAACGCCATTGATAAACCTGACATCTAACAGGCAATGTGGATCATCTTTAGCATAATATCTTTTTTTAAAACTCACTCCAGCTTCCATATATTGTACTGCCCGGCGCCAGCGATTAAGATTATGTTCACCTTGATAGTAATCCAATTCCAGATCATTTGATAAGTTCGGCTCATTATCATTAAAATGATGTTTAAGCTTCAAATATTTTCGTCCAAAACCCATAAAACTTACAAGATATTGAGGCCCAATATCTACTTCACCTGGCTTCTGTCTAGGTCTGAATTATAAATGGCACAAGTGAAGCAAATGATGAAAATCTTTTGGTCTGTCCGATTCCATGATGGTTTTGGGGTAAAAACGCAAAGCAGCTTCCACAAACTCCACAAATTCGGAAGGAATTAGAGTACATCAACCGGAAACAAGCTCATATATTTTCTTTATCACGAAAAACGGAATCTGGTTTTCAAGCAACAGAATATCATGATTGAGAAATCTAATAAACCATGGCCCAATTTGGTGATCATTTCCAGTGCCTTGGTTGTCTTCTGGATTTCTGTTGCTCTCACCCATTCCCGAACTTTTATTCCCATTGTCAAGACACTCTTTCTCTTCTTGCTCTTCACATTCCACCTGCTCATCTTGAGCATAGCTACTGCTAGATGATGGTTGTTTGCAGGAAGAGATGCTTGTAGTTCCCCCTAATGCTACTAGAATGAAGCATCCATCAAGTAAAAGCATCTGTAAGAACTCCTCATCGTTCATTTGAACATCTTCGGGGTAACAGTTCCTTGCCTTTTCAGCCAGTTCTGAAACTGATTTTAAGTAGTCCAATATAGTGTAGTTACAGTTCAGTTTAAGGATATAATCCAAGAAGCGCCATTTCATTTTCTCAGTATTCTTTAAAGTTGCAACTCCATGATGGTATGGACCAATAGATACTACAAGTGGCTCATATGAAAGCCTATCCACCTCTCGTATGTGCTGCTGGACTTTATGGATCATGCAATAGCTTACTTCCTTATCAAAGATCTCTCCAAGTGACCAATAATGGTCAAGTTGTTTAGTCATTGAGCTCACCAATTCACCCATATTTATAACTTTCTCTTTATTTCCATGATTTTGGGTCATTTTCACCTGTTCAAAGACATGATAGAGTTCATGACAAGTTGATAGGATACAATGTCAAGAAAATTTAAATACGGTGACAGAAAATCTGGCCCAATCAAATATAACCACAGGTTATTGTGATATAATTGGCTTGCCTATTCTAAACCATGTTTTCACAGCACAAGATAAAGGATGGATTTTCAAACCAGTAATTCATCAGTCTGATAGAAAGATAGAAAGGGAGCTAAATTAAAGTATGGAGAGGAAAGCAAAGAGTGCACCGCTGCCTGAATCCCATCTATTAAATACTATGCAAACAGCCATTCAGAAGTTCCACAAAGAAACAATAATGACACAAAATCGATATACCACACCGCGAATTTCATCGAACATTACATATAAAAATGGCTAAATAGCACTCAAACAAATTCTGCTGAAAAGAGGACCTTCTACAAAAGCGAAAAAAGGCCATTCTACATATAGTTTTTTACTTCATCCTGCTATTGTGCTAAACCTCTTTACTTATTCAAGAAAACTTCCAGTATTTAAGAAAATTGATGGAAGGTTCACTATCTCCCTAATGTCAAGGGTGTGGGGATCAGGATTGCTACTAGTATAGATTGATAGTAAGCCAGTTTAAAGGGAAAATAAGTCATCCACGGCAGATACTGATATTTAAGCTTCTGGAATTCTCTTCACTAAAAGGAAGATAATACCGAACTCAACTCTGAAGTCCTCAAACTCACATTTGCATGAAGAATACAATGTACATTATGCAATGACAGAACAGAACCGCTGGTGCCAGGCTGCTAGCAGAACAGGTAAAGATTATGCGCTCACTTTCAGATTGCACAAGAGAGAAGAACGACAAGCAAACACGAGGTTAGATCCATACCCCTTTCCCTTATTTTCATTCTCACCGCTTGAGCCAATCAGGACATTCAGGACATTTAGGTCCATTAACTAAACTCTAGGGTGACTAACCATGACCTAAGAAGAGATTAGATAACAAGTCTTCACATTCAAGTCCATCGTACTTTCTTTCCAAGGACATTCTATCACAGCCTTAGTCACCCCGATTTACTGAGTTCAAAAAAGCTTCCACTGTCTTAAAAAAAAGGGTATATTAAAAATACCATTGTCATGATCTAGATGAATGACATTATATCTCAATGAAGTTTCAAAGGCTATTCAATACATATCAGGTAATCAAATGCAGCTCAATAAAGAGCGAAAAATTAGGGGCGGTAATCATCTTCGGCTATTTGGAAAATCTGACAAAGTACCTAGGGTTAGAAGGGGTAGTAACCAAATAACATACCTCAGTTGTCAGAATTTGCTAGGGCACAGAAGATCCAACTTGGCCCTGCATCCATGAATACGAGCAGAATAACAGATATTTTCGCAGAAAGCAAAGAATGGGATTGAATTCAGGAAAAACTATGGTACCTGTGATATACGCATTTGCGGAAGTAATGACATATGTCGCGAAATGTGCACATCTCAACGGACAGAATCTTCGCCCTCCATTTCACCTCTTCCTACCGGCCATGGCCATGAGGATTGAGGGAGAGTAGCAGCACCAACAGCGTTGCCCAAGAGATCGCGCTGGGCGCCTCCGCCCACCCCAGTTACAGGATAGATCGATTGATGGTCTCCGGCTCCGCTCTCCCCAAATTTCTGCTCCCACGGACCACGGCCGCACAGGCCACAAAAGCCATTAAGCCAGTCGATTCTAGAGAAAATAGGAGAATTTCTTAACTAAGAAAATTCTCTAGGTACCCATCAATTTTCTCTCATTCTTTTTTTCCCTAAAATTTACATGCTTTTTATTTTCATCCTCTACGTAGCCATTTGTGGATACATGGTTCTATATTACATAGAACATATCGTATGCACACACGTGCCTATAAACTAACGAATTTTATAAAATATTCTAGAAAAAGTTATACATACACTTTCGATAATAGTATTATATATGTATGTAAAGTCTCGTCTTTAATTCATCATACATAAAAGTAGCAAAAAAAAGAAAATTCTGACATATTGATTTCATAATACTGTTAGAATTTTTTTTTGTTATGGCTAAAATATAATGAAATTGAAGTTGAGACTTTGCACATTCGTGCACTACTAATAAAAGTACATGCTCCATTTTTCTTAGAATATTTTGTAAAATTTGTTTGTTCGTGTGCATATATATATACGAAAAGGCTTATTGCATTAGATATGTTCCCATATTATATTGGGCAAACTCCATTAACATAATTATCAAGGCAAATTTTGCTAGTGGGGATCGAAAATTTATGATTTTTGCTATATGAAACTCTTAAAACGCTTCTTTGTTGTAGAGCACCATAAATAGTAAGGTAATTTGTTAATGGACACTAACATCTGGTATCAGACGTCCACGATCCTGCAGTCCACCACGCCACGACATTCGCCATGGCTATCGTTGATGACCTGAGCGCCCTACGTCAATCCTCCATTGCCATGCAGAACACCATCACCGACATCAAGGATGGGCTCGACAAGGTGACAGAATTGGTGTGGGCGCTCCGTGCAGCCTTTGAGGCAAAGGAAACGGCATCGCCGTCTCCAGCATCATCGCCCCAACCAGCACCTGCACCAAGGAGTGGCTCGCTGGACTCGACGGTTGGATTGCCACCGACGACGCAGCAGCCACTTGCCGCGGCGCCAATTTCTCAGCCGTCACCCGTATCCAAGGCTGTGGTGGTGCTGTCATGCCTCACCACGGTCCAGCCGGCGTTTGCCGTGTCACCATCAAGTCACCCGCCCCCGAGGAATGCCGTCGCGAGGCGCTGCCATGTCCTCTTCCGACCAACGCATCAGATCTTCAAGCGACGCGCGTCAAGAACGACCCCCGGGACTAGGCGGCAACCCGATCCGTGCAGACAGGATCCACTCCCAGGTGGGTCTTACCCGCGAGCCTGGCCGTGGCAAAGGCGTCGCCTGTTCTGCACCCATCGCAAGCGGCGGTGGCGACTTCCTCGGGCGGCATCGCGGAGCCGGCGACTTCCTCGGGCGCCATCACGGAGCCGGCCGGGAGACGCGTCTTGGCGTCCTCGCGCGGTGCTGCGATTTATGGCGGCGCTGTTCTCACGAGCGTACGGTGTGCGTCGCCTGGGGCTAGGGACGTCGTGCGCGGCGTGGTTGCCGGACGCACGTTTGCGGCAGGAGGCGCGGCGCCGTTTCTCACACGCGACAGGTGCGGAGCTCCACTCCTTGGAGCCGGGATTTCCGCACGGCGATGCTGGGCCACATGGCCCACAATATGGCGGCTTGCGCGGGGAGGAAGAGTTGCAGCATCGCTCTTTCCGCGCGGCAGGTGCGCGGCTTGGTTTTCTTCTTGCGGCACTTGCAGGAGCACGACTTCCTTGCAACATGCGAGCGGGGTGGGTCCATGGCATCAGCGCTTCTCTCGTGAGGCTGGTGTGCAGCAATGCATACGCAGTGGACGCAACGATCTGTTTCACAGCAACAGGGGCAGCGCACGCAGCGCCGTGGGCAGTGCTAGGGGTGAAGATGTGTTGGCCTTCTCGTTGCAGGACGATACCCCATCAATCTCAGCAGGGCTGGTTACTTGGGCCTGCTGCACAGCTAGCAGTAAATCCTCTACGTTGTTATTGGGTTTCCAGGCTTCTGAGAGGGTGTCGTGCTCTTCTTTCTTTGAAGGGTTTAGGATGGGGCCCACCTAGGCATCATGATAGCAGGGCGACGTCAAAATCCAGAGTACTATTAGATTTATTTTCATTTCAAAATAATCTTACAAGCCGAGATGTAAAAGGCTTGCTATTAGAGGATGAGTTTAGGCATCAATTCAAGCGTCGACTGCTACGGACCAGACCTGATTGCAGCTCGAGGGCGAGCTGCATCTGAAGGAGGAGGGAAAGGGACTCGAATGATATGGGTGACCAGAACCCTTCGCCTTTAGGCATGGCTTCAATCGCAGCTCGAGGACGAGCTGTGTCGAAGGAGGGATGGAGATGTTATGGGCAGAAGTTCCATACGGCAGTCTAGATTGGATTAGATTAGTTTGTTAGGTTAGCAGGTTGTTAGATGATTGTTAGCCAAGTTTGTTAGGTGGCTGACTCCATATATAGAGCACGGCAGTATTCACAAAAAATAATCAAGAAAGAAGTAAAACAAATCTAGTCTCCCCCTTTCTCTGTTTGGCACCATCCAAGCTCCGGGGCATGTCATATTTTATTATTTTTAGCTAAAGTTAAGATAAAAACATCAAAATGACCTTTTGCTCTTGGGTAATTTTTCTCAAATGTATCATAATCGTCGCAGAGTGTCGTTGAAAAAAAAATTCAGAACATTTTCCCCACCCTAACCCTAGACAGCAACAAGGAGCGATTCAAATACATTTGAGAAAAAAATACTCAGGGAAAATGGTCATTTTTGATGTTTTTCTTTCTTAACTTTGGCCAAAAATAATAAAATATGGTATCTAGGTGTCCATTAGCAAATTATCAATTTTTTTATGATGTTCTGCAGGAAAGACACGTTTCAAGTGTTCTACAGTAAATATCGTAAATTTTAAATGCCTTATAGCAAATTTTTAGTGATTGGTCGACATGAGTAGATAGAAAGTTATTTCTGTCACGAAGTAAAGCAGTGTATAATACATTAGAGGATGATGTAGTTTTTTATATATAATATCTAACGTTAGCACAACTAATTTTTATTATCTATCTATTATGAAAAAAAACTTGATTCCTTGATACGTCGTTTTCGTATTGGTACGGCAGTTTTTTTTCCCCGGTTAGGCTTCGTTAACCGCCATCAGTAATCCGGATCAGTCCCATCGCTGCCCCTTCCATGTCTGCCCCATCCACACGGCCCAACTAAAGCCTGCAGGCCCATTATCGAGCTCTCTGATTAAAGGAAAAAGGAACATGAAACCCGGTTGCCAGCCTTTTTTTAGAATAGCGTATCTTTTGATAAAAAGCCTCCTGGCAGTACGAGGTTCATGGCTGTACAGAAAAAACGAAAATACAAAGCACAGGTTCTAGCGGGGTGAATTCCTGGCGTCATCAGATTGAGCTACAACGGCGGTAAGCGCGCGCTATAACCGAGCGCCGGCTACCCTCCAGCGGGCAGCTTCCTCTGCAGCGTCGAGGGCAACCTGCCACACAAGACAACCCAAACGTGACACGGTGACAGCCCAAGCTCATGTAATCAGTTCAACAAGAAAGTAGTGCCGTACCACCGTGCGTTGGTTGTTGCCTGCTGAGGGATAAAGTAGTGTCGTGCATTGTCTTGATTGTGCTGCTTATATTGATGTTTGTCGTCGAGCAAGTCACCCGGTTCATATGCCGATCAGAGAGCCGGCATACATGTACATCAGTCGTACTACCGATGTCCATGAAACAACTACGCCACATACTGACATACACATATGCACGCATGACGCATGTATGTTTGTCCTCCATGTTGGTGTTGACCAAGTCAACTAGAGAAGCATCGCATACACATTAAACTATATTACTCCTTTCTTCCGCATATATGTGGCGTTTTGAGCTAGCTAGTCTTTATATAAAATCTGAAGGGGCTAGTGTTTTTTCTTCCTTGTCGCTCGGACCTAGATAATGTTACGATGGCGAGACAATAGAATCCGTGGCAAAGTGCAGAGAGTAAAACGTGGGCGTGGATATGAACATATGCACACATGACGCATGTATGTTTGTCCTTCATGTGGATGTTGACCAAGTCAACTAGAGAAGCATAGCATACACAATAAATATTTTTACATACGACATTTTTCATCTATACTTCTTAAAGAACTATTCTAAAACAACTATTCAACTTTATATTACTTAATTCGTTTGCTCCGTCAAGTAGCTATCATAATCTTAGTTTCAGCTATCATCCAATGTATCATTCAAAGGCAGATTCAAAACTCGCAAGGTTTCTGTTTCGATGAAGATCATTTACTTAGGCCAAGGCAGCTTGTGCCAACCCAAGATATTGATTCCACCTACCAACAGAGGTATCTCGTTCCAGCCTGGAATACCGA
Organism: Leersia perrieri; assembly: GCA_000325765.3. Taxonomy (NCBI): domain Eukaryota; kingdom Viridiplantae; phylum Streptophyta; class Magnoliopsida; order Poales; family Poaceae; genus Leersia; species Leersia perrieri. The sequence goes on from CM002482.1 coordinate 21,007,952, forward strand.
AAGAGGAGAAAGCGTATATATATAATCAGGTTAACCCTCAGTTTCATCAAAAGCTACCAAGCATACTCTTGAAAACTGGAGCGTACATCATCAAAGCCTGAAGGCATGGTTGCTAAGGCACTCGTCTTCGTTACAGTTTTGCTAGCTAACAGTATTTCCATGTCTCTCGTGGAACCTAGGTTGGTTAAGTCAACCGGCGTGTACTCCCTGGCGCAACCAAACACGGCATCCGCAAGAGATGCAATGCATCATGCTTCCAATGGTTTGTCATAATCTTTATTGGATTTAATTTTACATTATATGCTTGCTTATCACATCTACAATTTCAGTATTCAGATCACTTCCTTAAATTTATAGCAGCAAAAGAAGATACAGTGGGAGGGCCACGGGATGAAAAGGCATTACTGTTCTCACCCAATATTATGTTCATTCCACCTAAACTTCCACCTTGCATGTCAAGAGCGTGTTAAATGCCTATCTAGATCAGTTCGAAGTTCTGAACGAGTCGGAGCACTCCTGGTTCTGGTCCATGGGGCTACTGCTGCTACAGCATGGAGCATATACTGGGAAACTAGAGCTTAATAAAATGAGTGTTTTTTAGATGAGCTGCGCGCTCGTGTATAGTTGTATCTGATAGATATTTCGTGCAATATGTAAGTTTTCTACTGTGCCACATATCACAGTCAACCTGGAAAATTGCCTCAACTATAGGAGATGACACACTTATTGATTAAATACTCAACCATGAGGGTGATTTGGCGAAAACACATCCCTCATTCTTCCTATTCGTTTTGGAGGAAAAACAAAGGCTTTGAATTTCAAAGGAACTAGTGTATTAAGTCGCGCATTCGCACGACTATGACCATATCAAGTTATAAATGTTTTAGAACATGATCAGTTTTGTAATTGAAGAGAATTTAGTATTGAGAAAATATTCATTATAGTGTCCAAAAGTCTATAAAATATATTAGCTTAAATTTGCGATAACAATAGTAATGTAAATAAGTTTCTTTATACATAATTTGGAAGCATATTATGATTTAAAAAATAATTTACCATACATTATTGTGACGATTACTTCCCTCTTTGTTAAATTACTAAATGTGTCATTCTAGTGATATTAATTGTATATTGGTTTGCATATTTGAAATGTGCAACCGCAACCGCAATCATAATCATAACCCATATTTCCGTTGAACAAAATGGTGGGCACAACCATAACCATCCTTTTCGCTACTGCCTGAGATGAGATCTTCCCACCCTGTGTGGTTGCATTCCCACCCTGTGTGGTTGCATGACCCCTTATGCTCCTCTTATATCCCATTTGTGTTACATGTTTCCTATATGTTGAACTTGGAAAATTTGTCATAAAATCAAATTTTGTATACTATGTATATAAATGTATGTTCTTATGTCAGATTTGCTTTATATTGACATATGACCTCATTTTTAACGGCGCGCAAAAGTTAAGCCACTTGAAGGAAAACCAATATGATCATGATTATTTTTATATCTAGTTGTCGCATTGGTCAAATTAATAGGTATAATGTTTTGGAGATAAAAGTGCATTGTAAATAAGAAATACATAACTTCTTGTTCTAAATTATAAAATATCATGGGGTAACAGCCAAGAGGCATGCGTCAACAATATGATTTTATTTGTTAGACCAGTATTAAAAAGTTAAAAAAATCCAGCATTAAAATGTTAGTACCAATCTATGTTCATAGTTCTAAAAAGATAGTATATCCATACGGTCACAAATTCCTTGTATTCATTAAAAATATGGTATAAGAATTATTTACAGGGATGAAAGTGAATTGGTGCCAGGAATCAGGCCACGTTCACTCCTGCAGGTCGTATGTGATCAGCGGTTGAGTGATGTACGTTTTCTCCTTTCCCCTATCTTTTTTTTTCTCTAGAAACCTCCTTGACTGAACGGCTTAGGATTCTTTCAGCATGTTTTGGCCTCTTGTGAATCTGACGGCCATAATTCACCGAATGACGTGGCGCATCCTACTTACATTTTGAGGTTCCCAATTCACTTAGTAAGATAATTCCTACGAGTGTCTTTCGTTCACTCTTGATTTGTGACTCAATCAACTTCCAAAAGTAGTTTTCAACCAAAATTGATGCATGGCATTCATTTTAAACTCCCTCGTGTTACAATTGATCATCATATAAAAAGCTAAAATATTCACTTTGACCATCATATATATAATTGTATAAATATGAATTTTCGTCTATTTATAATTGATTATCATCATATAATACAAAAATAAAATATTCATAATTGACCATCATTATAAGACTCTATAAACATGGAAAAAAACATGTATATGTTAAGAGTTATTGTTCATCAAGGTTTTAAATAGCGTTTATTGCAGCCGCAATAGCGGTAGCGGGGTGCTTCCGCTACCGCAACGGTGTTGCGCTTCAAAAATTGCGGAGGGAACTTTGCGGCCGCAATGTACAAAATTGTGGCCGCTATTGCGACCGCAGCACCGCAATAGTGGCCGCTATTTTGGTACATGATATTAAAAGATTTTTTATTTTTTTTGAACTTGTCAATATGATTAAATATTGTGTAAATGATAAGTTCTAAGTAAATTAAACATTAATCTATGATATATGATTTCAAGAAATAAATTCATGTCACTTAAACTAATGATATACATAGAATTTACTAGTATTTTGAGTGTTGTTTTTTATTTATCTATTAGAATGTAGCGTCCGCAATTACGCCCGCAATCCGCAATCCGCTACGCTGACCCCGATCCACAACAATCCCACAATACGCTATTTAGAACCTTGTTGTGCATGGTATTTAATCGATGCAACTTTAGCCACAATAATCTTTTATTCGTACCAAGTTGCAAGCCATAAACATCAACCATAAAAAAATACATTCAAACATTATAGAAGAACGTGGACATGTCATGTTATGTATGGCATTTGATTAATGTGTTTTGAATTATCTGGATCATGACGCACTGATTTTGTTTGTATAAGTTTCAAGTTAGACTTCTAAAACTTAACTTTGATGCAAATAAATTTTAATAACATATTTAGTTTAAAAACTTTAAAACTATATGCATAGATTAGTCTTAAAAAGTATTTTCATAAAAGTATAAATTTCTCAGGATATTTATTTATTCTAATAAAAAGTAATTGTCAAATACTCCACCCGTCCCAAAATATAACAAGTTTTACGAAAGTCAAAGTCAAACATTTTTAAACTTTCACCATAGATTGTGAAAAACTTAAAATACATACAAAACAATACTATTAGATTCATCATTAAACAAACCATTATAATATGCGATTATTTCAATTTAAAAAGCATAATTTTACAAATATTATTGGTCAAAGAAGTATTTCAAAGAACCGTGACGAGTCAAAAACAACTTATATTTACGATAGATGTAATATATATTTTGAAAATATTGCCGTTGTCCAAAAAAAAATAGGGGGGCAAGGACTATCCTGATCTCCCGAGATTAATGGTCTGTTTGGTTTAAGATTAACTTTGCCACAACACAAATTGCTAAAGGTGTGGCAAGCCACAGAAAAGTGTGGCCAACAAATTGTTCGCCACAACTGTAGTAAGATTTGGATAGAAAATGTGTCTATGACGTGTGGGCCTAAAGTGTGTCGTGTCACACTTGTAGTAACCAACCAAACACTGCCTTAAAAATTGTGGTGTGCCTAGCCTATGGCGGGTTCACATCCTCTACCATTATGGTAGTGACATTACAGACACTGACATATGGGCCTATATAAATTAGGATCCATACGTCAGTGAGTATAATGGTGGTGACATTATGGTAGAGGATCTCAACCCGGCTGTGACGTGGCAAATTGTGGTTTGGAACCAAACAGCCCCTAAAAACCTCTACAGTCGATGTCATCGTGCAGTCACGTGTCAGTGAGGAAGGCACGTGACATCGACTGCAGATCCTAACCCGATCTCCCGGCCTCTCGTCTTGAACGCGGTATCTTTCGATCCGTCTTTTCCTCCCTTGGCATGCAACAAATCCTCAATGCCCCCGTCTCTCTCTCTCCCATTCCCGCAGAGCAATCTAGTCCCAACCCCCTCGTTGCGTATTGCATTAGTTTGGGTGCCTGGTCTGATCCGAGGAGAGAAAGGGAGAGAAATCGAAATTGTGGTGAGATCGTAACCCTTACACATGTTATATGCTTTCCCTTTCTGACAATTTATTTCCTACTTCAAATCTGTTGATTATTTGTTTTTTGCGAATTTTTCGAGTCGCCATTTCGAATTATCTCGTTCAGATTTGAAATTCAACCGTCATAACTAGGGACGCGGCTTCCCTGTATTTGTGCATTTTTTTTTGAAAGGACATCCCATAGCTAGCTTTGTTGCTGAACAATTTAAGATCTTTTCTATTATTCTTAATAAAAGCAATCAGTTACCGACATGCAAGTATTAATTTGCATTTGTAATGAACTGATGCACTTATCTATCACCCTACAGCGAACATAGCGATGGTTTCAGGTATGAGAGCTAGAGCTACTTTAGACTTCAACAGAATAGCTACTTCAATCACGAATGAAATAAACGATTGTGAGCGGAAGAATAATGAGACGTGCATATTTTCAATTCAGAGAGTTACGGAACACATTATTGACGTTAACAGAAAAGCTTATGAACCAACCATTCTGTCCATTGGTCCGTATCACCACGGAATTGAAACCCTTTGTGATATGGAGAAGGAAAAGTGGAGCTGCCTAGATTTTATTCTGAAAATGAACTGTGAAAGAAGTTTGAAGGACTACTTGACTGTGATTGCTCAGCATGAAAAAATTGCAAGGAATTGTTATTCAGAAGAAATAAAATTGGACAAGAAAAGGTTTATACGGATGCTCTTGCTTGATGGTTGCTTCATACTGGTGTTTCTTAATGGAATTGAAACTGCAACAGGAGCATCTAATGAAACGGCGAGCACATGCAGCAGAATCAGATTAAGTTATGAAGAAAATCAGCAATCATTTATCGCAGGAAAAAGCCAGGTTAATGACCATGAAACTGAAATTTCAGCACTCGAGTTGGAACCTGATGGGAGCCAGCAAGATGCAGAAACAATGAAGATATAAAGACTAACCATGACGACCAAGAATTAAATAGCAATAATCAAATGGGGGACTGGTATAATGTATCTATAGCACATGACTTGTTACTGCTTGAGAACCAAATTCCCTTCTGTGTAGTGGAGAAAATATATGAATTAGGTTTTGCTAAAGGCAACGAAACAAGGGATCTCCGAGATAGGGTTGCTAAGTGTGTGGATAGTATCTTGTGTCATTATCCTAAGGCTTATGAGTCTAGCTCCATTATGCAATTCCATTATCTGCTTCACTGGTGCCATACATGCTTCAGACCTAGCCAGAATATTGAACATGAACAACACCAAACAAAGCCTCCTTATTTTCACCGCCTTATTCAGTTAGGAAGGAAGTATCTCAGATATAGCAGTAGCTCAGAGGACAATCAGCAGCAGCGACATATGCTGCCAATACAGCAAATGGATTGCTTCCAAGCTGAACATCTTCCAAATCGCTGGCGCCAGGCCGTACAGTACCATGAAGCTGGTGTTACACTTAAGAAAAGGGAGTATGACAGGAAGAATAGACATTCTCTTTTGGACGTAAAGTTTAGCAATGGGGAGATAGAAATACCGTTTTTGCCAATTGATGAGAATACCGAATCTCTTCTGAGGAACTTGATAGCGCGGGAGCAGACAGACCTTCGCTTTGGAAATGACATCACTGCCTACATTTGTTTTATGTCTCAGCTTATAAGTACCCCAGAGGATGTATCCCTACTCTCTCAGAAAGGAATCATAGTGCATGTAATGGATAGCGATGATGAGGTCTCAGCTCTCTTTACCTGGCTGATTAAACAAGTGACTATAAATGCTGACGGGGACTACTATCTGAAGTCATTGTGTCATCAACTAGAAGTCCACTACCAAAGTCGGTTAAATAGATGGATTGCTTGGTTATGGCTCAATCACTTCAGCAACCCATGGTTGGGAATGGCAGTTTGGGCTGCAGCTATAATGGTAATCTGCACTGTTGTGCAAACCATATTTACAATACTAGCTTATTTGAAACCTCCAGCTTAGTTGCAAATTTTTTTCCACCTCTTAGAAAGACAGCATAGATGTATGCTTACCTTTATCTTTTAAGAATAGAAATATTCTACTGACATCTATTGCTATTGCAAACCTGAACTTGTTGATGGACAACAAACCTGATAAGTAGCAAATTAAAGACCGTAATCTCTAGTTTAAAAAAATTAAGTGTATTGTACAAGAGTGGTGAATCCAGGATAAAAAATGGAGGATATGCTCAAAGTATGAGTCTAAGTCTAATTAAGTCGGTAAGATTATAATGAGGAACATATACATATATGATCAAAGAATAAAACACACACAAAAAAAATTAATCCTAGCTTTTCCACATTCCATGCTTAATACTGGAGACATAACAAAAGTAGTGAAGTGCAGATGCATCACTAATCCATCAAAACCTCTGCAACCGAAAAGATCCTACATGCTTCAGATTCCATGAGTTTACACCATCATTTGCATCTTCACCTGCCATTAAAAGAGCAGTACAAAAATTATGGAAGACCATCATAGAAACGAGTAAATTAAGGATATGTACATGGCAATTTGAAATTCTATCAATTGACAATTACTTGTAAGTAACCCCAAATATAGGTAAATTATAACAACTTAAAATTATAGAAGACCATACAAACTACTTGTAGCAATTTTCTCAATTTTAACCATGTTTAGAACAATGTTTCAGAAATTAAGAAACCATGGTATTCCCCAAGGAATCCATATGATGGCTGGTGGCATTAATCTACACAAAATGCCATTATCTTCAATTTACAAGGTGTACCTCAAATCCATATCTCCACATATTGTGTCCAAATAGGACAATCATTTGCTTTACAGCACGTGATCAATGACAAATGCTACAAAGTGGTATCAATTTGTATGCATACTAAACTACTAACTGAGAGAAGTTGGTGCTGTGGTACTAAATTAAGCATACTCTGTAACACATCAGGATCCTCTGTAATCCACTGCATGGTGCAGTTGTCACTGACAAATGGACCCGGCTGACCTAGCCAGGGACCCACATGTCAGTGGCAACTACACCACGCAGTTCACTGCAGATGATCCCTTTCCGTAACACGGATAGCACTGTGTAAAACTGAAACATGTTAACAGAAGGTGCCAATGTCCATTTGCTTTACAAGTATAGCAATCGTATGGATCTTCCTTGCGCTGATAATATAGGCATTACAAATACTAAAATCCTTTCAAGAATTATCATAGATTTCTCTTCGACCTACTTGTGTATGCTGATTGAGCATGACTACACTTTTAACTATACAGTAGTACGAAATATTGCTGCTATCTGTTTAGTAAATATTTTGCAGGTCTCCAACCAAGATCTGGCTAGCACAAGAAATACATAATACTAAGGAATACTGATTACCAACCGAAGGGGATTAATGTGATAAGTATGATTCTTTTTTAGATACATCAACAAATTAATTAATTACACATAAATCCCACACACTGTACGGCCAGCAGCAGAGATCCAGATGACTTGCAATTTAACATACTAGGCATCGAGGCACGCTTTGCGCGCCCTATCAATGGGCAATGTGCTTAATCTTTGAAACAACACACATATGAATATCTGAAATAGTATTCTCTTTTTTGCACGTAAAAAATAATGTGGAGAGAAACTAAAACACCCACAGCACAGGCATGTTGTCATAACAACATAAAATCCTTGCCAAATACATTGGCCGACTAAATGTAGAACACATGCAATTATTAGAGCAACAACTAAGACAGAAGTACCCTGAGAACATTATTACTATATTCAATTGCCATAGCAAACTAAAACAGATAGTAAAATATGCTCTCATAATAAAGCAAGGCTCTTAAGCATGATATGAAACATTGGCATCAAACAGTAACTAAGAAATAATGATTTTAAGTTTTAGCATGGGCACAATATTAATGATGTGCAAATGTATAATGCAGTCATATCCATGCCAATTGTTCAATGTCCATTGCATGCTAACACTGTAATGGACTTTGAGCATGTGGTCTGATGATAGCTTACATAATCATAATAGGGTTACAATCAAAGACAGGGCAGTTCCAAAAGACATGACATGCGCATCTCTGGAAGGCACTAAGCAGTAAGAAAGAGAAATAGATAATAGTTTGCTGCAAAAGTTTCAGAACAGACACATGGTAAGACACCATTCTTTCTTTGTACTTGGCTGATGTTCACGAAGACACTACAACTTGATCACCAAAATGCTTCAACAGAGATGCATATATATATACATATATTGCATCAGGCATCACCTGACAGGCTGCAGTAAGAAATGTACTCAAATATCATGCTTAAACAAACATACTGTTATAAACCAATGAAAACTATGGTAGATGGAGGAGTATACCTGACAATGACTTCATCTTCGTCATTGTCGCCTTCCTTGAACAACTTCTTAGCAGTTGGTGACGCTTGAGAAGGGCAGCCTCTGTTTAGGAGCATGAAACCTTATCAAGCCAAACATAAAAAAAAAATACTAAGAACTTACCGAGTGAACCAAATAATATACCTCTTCCTGTATGTGCTCTTGGTGCCTGATGTAGGAGCCGGCACCACCATAGTATCATCATCAGCAGCAGAAGCTTTCCCTCTCTGAAAAAAGTATCAGTTTGTTAGTATGACTAATGATAGTGCCACAGACCACAAAACTTGCAGAGGGAGCATTATGTTTAATAACCTTACCAGTCATTGTTTGAGACATGGTTGGAGAAGGAGCAGCAGGGCTTCCTTGCCCTGTAGAGATGCAATAATACTTGTTGGTTGGAGTCTGAGGTGCTGCAGATTTGATGGCATGTTTTTTGGTTGTGGTAATGGTTCGCCTGGCTATTGGGGATCCTGTTGTAGCTGATGGTGGTGAAGCTATGGCAAGGTTAGATGCTCTTGGTGGTGACATTGCTAAATTGCCTCCTCCAGGTGACATCATAGCCAATGAACCCTGGGAACCACCTGGTCCTGGTGACATTAGCATATGAGGTTCACCAGGTCCACCAATCGAGACCACTGAGTTAACCTGGAACGAAACATCCATTGACCTCATTGTTTTCAGTAATGCTCACATTCCACACAAACGACTTCTCGAGTAGGCCTGTTATGTCATCTGGAATAAAATCACTATCAACAGGAGTCTCCTCAATGAGAGCCTCGACTGGCCTATGCACAATGCGTTGAGCAACTCTTCCAAAGAGAACAAATACACCTTCAGCAGTATGATCTCCTGCTATGACTGTTAATTTGTATCTATAAGTTATGTTAATGTGCAACAAAGCATTAGTGTGCTGAAAAGCATCTAAGGGTTATATAGGATATACTAATGACATTTACAATAATTTGTTGGATATACCTTCAAGATGGCATCATTTTTGACAGCGTCATTTTCCTATAGAACAATATTCTGGCTGCTGGTGGTGCCTCCACCTCAGAGGCAATGGCAGCCTCTCCTCCCTGCAAAAGAATGTATTAGCCTCTCACTACAATTAGTAAACAATATCATATATTTCTCAAATGTTAGATAATCTGTAAAACGAATACCATTTCGATAGCCTTATCAGCCACTGTCTAAGATAGGTGTGGAGAACTAAGAAGCATCGAAGCTTGCATGTGAACCTTTTGGGGACACCGACATGAGTTTTTTTTCAAAACCAACAACTGCAACCATGCTGTTGACTTGGAAGGAAACTCTCCTGCATCTAAGTGCATCATTGTTAGAGCTTACATTCCATATGAATGACCTATGGAGCAAGGATGTTATGCTATTTGGAATATAATTGTTGTCAATGGAAGCTTCTTGGATGAGAGCCTCAACTGGCTTTTGGACAATTTAATCAGCAACTCTTCCAAAGAGTAAAAATTCAGCATCATCGGAACCATCTCCTGCTATAACCAACAATTTATACCTGCGAGCGAAGTTGGTGTGTACAGAAATATTAAAACATCAGAAAGAACCTCAAATGCTAAAATAAATGGTATATAATTTTTTACCGTGGAAATGCCATTCCAATATTAGAACACCCTATGCACTTGTAGGTGTTTTCAAATGGTTTTGAAAGCCTGGAGCAATTTTGACAGGAACGGCGGGAGGGATGAACGGCGGCGGCGAGCTTGGGCGCCAAGGGAGAGCAGGTGGCGCAGTGGAAGAGAGCGAGAGAAGAGTACGCAACGTGAAGTAGGACTGCAGGAGGGAAGGACAGACGGACGGCGGCGGCAAAAGGAGAGGCAGCGGAGTCGCAAGAGGAGGGGAGACGGCACGCGGTATGGCTAGGGGGTGGGGATTGGGCGCAGGCGCGGCAAGGAGGCAAGCCGATCCTAGCCGCTCGCTCGATCCGATTGGACGGCAGGGAGGGAGCCCGCGCGGACGCATGAGAGGACGCGGAATCCGTCCCCCTTCTCGCGCGCGGGGCGACGTGGATAGATGGAGCGTCGACCACGCCACCTCCAAAATGTTGTGGGAGCTTCAGTTGGGAGCAGCTTTTAATTTACCCGATACCTAGCCTCTGCTTGGCCCGCATAGCCAAGATCACGGTATCGATCACCGGAGTTGGGGTGAGCCGGGAGAGGTGAGCAATGCGGCTGGGAGAATGCAGGAGAAAGTGGCGGAGACGGCAGCCGGCGGCGAGAAACTTACCAGCGAGAAGGTGGTCACTCGAGTCTCGAGGGAACAGATGACAGAGTGGGAGTTCCACATCGCCTCCGGGCTCCGAATTGCGTCGCCGCTGCTGCCACCACAGCGTTCCTTTGAGCTTGTAATGTCTGTGCGCCTCCAAGTCACGCCGCGCCGCCGCAGCAGCGACACATCCAAGACGAGATTTTTTTTCCCACATCTCAGGAGTAGATGATTTTATTTCCGGTCCGGGTGGAGAGGTAAACGCCGGGATTGGCCTGGATTCTTCCCTCGTCGGGCCTAACCGAATGCACATTTTTCGGTGGGCCGGAATTTTTTCTTCGTGAGGCTGATCCACAGGGATTAGATCCAATCGCGGTCTTTCCCAGCCCAACCTGGTCCAACCGATCAAACCCTAGGGGTTTAAGTGGACCAACCTTAATACTTTTGGGGGTGAAGTAGACTTATTTCATTGTGAAATACATATATATGTATATAGTTGAGTATTGTATTGTTGGGCTATTAGATGACTTTATATGACTACGTCAACTTTTATAAGCTAACTACTCACTTTAAAATGACCCATTTAATATTTCATATGATTTTGAAAGCAATTTTGAGGGTTTGGTCATTTGTTCTAAATGGTTCTATAAGAATTCTATTCCTTTACATTAAGAAAAAGGAATTTGTCATAGTATTTAAATCCTTCAATTTCCTTATTACAAATAGAATAAATTATATAAACCATCCCGATTATCACTCTTGTTTTGATATTTCACCTCACAACCAATTTTGTTTCAAAATCCCACACAACCCATTTTATTGCGAAAAACCATTCACCCAACCTTGATTCATCATATTTCTTCCATTATAATCCATGACGCATCATTGTGGTTGGTCACTCGTTGCTTTCTAGCTACTCATGCACATCGACTCTCGCAAAGAACAAATAAGACTAAATGCGGGGCTTCGTTCAGTCGGTCAAAATGGTGGGGCTAAAACCATCATTGAACTTGAGTCGGACATACCAGGTAACCACACCGGATGAGTATAACCTGGTTGATATGGCATGTTATATATTCACATCAAAGTGAACTTAATTGAATCAGCTTACTCAAAGTGTAACAAGTGCAACTTTGTCCTCGACAAGTTGAGTGGGTGGGATTTTATAATAAAACAAATTAGGTGGTTATGCTTTTGCAATAAAATAGGTTATAGGATCAAATCTCAACTAATTGTGACAATTAGGATGGTTAATGCATTGCAGTTGCCCAAAACAGTTTAGCCGAGCGGTTAACTGTGCAACGCAACCCTAAACGTTGTCGCTAGCAATACCGAACACGCTAAGGGTTCTGCAAGGAATGATTATACTACTAACTTGTGCAACGTTTGGGCAAGGAGATATTTGGTCCTCCTAGGCCCTGGCTGCAGGATATACAGAGATATGCCAGCTAGGTGCCTTGCCAAGTAATAGGCGGTTCTTTTTATAAAGTGCAAGCAGGTCGGCTTCAAGTTCACAACAAGAACACCCTACCCATGAACCGGTTGGAATAGTTTATATGGTATGGCATCAAAATCGCTGATATCATTGGCAATTGTTTTGCTTCTTGCTGTCGACCACATCCAGACGGGAGTTGCGTGGGTCTCAACGGAAAATATGTTGAGAAGTGAGAGCCAGGAGACTGAAATCATACGGAAACCTGAAAATCGTGAGTTCCTCTGCCCTAATATTTCATTATGCACTAGTATTATTTCCCGTACCTCATGGGTGACATTAATTGGTTCAGTTAACGAAGAGAAAGCATTCTACGCGGGCCACAATTTTGGTCGCCCTCCACGACTTCCACCGTGCAGCCGAGCAATGTTTTGCTGAAGAGAACGCGAGTTCTAATCCTGTTCTACTTCCACAATCCGCTGGTCTAAATTAAAAGTCTGTGTTTCGCAACAGAGCTTCAGTGAGACAAAATGGGCTTGAGCTGTTCTCGAACAATTGTGCAATTCATATTATTAGTGATCAAACATTAAAATAGCATCTCCTATAAGAAATATTCACCCAACATTTTTTATTTTAGTCACAAAATCTTTACATATTATAAAAATTCAAAATGAATCTGTCCTATTTCTGATTTTCGTCGGTCTATGACGTCATCGTTGCGTCAAATTGATTTCAACGGTGTACGTCCGATCCGATTTAGCGGCTGGACGATCTGGAAGGAGTGCAATAATCGGGTCTTCAATCAGCAACAACGACACTGGGGCTTCCCAAATTGATGGCTGATGAAGCCCGGCTCTGGCAACTTGCCCGGTCGGGGTCGAAAAAATCTGTGCGAGATTACAACTCTATGTATTCCTCTGTTTTTTTCATCTTCTGTTTTTCTCCCCAACCCCCACCTTTCTGCTCTTTTGTTTTCTGTGCGGCGGCCATGCGTTTATTTCTCTTAATACGAAAGATACGCAAGTCTTTTGCGTATTCGCGAAAAACGTCCGATCTCGTCTAGGCCTCCAATGCACATGCTGCTCGACGTTTCAGGCCCATATATCGCTCCCTTCGTCGGTCACTCTCGAACGCGCGGGTCCAAGCGTAGGCCGATATCGCCAGCCCGTCAACCACATCTACGCCACGCATGCTTTTTTTTTTTTTTTTGAAAGGGGCATATGCCACGCACGCATGCTAGGCTGCTTAGATGCACGAAGGATGAGGGTTTGAATTAAGCAGCCAACAGGAGAACTTCAGATCGATGGTGCATGCCGTGCTGACCATTTGCTATCTTTTTTGTCCATGGAGGGAGTATATAGGTAGATTATAAAAGCCGCACTTCTATATAGACTCGAAAGTTGAGCTGTATATCCGTACAGATTTTGTTTCACCACCAGATTTTGTGGGAGAACCGTTGATCTCTGTTCATTCAATGTTTTCATCGTAGTCATGACCCATTGCAATGCACGAGCACTATTGCTACTCAAAGAAAAAGACTAAAGATTATCTAGAGAAAATGTCCGGACTTACAAACTATGCAGAACCTAATTGGGGCAGAAAAAAAAAACCTAGGATCAAGCAAATCTTGGTGGATATTCGAAAACTCGTTGAAGAAATAACCGGAACCGTCTAAGAGGACAAATAAATATCCAATCGTCCAGTTTATTAGTTGGTATACACAATGACCAGGTGATCATCTGACCAACTTTACCAGGCCATCAACGAGATAAATTTACAGAGAGAGATCGGCCAAATCGAATGATCTTGAAACCGCTTTGTACCAGGAGTCAGCTCTCTTCTTCCTGCGGGTCTCATCCAATTGTGGGCGGAAGACCGTCGTGTTCTCCTTATGCAAACCTGCAAATATTTGCTCCTTCGTCCATACACCAGCAGCTAACCCAGCCGCATATGCTGCTCCAAGTGCCGTTGTCTCAATGTCAGCTGGTCTGACAACAGGACTACCCAGTAAATCAGCCTGCAGATGGGTGAACATGTTGTCAGTGATCTGATGAAATAAGCAGAGATTTTATACTTGCAAGAGAAATCGACGAGGAGTACAAGCTCAGCAACGAAACTAGCGTGTTGAACACTTGCATTAAAGTAGAATCACACAATTAAGTTGAACTGTTTATAAACATGTGCATGAGTGTGGAATCTGCTTTCAGAAAGCTCAATTGACAACCCATGTTTAGGGATGGTGATGTGAATTAACAGCTCCTTCCGTTATGTCCTCTATTGATGCGGCCTCAGAGCCATGCCTGGATAGTTGCTACTGATTTTAAGGGTAAAAAAACTATAGACAAAAAAAAAGGAGCTCATAGAAACAAGATGCAGGTAGCCAAGAGTTCCCATTTACAACTGATGCAACACAATTTTTAAGATGACATACTTTTTAAGGCCATGTTCGAATCGAATGTATAGGTTTGGCTGAAAAAAAAAGTATATTGTACCTCTTTTTCTGTACGCAAGGTATCTCGTGCACGCTTCCCGAAATGCTAAATGGTGTGTTTTTTGTAAAAAATCTACTTTAAAAAATCAAATTAATCTATTTTTCAAGTTTAAAATAGCTAATACTCAATTAATCACAAGCTAATGGCATTTCTCATTTTGCATGCAACACCATTCTTTTTAGAGACCAATGCAAATGAACAGGCTCTAAGAATACAGATTAACCTGCCAAATATTTTTGTACTGGTTGGGAATTTTACAGCATGGTGATGTGTGGTATTCCGAACATCAAATCTCAGCCTCAGTCCTCAGAGAAAAAGGTTGCTTGTTTGCAATAACCAGTCATTATTGTTTTAATAAAACTTAAATAGAAAGACGGTAACAAAGAGTCAACAACTTGCACTTGCCTCCTTGTTTTCCCAAAAGCCAAAAGAAAAATAGGAGGGAACTTCTTAGGTAAGATGTGTTAGTAGAAATAAAATTTTGAACTTGCTCACTTCAGTTCTATAAATTTATTCATGTCCCTGTGGTAAGAAATGCTCTGCAGACCCACCAATGCACATTTGTTTTTTCTCGTGTAAAATATATGGGAAAGAGCCTCGAAAAAAACTGCATTGAGAGAAAATATGTTTTACCTGGATCTGCATGAGAAGATTATTGATAGCAGCACCACCATCCACCCTCAACAAGAACTCACCTTCTGCGCTTTTCACTTCTCCTGCCTCCCCAGCATCCTTGTGCATGGAACTAAGGACATCATTCACCTGAAAGCACATACTCTCGAGCACTGCTCGAGCAATATGCCCTTTGTTTGTGAACCTTGTAATGCCTATGCAGATCCCCCGTGCATCATCTCTCCACCATGGTGCAAACAACCCGTTGAACGCAGGCACAAAGTATATCCCACCTGAATCCTGCACAGTTTCAGCCAACTTTTCAATCTCAGCTGCTGTGCTAATGATTCCAAGGCTGTCTCTCAACCACTGAACTGCTGCACCAGCAATTGCAATAGAGCCTTCCAGAGCATAATTAGTTGGTGCGCTTGGGCCAAGCTTATAAGCAATGGTGCTAAGAAGACCATGGGAGGATTGGGTAGGCTCCTCTCCCGTGTTGAGAAGAATGAAGGCACCAGTTCCATAGGTGCTTTTTGCTTCACCTTTCTGGCACAGCTGCCCAAGCATTGCAGCATGCTGATCTCCTAGGCACCCAGCAATAGGAACACCTGCGAAGGGAAACCCGGTAGCAACCACACCAATCCTTTCTGAGTTACTGATAATTTTCGGCAATATCTCAGAAGGAATTCCTAATGTCTCAAGTGTTGGCTTGTCCCAATCAAGTGCCTTCAGGTTCATAAGCATTGTGCGAGATGCATTTGAGCAGTCTGTTACATGCTGCCCAAATACTTGATTTCCATCACGATCTTTCCCGCCAGTGCCTCCTGTAAGGTTCCAGATTAACCAGGTGTCAATTGTGCCAAATAAGGCATCACCGGCTCGGACTGCATTCTTGACAGCATCCACATTTTCGATTAGCCACAACACCTTCAAAGCACTGAAATAGGTACTAATTGGCAATCCACATGTTTCAACAAAGTGGGTTCTACCACCAGAAAGCTCACTTTCCAATCTCCTGAAAGGTTAACAATGATGAGAAAACTGCACTATATAAGACCAGATGGTCAAACATGATGTTCAAAAGGAAGACCTGCAAATGGGGCTTGTGCGAGCATCCATCCATACAATGGCGTTGTACAGGGGAAGGCCTGTGGATTTGCTCCACATAACAGTGGTCTCCCTCTGATTTGTAATACCAATGGCCTTGAGCCCAGCATCCACATTATGACCATCAGCTGTGGCTTTGTCAAGTGCCTTCGCCATGCATGTCTTCACACTCTCCATAATCTCCATAGGATCATGCTCAACACATCTATTTATTCACACCCACATAGCAAGTCGCAAAT
The DNA here is from genome assembly GCA_000325765.3 of Leersia perrieri. Taxonomy (NCBI): domain Eukaryota; kingdom Viridiplantae; phylum Streptophyta; class Magnoliopsida; order Poales; family Poaceae; genus Leersia; species Leersia perrieri. The sequence continues at coordinate 21,024,615 of CM002482.1, forward strand.
AAGCATAAAAACCGAAGTCATAAGTTCTCTTAAATGTAAAGTGAAGCGACATTAACTGCAGCATAATTCAAAATGAATTGCTGGTGCATTCCAAGTAATATGGTGGTAATGATTACATTCTACAGCGAGTCAGCGACCGATGGCCAGAATCAGATAGCATAGAACATCATAACATGGCACTTATCTGTTTGATAGATTCCTATTTCCACATATCAACAAAAAAAAATGGAACAGACATCCAAGTCTAGTGATATTCATGTTAAAAACTAAGGAACTTATCTCATATGGGGAAGTTGACTCCCTCAAAAATACATTAAGGTAAACAATAAAAACGTAATACGTTTAAAGAAAAAAAAACATAATGTTCAAAGCAAAAGTTCTGCTAGCCATAAACCAGATGCCACAGAACCAAATTACTGTCATAGAAGAAGCTCAATCCTCAAGGCGATTATATTAGTATTTTGTAGTATTTCTTTTATTTTTCAAGGACTCTCCTGATAGTATGCAAACAGTTTTTTTTTAACTGACAGTGGTATGGAAATAGTGTATCCAATGGTCTTTCAATTCATTTGCACCATAGGACTTCTTTGACTCCAGTAACCTTCATTTTTGAAAAGAGTGGCAGGAGCTCTGCCCGTAGGCCATATCATTAAGAGGAAAAGAATAGCACTTTTGTGACTCAATAACTCGGTAGATAAGGCATCTCATTTATCACACTAATCTTATAGAAAATACTTGAATAGGTGCATATCCTAGCATATCTCAATTTTGCTGGATACTGTAGAATTCAAATGTTAACAGGAGCTTGCCGCACAAATATAAAGACGCGCACTCTATGAGGAGTATCATCTAGCAGAGTAGCACTAGAAAATATCTAGAGACCTGTACCAAAACAAAGGAGACTTTGGCAATTGGCATCATATATAATCCTAAATTGACTACTGAGTGTGACCAAAATAGTCAGTTCAGGGAAACCAGATATACCAGCATGCCTTTAACAGTAGCATACCGATTATTTAGTTTTTTTAGAAAAAGAATGATAGTACTGAATCTCCATTATGGAACAAAACTGAATCATAAACAAGGTAGTAGCATCTTTAAATTAACAGCTCCTTAACTCCATCCAGGTCAACCAATCGAAACACAACATTGAGCCCCAGGATCCATGATCCATCACAATATCACATCAAAACCTCAAACCAAAATTGGTAGTTCACCCGAAAGACCACATCTTTGTAACGCATCACCACTAAGTAATACTCACCCAGCCTCCGGGTAGTGCTGCTTGAACTCGAGCTGATGCGACGCGACGGGCTTGGCGTGGCGGTCGTAGATGATGAACCGCGTGCTCGTCGTCCCCTGGTCGATCGACGCCACGTACACCCCCTCCGCCTCAGCCCCCTTCCCTGCCATCCTCCTCCCCCAAAATCCTCACCACAACACACCCAGCTCCCGGAGATGTGCACACAGCAGCGACAACCAAAGCAAGGAAATCAGGGAGGAGGAAGATGCGATGCGGGGGTGGATCAGCAGCTGCAGATGGCGTCAAATCGAAGTGGGCAGTTGGTAGTTGAGGAATTTTTATAGGCGACGCGCCGATCCGATTGGTGGGGGAGGCGATGCCTACAAGGTGTGGGCATGGAAGTCAATGCCCATCGCCCACTCCACTCCTCCAGTTGATAGAGTTTTTCGCGTGCGCGTCCACGAAATCTGGGGAATTTTGCGGGGTTTCTCACTTATCACAGCCGCGCGCACACGAAATCTGAGAAATTTTGTTGGGTTCTCACTTGTCAGTCGCGCTGTCCAGTTTGCCTTGAACCAAATAAAACGGCAATCATGGAGAGTATAAAAGTCGTGATGGCTAAGGTTAATTATAGATTAGTTCGTGTGATGGCTGATTTGCTGGATAGCCTTATCCGAAAATGACGAACTGAAGACGCCATCTCAAGTTGAGACTTGAGACGCATGTGCATTGACACTTTGACAGGCAAGTGTGGCCTGGTTTGCACAGGCACTGCACATCAACAGCGACAAGGATGCATTACTTCATGGATCGCGACAAGGTAGTTTACTTGGCTCACGAGTGAGTAATAACAGTATACTGCTCCAGCGAAAGAGCCGGCACGCAACATGTCGATCGTATTATCCGTTGTACAATTCCTCCATAGGCTACTAAGGGTATGGGAGCAGCTTCTGACGGCTACAATTTCTCTGAAAACTGCAACTAAAGCTGTCGCCAAATGATTAACGGCTTTTGAGAATACATAGTTACAGTCTTACAGATTCTAAAGAATAAATTAAGTTATAGAAGTTGGGTTCCAAAGCTCTTTCAAATTCTCAAAAACTGGCTACCAAACAACCGTTTTTTATAATCTGAACCTCCCCAATTGTATCCTTCATCCCGATGCGAATCTCCTTTTTATCCCATGTTCACATGTCACTGTGAGTTGGTCAGTCTCAGAAACACGAGATAGGAGACAATCAAGTGGCTTATTTGACAGAAAGAGTTGCCTAATTAGTTGATCGGTTTAAGTCCAAGGGTCAGCATGCATCACGGGTTCTCCGTTCACGATCCGAAACTTGAGAAAGATCTCATTTTATTAGTTGCAGATTTTCTTGTGTTCTTTTGCCAATTCAGACGAGTGCATAACATGTAATTCTAGCTGATCGTGGAGGGTTAACCTGATGAAGTGGGAGTAATTTTCATCGAATATTTTGAGGCGCTGACGAGCCAAGTCCAAACTGATCGATGCACTCTGCAGATTGCAGTGGCTTGTTTTGTCAAGAAACGGCATCAATAAAAAGTTAAAAACAATTGCTCGCACTAGAGATTGGGTAAACATTGTAGAACGACGGACAAATGGCATCATCGTCTTCAACCACTTCCTGACCGGACCAATTTTAAAGGACCACTAGAGCATATATATGGGTATCATTAATGCAAATTAAATCGATCTGGTGTCAGCGCAACGCAAACCACACCAATCAGCTCCAGTGCTCCACCAATTGTCCTCAAACCTCAAGCTATTTCATCACGCTATTTGGCGTCACTTTCAAAGGGCCTCTTTGGATGAGCTTCTGCCAGCTCCAGCTTCTCCCAGAAGCTGTAGCTGTCAGAAGCTATCACAAACGGTTCACAACTTCTGAGAAGCTGTAGTTACAGATCCTAAAAAATAAACTAAGAAGTCAGAAGCTGGGTTTCAGAGCTTTTCCAGATTCTCAGAAGCTGGCAACCAGACAGCTGTTTCTCAGAATCTTAAACTTCCCCAAACAGTTCCTTCGCCATCGGCCTGGCCAGGCTAAAAGAGGGGGATAATCAAGACGTTTGTAGAAGAATGGGCGTCCATCACTCCGTTGTGTTGTGTAGTGTGTACTTGTGTATTTGGGATCTAACTTGTATGGGCCGAGGAGGAGTCATGATAGGTCTATTGGCATCCGGCCCATGTGAACCTGTCGGTATAATGGGCCAGGGGGTATTAGTCTTTCATGAATAAAGGCCCATTAAGGCCCTAGTGTTGAGCTAGTGTGCTTAGCCTTGAGGCCTAAATGAGGCCCGAATGAAAACTGAAGAAACCCCAAGACCAGTGATGCCACGTGGCCTCTTGGCCCGG